>JAVTVJ010010687.1:0-513237 GCA_034509425.1 Eopsaltria australis
TTCCTTCCTTCCTTCCTTCCTTGCTTCCTTCCTTCCTTCCTTCATTCCTTCCTTCCTTCCTTCCTTCCTTCCTTCCTTCCTTCCTTCCTTCCTTCCTTCCTTCCTTCCTTCCTTCCTTCGTTCCTTCCTTCCTTCCTTCCTTCCTTCCTTCCTTCCTTCCTTCCTTCCTTCCTTCCTTCCTTCCTTCCTTCCTTCCTTCCTTCCTTCCTTCCTTCCTTCCTTCCTTCCTTCCTTCCTTCCTTCCTTCCTTCCTTCCTTCCTTCCTTCCTTCCTTCCTTCCTTCCTCCCTACCTCCCTACCTCCCTACCTCCCTACCTCCCTAACTCCCTAACTCCCTAACTCCCTACCTCCCTACCTCCCTACCTCCCTACCTTCCCTACCTCTCTACCTTCCTCCCTACCTTCCTTCCTCCCTACCTTCCTTCCTCCCTACCTTCCCTACCTCCCTACCTTCCCCACCTCCCTCCCCTCCCTACCTCTCCTCCCTCCTTCCCACCCTCCGACTTTTTGGGCCCCAAAGTAAGAGTACAAAGACGGTTTTCAGGAAGAAAAGAAGAAAAAATCGATCCTATTCAGAGTGTCTTTCCTGCTCAGTGAGGGAATAGAAATAGAACTTAACTGTTAACAATGACAGTGACAGAACAGCTCACAATTTGCCAATTTTGGGAAAAGCAAGCCTGACAAGAGTTGTTTTTGTTACCAACTGCTTCTCACTGTGGTTTGAGCCTCCTGTTGAATTAAGACTGCATCACAGTCTTTCTGATCATGTTCTAGCATGGGCATGTGTCTACTCTTCATAAATAATTTCATCCTGTATATGTATTACTGTTATTCACCTGCAGATCTTTTTAATATCTACTACTGATAGTGAAAATAGGAAAGCAGAAAATGGCTCCTGGCACATGAGACTGAAAAAAAGTAAAAAATAAAAAGCAAAAATTAAAGTTATTTTACAAACTCATAGTTTGATCTGTTTTGCTGAGACTGTCATAGGAACAAAGTTTCAGTACAAAAAATCACAAGTATTTCTTCTAGGTTTCACGTCAAGAAAAGGTGCCTTAATCAATGGAAGTTTGTGTTAATATTACAGCACAGTTATATGCAAACCCTTCACTTAATTCCACCTAGCTTTTCTCTGAGCTAACCATAGACATCAGACACCCTTTGCATATATGATGAAAAAAAGAACATATTAATCACTCTCAATTTCAGTCATCTCAAAATTTAACAGTCCTTCAAGACAAAATTGTCAAGAGGCTTTCTCTCAAAGGAGAGAAAAGCATCTCCTCATGATCTGTCACTGCTTTTAAATAACCCACTTTGACGTGGTTTCTACAATATGCTTACTGAAGTCAAAAGTTATTTCTTTACAGCAACTGTCACCCTTTCCAGTATAACAATTGACTCCTGTAGTTTAATTAAAGATAAGGAACACTAGATTTTTTTTTAGAGTTTTGCTTTTCCTTTTATTGTATCCTTATGACAGCAATACTGAGAGCCTATGTTTGTATTAAAGAACTTATCAAAGATTCTCCGTTAATTTCTTTTGTTCTTGAATCAGGTATTCCTGTTGTCCTACTTCTTTTCTGCTCTAAACTACATGGTTCAAATTGAAATACTGTTACCTGTGGCAGATTATTCTGGAAAGAAAAGTACTTTTTGTAAGTTTCTTTTAACTTTTTTTGTTGCCACGTTCTCTTCAGTGTTAGGAACAGCACACACCAGCTTAAAAATAGACTGGTGATTCATTTTAAGTACAACAGAAAGTGCAGCTACCAGTGATTTTATTTCATTACCATTATCTTGGATCCTACCAATCTGATGAATCACTATTTCCTTTCACTCCTCTCCTACTCTTTTGTAATGAAAGTACAAGTATCAGGACACTATATAAGAAACCACTTTCTATGGGCTGCTTATTTAAATTATTTTTTTTAAATTAGTACTTTTAAGATGTCCTGTGTCTAATGTTTCAAGTGTAAGGATACATGAAAAGCCAAAAATTCACGTCTTCTACCCCCTCAGTTTTTGAATGCAGAAATAAAGGAAGTTCTTAATGAAGCTCTCATTTCTGGTTCAGCCCCTATACAATTTTAAAAATGTAACTTAAAAAGACATGTTTAGGCAATCAAATACTTCCATGTTCCACTAGTGAAAATCTAACTTTAAAGTTAACCATATATTTGTACAATTTTCTGAATCATGCCGGACATAAGAATTTCCTGGAACAGGTTTTTTATTGTTTAACTTAACAGAACTTTATTTTCTTGCATCTATTACCTCTTTCTTAGTAGTTCTTACGTTAAAGACCATGAGTGAATTGTGAACTATTCCACTGTGTCTGGTCTGAGTCTTTACTGTTAATATTCTATTCCATATGACTAGAAAAGCCATTTATTTCTGCCAAATCTCATAGTTTTCTCCTCTATATAAATTCGATGAATAAAACATGTATTTCCTTCCCCCATAAAGCTTCCCTTGTTTGATATATCTTTAGATTATCACAGCAATCACATTTCTTAAGATGCAGACATTTTGGCACATAGGACAGTGCTTTGAGACAAAACTTCAACATTTCATTCACACTGTTTTGTGTGTCTGCAAATTCACTACAATTCTAAAAGTGAAAAGTGATCCAAACTTCATCACATCCAGTGATACGAGTGGTGTAGAGTTTTTGGATACATATTATTAGAATGGTCTTTGACATGATACGCAGAAGATAATATTTACCCAAGCTTTTCCTTCCTGTTCTCCCTCCATCTTCCAATCTTTGTTTTTATTTTTTCTACAATGGCTCTGAAATGCATGCACATTAAATAGACTCAAAAGAGGCAGGAAAATACATAGTTTCCCCTAGGTACTGCAAATTGCACAATAATAACATGAGGAAAAGAGGGGAGAGAGAGAGAGAGAGAGCACCAGGGGAAGATGTGACTTTATACTCTTGATGCTTTAACAGAGAAGCAGAAAAAATGTTGCCATGATGTTGATATATTCTTTTATTTAAAAAATAAAGACTACTGCATGTTTGTTTTCCACTGAGTAACTTCCAAAAGATACTAGCAACAACCACACAAATATATTAACCAAACTAAGACCAGCATCTCAGGATTTAGTCCTCTCCCTGTCTTGCAAACCTATATACATGAAGTAACCCTTTTACTGACTTATTGTTTCCTCGTGCATGAACAAGGCAGAAAACCCCTCAAAAAACAGAATATGTTGTATTTAAAAACAGCATACTTGCAATCAGCCTAATACATAAGCCAAGATCTTTACTGGGTTTAGGGATGTCTGGCAATACAGGACTTTAGCGTACTACTGCTTCTGTAGCCATTGTCCATTTTGCCAATATGGACAAGCTTGGATTTGCAGCATAAAAAACTGATGTAGTAAGACTTGACTTACAGAGGTGCTTTGAGGCTTTATTAACTGTCTGTAAAGCACCACTGATCCCAGCATAAAAATGTCTTCTCTGCAATTCAGTGCTTTTCTGCTTGCATCTGTCCTGTCTCTAGTTTCCTAGTGACATCTTTTAGTCACAGTAACCCATTCCTCTGGGTTTTCCTATACAAAAACTATGTCTCCTCTTGCCTAATACATGCAAGAGTACAATTAAAAATTTCAGATTACTTCTAGTTTGCCACAAAACTGGGAATAACTTACTGGACAAAAATAATACCGATTCAAAATAATACAGATTGAGTACTACCACTTTATCACTCTTAAAATTAGAAGAAAAAGAGAAATAAAAGAAGAGCCTTTCTGTAGGGCTCCTAAGTATTTCCTGTTAAGGAGAACTGTTTCACATCATCAAGCACCAGGTTAATACAAAAATATGTAATCTTTACAAATTAGAATTCATACCTATACATAAAGTAGTTGAGCTAAGAATTCAACAAAAACATGCAATATTGTGAGAAATAATTCAAAATAATTTTAATTGTTTTGCAATCCAGTTTTCAATTATGACTGCTCATTCTGTCAAAACAAGCATACAATTCAATACATGCCAGGTATATTTCAAATAATCTTGATCAAGATCTTCCCAACTTTCAGATATACACTAGGTATCCTAGAAAAGAACTCTCTATTAACAAATTCAGCCAGAACTCCAAATCCTTGAGGAAAACCAGTATGTTTTCAAAGTTATTTACATTTTGGGCTAACAGTAGAAGCATTTCCTGAAAGATTTATGGTAACTACCCCATACTTCTGAACCTTGTTCCTACTGATGAAAGAAGTGAATAAACTATTTATTTTTCACAGCTGGACACATCATAGGAATTTAAGTTAGAACTTCCAGTCTTCAAAACAGCTAAGATAAATCCCCCAAAAAGGTTTTAAGAATGAGAGAACCAGCTGGTGAACTGGAAGACTTGAGGAGAGCCAGAAAGCCCAATAAACAATTGAAACAGGTGTAAAGTAAATTTTTTTGTTGACGCCATTAGCTCCAAGATGAGCCATTAGCTCCAAGATGAGCCATTAGCTCCATAATACAACTCATTTGCAATTTGATTTGGTTTTTCTGACTATCAATGGTCAGGATCAAGGGGTTTCTTACTAGTACATTGCCCTCAATCATATATGCCAAATAAAAATGTTACCTTGTATCTTTTCATTATGACCGTTCTGTATATACAATGTACTACATCTTGCCATCCAATTTTGGCCTCATTTACTCATTTTGCTAAATTTATAACTAAGCAACAGCTGTAGCAAACGAATCTCAAAGGTCAGGAAATGCAGAAAAGAAACAAACATTACCATGAACATAGGCAATACAACAATTACATAACCTTCGCAATCAGTAATTAAGATGTTTGTTTATACAGTTTTTCTGTATTTTGACTATCAGAGTTTGAACCACACAGACAGAAGTATTCATGCTTACAAAATACATCAGTTGGTAACCATGAAGATAATGGTCTCTGTCACACAGTTAGACAATCACTTTCAAAACTTTGTGGCATCACATGTTGTTTTACCTCCTTCTTTTTTAGCCTTTGGAGAACAATACATGCGTCAAACAAAAGACCTAGTCAGAAATTCTGAAGTGTTTAGTAGTTAACTTCTAGATATGATAAAGACTGATCTTTTTTGTGATCCAGGACATTTTATTTCTTCTCACAACATAGAAACCTAACAATCTGTGTTTATTTCAGGGAAAAGAAATTTTTAAAGATACTACATCAACTAAATATTGCCAGCTAAATACCCAATCACAGTAAAAGAAGAAATGAATGCAAATATTTTTATTAATATCAGTCAAAAGCTATCATTAGGTTATTTTCATTGTATATTTATAAATGGAAGGAATGGTAAAGTAAGTAATTTCTAAAATATCTATTTTTTTCTAAAGAAGAAATAATTTTCTAAAATAAATCACATTTTCCTTTTAGGAAGTCATGGTGCTTAATTCTAGTCATTTCCTCATTTTCTATTGTAGTGATTTAAAATATTTTTTAATCCAGACTGCCCAGCATATCCATGTCTTACTGAGTTATGATTCTTTGATTCAGCTACTAAATGTTTCATAAAATAAATACGTAGAAAATACTTGAAAGTCCTTCCAGATCTACTAAACAATGGTTGTTTTAAAAAATTTACTATGTATCTTTTAATATTTTTGGGCGTAACATGATTCTATTATGTGATTCTATGAGAATCATCTGAATTATTTAATTAAGTAATTACTCCATCTTGCCCAAGACTGACAAAAATGGGACTGACCAATTTTTTGGTCAGTTCCTCTAAGACTTTCTAAAAATGTTGTGACACTATTTTAAGAACATTATGTTAGATTTTATGGCTTTTCCAGCTATTCTGTTTCAGCTCTCAAAATTCTCTATTCAGCCAATAAAGACAAAACATTATTTTTTGCACACCAGGCTGCATTTTGTATTCAGATGAATAATAACTGATTTCTCTTTAGAATTTTTTTCATCATATACGTTTGCCATTGTTCTTAATTTTGGGTGAGTGTCCAAATAAATGATGAAATGGTCAGAAGAGTTTTAATAGACATATCACAGAAATACAGAACTTGGCATCACATTGGATTAAGCAAATCCTAATGAAAAGATTCACATTTGTAATATTAATTTTAGATCTAGTATTTTTTTGGTATTATCTTCACATATACATGACGATTTTCAATAAATCAACATAAATTACACACGGAAAATACAGAGAATTGAAATGGCAGAAATCATGCACATCTGAAGCAAGGCTTGGAAAGTAAACAAATGTTCCAGACTAGTTTTACTTCATTCATCCCACGTTCAGGTAAAGAACTCAGTGATTTAACCAGCAGTTTTATAGTAAGAACTTTTGCATTTTCATGTTTGAAGCTATCCTCTGACTTCTTAAAGTTTCTGGATACATTGCTCCTTAATTTTCTACAATATTAAACATATCACTGTAATGAATGATTATACTTAAAACGTACAGAAAAAATCTGGTCTGCTACAAGAAGATTAAAAAATAAAAGAAGTAATTATTAATAAATTTATATGCCATAGAGATAATTGTAAAAGTTGAAGTGGAGTTATGTCTGAATTCAATGGCAGAGTCTTTAATTTTTTTTAAATTAAGTTTAGTACCTACTTTATTTCACTGGGATTGGGACTGATCTTTATGTGCAAATATGCAGACACACATTCACAATCACACATAGAATTACAGAATCACAGGTCAACTAGGCTGGAAAATACGTTTGAGATCATCGACTCCAGCCTATGATCTAACACCACCTTGTCAACCAGACTGTGGCACTAAAAGGCACAATCCAGTCTTTTAAACACATCCAGGGATAGTGACTCCAGCACCTGCCCAGCCAGCTCATTCCAATGCCCAACCACCCTTTCTGTGA
This sequence comes from Eopsaltria australis, assembly GCA_034509425.1. NCBI lineage: Eukaryota > Metazoa > Chordata > Aves > Passeriformes > Petroicidae > Eopsaltria > Eopsaltria australis. The sequence goes on from JAVTVJ010010687.1 coordinate 6,877, forward strand.
AAAAAAGGGCCCAGCCCAAAACTCCCCTGGCACTGCTAAAGACTGTGTCCTCTTGTCCTATTGCTGGTTGCCTGAGAGAAGAAACTGACCCTTAACTGGCTACACCCTCCTTTCAGGCAGCTATAGAAAGTGATAAGGTCTCTCCTGAGCCTCCTTTTTTCCAGGTTAAACATTCCACGTCCCTAAGCCTATCCTTACAGGACTTGTGTTTCACACCTTTCAACAGCTCTGTTGTACTTCTCTGGACATGATGCAGCACCTCAATGTCCTTCCCAAATTGGACACAGAACTTAAGGGATGCAGGTGGTCAGAAGAAAACTTGAGATTTATAGCCATGCTAGATCCAGGCAAAGTCAACACCCTTCAGACCACCCTTTGTCCTTCCCCGAGTTTATCCTTCCCTCATGTGTTTCCCTAACCCTTACTCTTTACCAAACCCTAACCCCTGGGGAGTGAGGAGGGAAACGAGACCTAGTCAAAGGTATCGGGTTAAGGATATTTTATAAGTTGTATGAATACCTTAAAGTGCTTTATCTTACGCTTCCAGAAAGAGGTCACCCCGGACTGCCAAAAACTCCACCATGGAACTGAAGGTCCTTCTTTGTTTCCTTCTTTTCACATGTACCATATCTACAGTGAACGCTTGGCCCATTAAACAGCCCAAGGAAAATCTGTGGATTACTCTGGCCAAGTCCCTCAACCAAGACAGTATGTGCCTCTGGATGGACAGTGCACAAGACCCCATGTCCACGTGCCTGGTGGGGATCCCCCTGCAACCAAACGACTACCTGTTTGCAGGTAAAAGGCCCAAGCCAGTAGATACCTGGGATGAATGAACAAGGATTTTCCCACATGCACCAGAGGAATTAGACCTGCTTGGGTCCTTCAAGGCTATCTATTGTATTCAATTCAGCTATAAATTGTCTGCGCCTGAATAGCTTGAATCATCAGCTCATAGAAAATTTCTCTTTAAGGATGTTAACCCCATGGACAAAACCTACAACTCCACCACCTGGTGTAATTACACCGCTGACACAATATCCAAGTCCACCAAGCATCCCAGGGAGCTCCCTAGTGGAGTGTTTTTAATCTATGGTGACCGGGTTTGGGCTGGGATACCTTCTTGCCTTTGAGGAGGGCCATGTACTCTGGGTAAACTTACCCTCGTAGCATCCAACAAGACCCAAATTTTGGACTGGAGAAAGGAATTTCAATTGGCTCGCCCAAAACATTCCATTTGTGATCTGGACCCAAATTGCAAGAGTGAAGTCTTTGGTCATTCTCAGAAAGAGTAGCTCCTGCTGCGGACTTCTCCCCAACCCTTGCTCCTGCTCCCCTGTACCCAGTTGCGCCTGTTGCGCACCACCCCCCTCCACCCCACCCCCCCCCCCCAAGTTTTGCTGTTATACAAAATGGTGGCGGCCATCAAGATGGCACCGGCCTTGTGGCAGGGAGTCTCCCCCCTTCCATCTTGTACGCAGGTACCCCTGCCCCTATTTTATCAGCGACCAACCCCTTTCGTGACACCCTTAGTCCATCCCCCATGATGCGTCGTTCTCCGTCGGCTCCCCCCCCCAAACAACGTTGATGGGTGTAACCACGTCGGGCCCTCCCCTTGTCACCGGGATTCCCACCCTGATCACGGTTACCGCCCCCTCTAGCGACGGTTGGGTTCCGCCCACCGGTGCCTCCGCCCACTCCACCAGAGACCCTCCCCCTTTCCGGTTTCCCACGCCCCCCCTTCCAGTTCTCATGACCTAGAACCCGGGAGTGGGGAGGCCAAGGCCTACCGGGATTCAGTTAACCTAGAACCCAGAGGCCCAATAGCATCGGTCCAGGCCAATGCGGGGAACCAGAAGGCCTACCTGGGTTCATAACATCTAGAACCCGGGGGCCCAGCCGCGGCCTGTGTCGCAGAGGGGGAGTGGGAGTTCTTTGGGGTGCCAGTCAGTTACAACCGGCAGGGCCAACACCTGAAGTGGGAGCCCTTTCCTTATGCGAACATCCGGGAACTTGTTAAAGCATCCAAAGACTATGGGATGGACTCTCCCTATTTTAAAGGGGTTTTGACTGCAATGTTTACTACATATACCTTAACACCCAAAGACATTAAAACTGTGATGTCTTCCCTGCTTATGGACACCCAGTTTTGGATTTGCAACAAGAGCATGGCAGAGGCTTCTGAAGGAACTTTTAGTTGAGTATGCAGCAGATCAGGACCTAGCCTTCCTCACCCTCGAACACCCATGTGGGGAAGGAAATTTTGAAAAGCGGCAGACCCGGGCCGACCTTATTACATCCAAGGTTTTGATGGACATTCAGCAAGCGGTGCAAAAGGTGTTGACCACTCTCCCTTCCCTAACGGTACCCACTGAAGAGTATGTGTCGATCCGGCAGGGACCTATTGAGAATTTCCTCAGCTTTGTGGAGAGATTGAAATTGGCTATGTCGAAACAAATTGAAAATACACAATTGCTGAGGGATATTCTCCGGTCCCTTGCCGTGTCTAATACCAACGAAGAATGTTGACGTATACTCAAAGCACCTCCCAGGGACCGAAAACCCACTACAGAGCAAACGGTTGAAGCCTGTGCAGAGTGATCCCCCTGACACCGTTACCTCTGCCACCTCTACTTCCACCACCTATCACCAGTGCCCCAACTTCCACATTCTGCACCACCAGCCCCAACTCAGTTTCCACAGGGGGGAACTGCCGCTGTCGCTGCTGTCCCTCAGGTGATGCCACAGAATCAGAGCCAGGACCCTCGCAAATGCTACAATTGTAGAGCGCCACACCCCCTCATGAAAGACTGCCTTCATCCAAAAAGACCTAATGTGTTTCCTCCCAAGTCTGTTGCAGGTGCGGGACTGTCACCCAGCCCGTGCCTGCAGCACCATTTGGGAAACAGGCGGTAGAGCACGGATCAGTCCTGTGCAATGACAATAAATGGCGTGCACCCTCCTTCCCACTCCCCAGCGCAGATTTACATCCGGGAGGAGGAATCAATCAACGGAGGAGACTTACGGTGGTGAGTGTGGCCCCACAGCGCTTTACCAAGAACATACCATATCGTCTGCCTATCAGGCTGAGACAACATGTTGAGGGCCCAGTGGACATTACTGGACGTGGACCTGTACTAGGGAGTTCGCCCGCCTTCTCAATTTTCCCTGAGGTGGTTCGGATACTCCTGAAGAAGAACTTTTTCATTTCCATGGAGTGAGCTAACACTCCATGGTTTCTACCAGAACAGACTGAGGTTGCCCAGGCACTGGTGCTGCCAGAGGACTATCCAGTGCCAGTCCAAACCAAGATACCATCTGCTTGCTGGGTCAACCTCGTGGGGTGGGATAAACCCATGCTCACTTGCAAAGTCACAAACGGATAGTCGTCCAAATGACATGGACATGGGGACAGATGTTACCATAATAAGTCGCATGGAATGGCCTTCCCACTGGACCCTAACATCCTCAGGTGGGAAGGTCACAGGAATTGGGGGCTCCTGCCTGTCCATGAGGTGTGGGGGTGGTTGCCCTGCCTTTCCCAGTCTCAAAACCCTGGGAATTGACAGAACTGTAGAGGGACACCCCTGGGGCGGTGCTCCCTGATGGTAGAGCCCAGAAATAGGATGGGCCATGAAGGGGCCAGACGCCCTGGCCCGATAGGGCAATCTGCCTGTCCGTCCCACTCTTCCCCCACCTTAGTTCTAGAAAGCTCTATATTACTCGGTTGTCAGTTGGTTTGTTGTTATGTCCATTACCTTCCCTCCTCCCCTGTGTTATTCCCATTGGCCCTTGCCTCTTTGTTCCTCCCTCGTCCCTCCTCCCGGGTGCTCGGTGATTGGTCACTGTATCCTCAATAAAAGCGGCTGCACCGACGGCTCGGGGTCTTTCCCGACCTTGGCTTCCTGATACAAACACCCAGTGTCCCTGTGTCATTTCGCCTCTCGGGGAAGAACCCTCCATCGCACCCCAGCGACGCAGACACTCTGCAGACACACGGCAAAGGCTGTAGACAACGCCAGGGATTCAACTCTCAGCAACTAAGGGACCTGCCGGGTGGCAGTGGACCATATTGTTGCACACACCAGGTCTGCGACCCGAGGACCAACAGCGGGGCAGGCATGTCGGCGACAATGAGGAGCGCCAAAAATATCATTGAGGGGCCTGATGGGAATGCTGCGTCCATCTGGCCATTTATCAACCTGTGAGGTTTTACGCTCTAGGGCAGGGACCTGTTATCTCAATGGGGGACTCGGTTGGAAATCCCTTAATGGGATTTTCTATCGGGGCCACTGAGAGACGCGCCACCCCACCACTAACTTGGCTCACAGATGTGCCGGTGAAGGTAGAGCAGTAGCCCCTCTCTAAGGAGAAGCTGTGTGTCCTCAAGTCCCTCGTGGAGGAACAGCTTTCCAAGGACCACATTACACTATCCAATAGCCCTTGGAACTCCCTTGTTTTTGTCATTCAAAAATCTGGCAAGGACAGGTGGAGGCTCCTCCGCAACCTCTGTAAAATCAATGAGGTCATTGAGGAAATGGGCCCTTTGCAACCAGGGCTCCCCTCCCCGGCAATGCTCCCCAGGACGTGGCCTCTTGCAGTAGTTGACATAAAGGATTGCTTTTTCATTCGTGAGATGCCCTCCGATTTGCCTTCTCAGTTCCATCTGTGAACTGAGAAGCCCTCATGTGGCGTTACCACTGGCTCGTGCTCCCCCAGGGGATGCGCAGTTCTCCATCTATATGCCAGTGGTACGTCACTGGGATCCTGTCCCCGTTTCGCCACCAATTCCCCAAGGCCTCCATATTACATTATATGGATAATGTTTTTATTTGTGCTCCGACCAAGATGTATCTCGAAAAGACTTTGGCAGCTGTGGTTGCAGCGATTGAAAGAGCTGCGATGGAAATTCAGCCCTCCAAGATCTAGCAGACCTGCCCGTGGTCCTATCTTGGCACCTGGATCGCGGAGAGGACCATCGGACCCCAGCGGCTTGACATCAAGGACAAGCCCAGGACCCTCCGCGACCTCCACCAGCTTTGCGGGTCCATCCACTGGATTCGTCCACTGCTGGGGTTGATGACGGCAGACCTTGCCCCCTTGTTCCACCTACTGAAGGGCGGCGAGGGACTGGACTCTGTGGGGGTGGTTGCCCTGCCCTTCCCAGTGTCAAAGCCTTGGGAATTGACAGAGCCTTAAAGGGACACCCCTGGGGTGGTGCTCCCTAGTGGTAGGGCCCAAAAAGAGGATGGGCCATGAAGGGGCTGGACGCCCTAACCCGATAGGGCAGACCACATGCCAATCTCCTGTTCCCCCTCCCTCAGTTCTCGAACCTTCTATGTTACTCGGTTGATTGTTGGTTCTTTGTTATGTCTGTTACCCTTCCTCCTCCCCTTTGTTATCCCCATTGGCCCTTGCCTCTTTGTCCCTCCCTCGTCCCTCCTCCCGGGCGCTCGCTGATTGGTTGGTGTACCTTCAATAAAGGCTGCTGTCCCCAGTGCTTGGGATCTTTCCCGACCTTGGGCTCCCTGATACAAAAACCTAGTGTTACTGTATCACTTCGCCCCTCGGGAAGAACCTTCCCTAAAAACCCCAGCAAAGAAGACACGTTGTAGCCACACAGGCAGAGGCTGCAGACAATGCCAGGGATCTTACTCCCAGCAACTGAGGGACCTGCTCTCGGGGCAGTGGACCTCTCTGTTGCATACGCCAGGTCTTCGGCCAGTGGACCATCAGCCAGGCAGGCGTGTCTGCGACAGGACTCTCCATGGGAACTCACGCCGGATGCCAGGGAGGTCATCGGTAAGGTCCGGAGGGCTCTCTCCACCCACCAGGCTCACCGCTGAGACCCAGTCTTACCCCAGTGCTTCATCATTTTTGGTAAGACACCGCACCACCACGGGCTCATCTTTCAATGGAATGGGGGGTTGAAGGAGCCTGTCTTGATCATAGAGTGGGTGTTCCTCCCCCATCAACTGTCAAAAAGCATATCCACGCCACAAGAGTTGGTGGCAGATTTAGTTAAAACAGCAAGGACCAGGCTCTGCACCCTTGCGGGGTGTGAATTCACATGCATACATGTGCCCTGGAAAGGTAAGGATTTGGAAGAGTTAATACAAACAAACGAGCCCCTTTAGTTCGCCTTTGACAGTTACCCAGGACAGATTACCAGCCACAAATTAAAGCATCCGCTTTTTGGTATACACTTTCATTTGGCCCCAAAAATGGTATAAAGACTCCACTGAATGCTCTGACAGTGTTTACAGATGGCTTGGGTTCTTCCAAGAAGTCTGTACTTTCTTGGAAGAATCCCAGGACCCAGGAGTGGGAATCTGAGGTCCATGTGGTGGAGGGATCCCCACAAACTGCAGAGTTGGCAGCCGTGGTCAGAGTATTTGAAAGGTTCCAGGAACCTTTGAATTTGGTAACCGATTCAGCTTATGTCGCTGGGGTAACTGCAAGAGCTGAACATACTTTGTTGAAAGAGGTCTCAAATGCCAGGCTGTTTGGATTGCTCTCGAGGCTGACAGAGTTACTTTCCCACTGAGAGCATACATTCCATGTGAGGCATGTGAGGTCACACACCGACCTCCCAGGATTTATTGCGGAAGGGAATCGATGGGCGGATGCCTTGGCCATGGCCGTACATGCTGCGAACACCCCTGACATCTTTGCACAGGTCAAGCTCAGCCACCAATTCTACCATCAAAACGCTCTGGCCCTCGTGCGGATGTTCCATCTGTTCTGCGAGCAGGCGAGAGTAATTGTGGCGACATGCCCTAGCTGCCAACAATATCAGAGTTCTTCATTAAATCCGGGGGTAAATCCCCGAGGACTTGAAAGCTGTCAACTCTGGCAGACGGATGTGATCCACATCCCAGAGTTTGGCAGGTTGAAATACGTGCATGTGTCTGTCGGCACATTCTCTGGAGTTGTCTTCGCACCAGCCCACACTGGGGAAAAAGCCCGTGATGTCATCAAGCACTTCATGATGGCATTTTCCATCTTGGGCACTCCCCAGAAAATCAAGACAAACAATGGGCCAGCTTACATATCTTCCAGGGTCTGGGATTTCTTGCAGGTGTGGGGAGTGGAGCATGTAATTGGCATCCCTCACTCTCCAACTGGCCAGGCGATAGTGGAAAGGATGCATCAAACCCTGAAGAGAATCCTTCAACAGCAATGGGGAGGAGCAGAGGACAAGGCTCTTTTCACAATGAATTTTTTAAATAACACCTATGAAGAGCCTACTCCCCCCATATTCTGGCACTTCACGAATTTGGCCCAATCTAAACTGAAAGAACAGCCGCCAGTGCTGGTCCGGGATCCTGAATCACAGCAAATCCAGGGGCCCCTTTCCACTGATCATCTGGGGCTGAGGGTATGCCTGTGTCTCCACTCCCCAGGGACCAAAGTGGCTCCCCGCAAAGTACATAAAACCGTACAAGCCTGCAGGGAATCTCGGAGCTTGTGTTCCCGGTGCCCCCTCAGACGCCAGGGACACCAGTGCAGAGTAAGGGGAGGTAGCCTGGAAGAGGAGAAGGAAAAAAAATCCCGGAGGTGATGGCTATCAAGAAGATGACCGATGCCAAGAAGAAGAGAAGATGCTGTTGATGACAATCCTATTCGACCAGCTTTAGGCAGCGGAAGAAGACTTTTCATCAGAACTGTGGACTTTGTTTCCCCCCCATCTTCCCTTATGTGTTTCTCTAAGTCCCTCTTTCCCTAATCCTAACCCTATCCCCGGGAGGGCTGGGAGAAAAAGTTCATTTTAATTTCTGTAAGTGTAGGGATCGTTTCCATAGAAATGAAACCCCGAGGTCCCGCCTCTTCCTGGTGGATTAGTCCACCAGGAGGGCTTCCCCCCATCATGGAGACCTCAGTGGTATAGTCCCGGGCTAAGGATACTCCCATAGTTTCCACCCCTTGTTACTATTGGTTTTGTCCGTTGTCAATTTCTCATAAGGTTCACACCCACTTCTAGAAAGTTCAGTGTTCCCCGGTTGTTGATTTGTTGTTACCCCCTGACTCCTCCCCTGCTTCCATCCTATTGGTTGTTGTACCCTGACTCCACCCTAACTCCTCCCTACTCCTGTTCTCTGATTGGTTGATGGTTCTATATTTAACCTCATGTACGAGCTAGTTCGGGGCTCTTTGTCCTTGGGTCCCAGAGAGAATAAAACCTCTTCTGTTGCCAAGGCTCAGAGTCGCTCCTATCTCTTTGCTGTCTTCTCGGTGATTCTGGAGAACAACCCATACCCTCAGAAGCCTATTGCTCCTGTGGAACCTGCGGGGTTCCCTCATCCACCTGCTTGAGGGCAGGCGTTCGAGGACACACGGGTGGTGGTAGGCGACCATCCTAGCACGAGGACCAGCGTCACGAGAGTCGAATAAAATTAACAGGTGGCGCCCAACGTTGGTGGTTCTTCCTAGAATCACCGAAGATAGCTCGTTTCAACCAACGAAGACGCCGTTGTGGGCCACTCCCTGCAGAGTTCTCTCTTGTTTTAGAGGGGGGATTTTGCGGGTTGAGCAGCGACCCCCGGCTCCGGGAGCGGGAAAGCTGCTCACAGCGGAGACCCTCCACCCTTCCTTTTGGATTTACTTTGGCGGTGTTCCGGCATCCCAAGAAGAGGGAATCCCCAGAAGAGGGAAAGTGATACCGAGCGGACGGCCGAAGGGTAAGCGCTCAGAAATTAATTCCGCCACCTTTTATCTTTAGTTTAAGGGTGAGGGAAAACCTCCTTTAGTAGAATAATGGGCAACCATTTGTCGAGAAAGGAGAGGGAGCTTTCATTTATTTATTATAGTATTAAGGTTCAGTTAGTGGGAAATGGGGAAAAATTTGATAAAAAGCTTTTGAGGAGTTTCGTTAAGTGGGTGGTAAAAAATATTCCTTTTGAAATACCAAAAGCAGTTTTCACTCTTGAGTTCTGGGATAAAGTGGGATTCAAGTTGAACGAAACAGTTAACTCTGGGGATGTTTCCGTTCAAAGATTTTTTCCGTTGCAAATTTCGATCTATTCGGTTTTGCCTAACAATGGGGAAAAATGTAGGGATTTGGGAGCTGTTAATCCTTCCTTTACCGATAGCCTTCCTAACCCCACTAATCCTACACCCACTGTCCTCGGTGGAGAAAACCAGGAGGTACCCTCCGATGGCTGTGTGCGCGGAGGAGAAATCCGGAGCACCGAAGGCTCCGACCTCAGTGGTCGATCCACCAACCCTTTCCATGCTAGGACTGGCCACCCTAGTGCGGACTCTACCTTTACCCTTGTTCCTAATCCCACTTCCCCAGTTGCACCTGTTGTGCATCCACCCCCCAGTTATAACGTGGTTAGTGAATTTCGACCTGCGCCACAGAAAAATGGTGTCAGAGAAAATCAATCTGCGCCACATAAAAATGGCGGGGGTGAAATTCAGGCTGCGACACAAAATGGCGGTGGCTTGCCGCAATGCGGTTTTCCTAATAGCATAGGCGCGAGTGCGAGTGGCGGGAATCCCTTTCTCCCCACCCCTTACCCCTCCTACCCGGCGTCGATTGGGTGGTCGTCGGCCCCTCCCACTGCGGCCGCAGGTGTCAATTCGTCGGGTCCCATCCCATATCCTCAACTCCACCCTCAACCTAACTCCGCCCCTTCAGTTCCTTGCCTGACCCCTTCCTACCCTCAGCCCGCCCAGTTCCCCACCCCGCCTACTGCAGGCCAAGCCCAATTTCCGCTTTCCCACGGCCTGGGTTCTGGTTCCCAGGGCCCGAGGCCGGAAAGAGGTAGGCCTGAGGCCTACCTACAACAGGCCCAGCAGGCCCCAACAATGACTGGGAGTACGGCTTTACCGCTAGCCGCCCCAGTGACTTACAATCGAGCAGGTGCTAATCCTAGATGGGAACCTATCCCGCAACAAACAATCAAGGAAATTTGTAAAGCGGGAAAAGAGTTTGGTAGAGACTCTCCTTATTTTAAAGGACTTGTAACTGCCACTTTTAAGACGTCAGTCCTTGTCCCAGATGACATTAAAACTCTAATGTTGAGCCTCTTAGTTGAGAGCCATTACTGGATCTGGGAGAAAAAATGGAAAAGAGAATTAACTAAACTACTAGATTCGTACAAGAGTGACCCAAACAAAGCAAATTTTACCATGGACCATCTTGCGGGGGGAGGGAAACCAATCCAAGCCCAGAGACCAGGCCAACAACACACCTGAGGAGATTTTAAGAGACGTTCAAATAGCGGCAAAGAATGTATTGTTTAGTATGTCAGTTGACGTGGGGCCTCCGGTGAGTTATACAACTATCCGGCAAGGGCCGGAAGAGAACTTTGCATCATTTGTAGACCACCTCAGGGAGGCGATGTCGAAAGTTATTACAAACCCTAATATGTTGAAGGAAATGTTGACTGAATTGGCCCATGAAAACGTGAACGAACAATACCGCAGAATTATAGAAATGTTTCCTATAGACCCTCCTCCCTCCAGTGAGCAAATAACAGAAAGATGTACCCAAGTAAAACCTCGAATAAGTGATCCCGATCCAAAGATTTGTAACCATAAAATTAAAACAAACGTTTATGTGGCTGAGGCTCCAAGTACCCATAAAACAGCGCAAGGTGTCCAAAGATCACAGGACAAGAAATGCTTCAATTGCGGCGGGGCAGGACATTTTGCCAAGGACTGTAAAAAACCAAGGCAAAACAAATCTAGACCATGTATTAACGACAATTCTAAGTCTGTCTTGCCAGCCATCCCACAACCAGTACCTGCGACACTACCATGGGGATTTTATCCTCCCATGTCCCCTTGGTGGGTGCCACAACCTCCTCCAGCTGCATACTGGTCGGGAAACGGAGAGAAGAGCGTGGAGCAGCACCGCACTCCGACAGAAAATTAAAGACTGCACCAGACAAAGACAACGCGCCATCACCTGTGACTCCAAGCTTCTGGGGTCCCTCACGACAGCTACCAACATCAACACCAGAGATACTCGGAAGGATCCAGGTGGTGAGTGCTTTTGTTTTACACTTAACACACTCGGACTTCCAGCATGTCCCAGCTACGTTAAAAGATGCACCACAAACACCTTTAACAATTTTAGTGATTGGAGACTCTGACAAGAGTCCCCCAGGGATTTATGTAATCCCTGAAATAAAAACATACCGGCCAGGACATAATTTCTCGGTTACCATCTGCCTGAACACTACACCCTGGTTCCTACCCAAGGAAACTTGGATTGCGCAAGCTATCGTCCTACCGGACAATTTTCCAAGAGACTCTAGGACGCCTTTTGTCTGGTGGACGGAAGTAGTGGGGAGGGACAAGCCATTTTTTGAATGTAAACTTTATAATGGCCATTCCACCGCCTATCGCGTTGGAATGCTGGACACGGGTGTAGATGTAACTGTGATTGCTGAAACTGAATGGCCCCAAGGATGGGGAACCAAAGAGGCCACAGGTAATCTAGCTGGAATTGGAGGCCAAGTGACTCCCAAGAGGAGCACTCATGACATTATTATTTAAGGGCCTCATGGACACACTGCATCAATCCGACCGTACATTATCCCGTCTGGATTCACATTGTGGGGAAGAGACGCTATGGCCCAATGGGGAGCACGCCTAGAAGTCGCTCCAACATCTGAGGATTTCTAGGCGGGGCCACTGTAGCACGCGCCACTCCACCTATCAAATGGTTAATTGACACCCCGGTGAGAGTGGAGCAGTGGCCCCTGAGGGGAGAGAAACTGCGTGCCTTAGAGGAATTAGTAGAGGAACAACTAAGGAAAGGACACATCGTACCTACTAATAGTCCCTGGAATTCTCCAATTTTTGTAATTAAAAAACTGGGAAAAAACAAGTGGAGACTTCTTCACGATCTTAGGGCAATTAATAATGTGATGGAAGAAATGGGACCTTTACAGCCAGGGCTTCCGTCACCTGCAATGCTCCCCAGAGACTGGCCCATAGCCATCATAGATATCAAAGATTGTTTTTTCAGTATTCCGTTGAATCCAACAGATGCACCGAGATTTGCCTTTTCCGTCCCATCCGTGAACAGGGAAGCACCAATGAGGAGGTACCATTGGCTCGTCCTTCCGCAGGGAATGAAGAACAGCCCCGTGATTTGCCAATGGTATGTCTCCAAGGTGCTGTCCCCAGTGAGAAAGGCATTCCAAAAGCAAAAATTTTACACTACATGGATGACGTACTAGTATGTGCACCTAACCAAACCCACTTAGACTCTATCCTCAGCGAAGTCATCACAGCCATCGAGAGGGCAGGGATGGAGGTACATCCAGAAAAAATTCAAAAAACTGCACCCTGGAAGTATCTAGGGACAAGAATTGCGGAAGCCACCATCACGCCGCAACTGTTGAAGATTGAAGATCATCCAACGACGCTCCGGGAGCTTCATCAGCTGTGCGGGTCAATAAATTGGATTCGCCCCCTTCTCGGGTTGAAGACCTCGGAGTTGTTGCCACTTTTCAACCTACTGAGAGGAGGCCAGTCTCTGGATGCACCCATCACCTTGACCCCAGAAGCTGAGGAGACCATCTCCAAGGTACTGTTGGCAATCACCACACGTAGGGCACACAGAGTCAACCCGACTCTCCCTTTTCAGTTTACCGGGGGAGACGCCAAAATACCATGGGTTGATCTTTCAGTGGGACGAGGGGGTGAAGGAACCACTTTTGATAATAGAGTGGATTTTCCTACCCCACACTTGGTCCAAAACTATCTCAAGGCCACAAGACCTGGTGGCAGAGCTCATCACTAGAGCTCGGCACCGGCTCCGCACCCTAGCTGGGTGTGATTTCACATACATGCAAGTTCCCTGGAAACAGGATATATTCGAGGAAGTTTTCCAGGAGAGTGAAAACCTCCAATTAGCCCTTGAAAACTATTCTGGCCAAATTGGGAACCAAAAATTGAAACATCATTTATTTAACACTGAATTCCATTTGGCTCCAGATTTTGTTCAAACTAAGACTCCAATTAAAGGCGCTCTGACAGTTTTTACTGACGGCTCTGGGTCGTCCCACAAGGCTGTTTTGACTTGGAGAGACCCAGAAACCCTCGAGTGGGACGAGGAAGTTCAGATAATTGAAGGGTCACCCCAGATTGCTGAACTAGCCGCAGTAGTCAGAGTGTTCGAGAAGTTCAAGGAGCAACCTATAAATTTGGTAACAGACTCGGCTTACGTGGCTGGGATAGTCTCCAGGGCGGAACATGCTTTACTTAAGGAGGTTCCAAATCGCAAATTATTTGGCTTGCTTGCGCATTTGATAGAGCTCCTTTTCCACTGCAAGCATCAATTTTACGTGATGCATGTGAGATCACACTCAGGCCTCCCTGGTTTTATAGCAGAAGGGAATGCGAGAGCAGATGCCCTAGCGATGCCTGTGCAAGCATGTAACATCCCAGACACTTTCGCACAGGCTCGCTCGAGTCACCAGTTTTTCCACCAAAATACGCCCGCTCTCCGAAGAATGTTCCATCTTTCTTTGGAGCAAGCGAGAGCCATTGTGGCCACATGTCCGTCCTGTCAGCAGTACCAATTGCCAGCCTTCAACCCGGGGGTAAACCCTAGAGGGTTGAATTCAAACGAGCTATGGCAAACAGATGTCACCCACTTCACACCTTTTGGGAGGCTCAAATACATTCATGTGTCAGCGGATACCTTCTCCGGAGCAGTGTTTGCCTCTACTCATACCGGAGAGAAGGCGAAGGATGTTAAAAGACATTTTGCAATGGCATTCTCAGTTTTGGGAGTGCCAAAACAGATAAAAACAGATAATGGACCAGCCTACATATCTGCCAGTCTTCAGAAATTTTTCCAAGACTCGGGAATTACGCATGCGACAGGTATTCCACATTCACCAATGGGCCAAGCCCTGGTAGAAAGAAAACATAGAGACATCAAAAGGATCCTTGCACAGCAGCGGGGAGAGACAGAGGAAAAGTCGCCCATTGAGCGCCTCTGTAAGGCTCTTTTCACTCTAAATTTTCTAAATTGTTCAGACAGTGAGCCAACTCTCCCCGTGTTTAGACATTTTACTAATTCGGCGAAAGCAAAATTGGCTTAAAATCCACCCGTGCTGTTCAAGGATCTGGAAAGTCACCAGATACTGGGACCAGTGCCACTAATCGTCTGGCGGAGGGGGTACAGTTGTGTCTCCACCCCAGGCGGACCGCGCTGGATCCCAGCCAAAAATATCAAACCCTTCTTGACAAAACACTTTGACGATCAAGAAGTGAAAGAGAAGAGCCCTTCCACCGCTTGGAAGAGGAGAAGAAGAAAAGCAGAAAGACAAAACTTACCTGATTCTCCTTTGGAGACAGAACGACAACCCACCTGTAGAATTCGACAAAACAGTATCTAATAGTGCTTCTTTATGAACCCTCCCCCACCACCTTATCCCGCCCTTCCTTCCCGAACCCAACCCATTACCCCTTCTGTTAACCTTACCTGAACCCAATCCACCCTACTTTAAGGTAACCCTAATTTTAAGTAAAAGAAAAGGGGGAGAGGTGATGAGAAGCACGTTGGGAGGAGAGCTGAGAGTCAAGATTAAGAAGGTTCTAAATGTGTTAACATGTTTGTTTTATTGTGAGGTCATGTTAATCCACTCCAAGACAACTGGAGAAACAACATGGAGATCCTGAACATAGCAATCGCCCTGCTGTTCGCGTTGAACGCCCTGCCAGAAACAACCGAATGGCACGTCCAGCAACTGAAAGAAAATGTTTGGATCACACTTGCAAAGTCTCTCAAGCAAGACAGCCTCTGTTTGAGCATGGGGTCAGCAGCGAACCCCATGTCAACATGTCTAGTGGGTATTCCCCTGCAAATGAATGAATATCCTTTTGCAGGTAAAAGGCCTAACCCGGTTGACACATGGGACACCTGGACGGGGATTTTACCACGCACACCACAGGAACCCCAGGAATTAGACCTGCTGGGGTCCTCCAAAGCAGCGTTTTGTGTTAATTTCAGCTACCAAATAAAAGCCCCTGATTGGCTGCAAAATCCAATCCAAAAAAGATACCCCTACAAGAGTGTTGACCCAACAGATTCGGCATATAATTTGGCCTTTTGGTGCAATTACACCGCAAAGACACTGTCCCAGTCCAGTAACGTCCCAAGAGCGCTCCCTTGTGGGGTGTTCCTCATTTGTGGAAACTGAGTTTGGGCCAGAATACCGTCTCATCTTCGAGGTGGGCCTTGCACGTTGGGCAAGTTAACCCTCCTCACCCCCGACAAGAACCAAATTCTAAAGTGGTGAAGAGAGTATGATCAGGCGTGTCAAAAAAGGGAGCTCACTAATTGGGATCCAAATTGTAACAGTGAAGTAGTTGATTGGAGCTTTTCTAAGAGGGTGGCAGCTTCTATCTTTGTGCCCTGGGTAGCAGCTGCTAAAGCGTTGGGGGAATTATCTCACTTGGAATGTTGGCTCGGTAAACAAGCCAACTTGACGTCCCGTGCATTGTCCCAACTCTTAGAAGATGAAGACGCCACTAGACATGCGACCCTCCAAAACCGTGCGGCTATTGATTTCTTACTCCTCGCCCACGGGCATGGGTGCGAGGAGTTTGAGGGTCTGTGTTGTATGAACCTAACATCACATTCACGAAGTATTCATGCAACGATACAAGAACTAAAAAATCAAGTCCTGCAATTAAAGACTGAAGGAAAGGACTGGCTGCAGCATCTGCTGGACTCTTGGGACATCTCGAAATGGGGCGTGAATCTCATTAAGTCTTTGGTGTGGATTTTGATTGTAGTAGTCATCATTTTGTGTATATTTGCATGTTTGAAGAACGTTCTTGTATCCTTAGTCCAGAGGGCTTTTTTAAGTAAAAGAAAAGGGGGAGATGTAGGGATCGTTTCCATAGAAATGAAACCCCGAGGTCCCGCCTCTTCCTGGTGGATTAGTCCACCAGGAGGGCTTCCCCCAATCATGGAGACCTCAGTGGTATAGTCCCGGGCTAAGGATACTCCCATAGTTTCCGCCCCTTGTTACTATTGGTTTTGTCCGTTGTCAATTTCTTACAAGGTTCACACCCACTTCTAGAAAGTTCAGTGTTCCCCAGTTGTTGATTTGTTGCTACCCCCTGACTCCTCCCCTGCTTCCATCCTATTGGTTGTTGCACCCTGACTCCACCCTAACTCCTCCCTACTCCTGTTCTCTGATTGGTTGATGGTTCTATATTTAACCTCATGTACGAGCTAGTTCGGGGCTCTTTGTCCTTGGGTCCCAGAGAGAATAAAACCTCTTCTGTTACCAAGGCTCAGAGTCGCTCCTATCTCTTCGCTGTCTTCTCGGTGATTCTGGAGAACAACCCATACCCTCAGAAGCCTATTGCTCCTGTGGAACCTGCGGGGTTCCCTCGTCCACCTGCTTGAGGGCAGGCGTTCGAGGACACACGGGTGGTGGTAGGCGACCATCCTAGCACGAGGACCAGTGTCACGAGAGTCGAATAAAATTAACATGTAAGTTCATTCCAGTTTGTTTTCTTTTATTGTACCCTCCGGAGATTCCGAGATGTCATCGCCAGTCCTTCTTCTCCTTGGACTCCTCGCTCTCCTCACACCACCAGGAGATCTGTGGATCATGCGCCAACCCAAGGAGAATGTCTGGGTGATGCTGGTGAAGTTGTTGAACCAACCTGACTTCTGCCTTAACACCTACGCGAGCGAAAATCCCATGTCAACATGCCTGATTGGGATTCCCTTGAGCGACATCGAATTCTGAGCAACCTTTTAGGGCGCTCACCCGGCCCACACCTGGGACAAGTGGATAAGGACCATCCCACACACAAACACCAAACCCCAAAAACTGGACCTGCTGGGGTCGGCACAACCATCTTTCTATACCAAATTTAGCCCGGTCTATAATTGGCTTGTTGACTTCCTCAAACTTGGGAGACCAAATTTCGATGTAACCCCAAATGACCAGAAATCATATGTTAAAGGATTGTGGCACAGTTTTGCGGAGAACACTTGGTCCATGTCCACTTTGTATCCCAGGCAATTTCCCAAAGGTGTCTTCCTCATTTGTGGCAACTGGGCTTGGGTGAAAATCCCTTCTCATCTCCGGGAAGGACCACGCACCCTGGGCAAGCTGTCTTTGCTAACACCCAGAAAGACCCAGCTCCTTGACCGGAGGAACCTGTCCTCGCATGCCAAGACCATTCATCGTACCATCCAAGAGCTCCAGGACCAGGTGAAGCAGCTGAAGGTTGAGAGCAAGGACTGGCTGGACAACATTTTTGGACATTGGGGAATCTCCAGGTGGGTCACAACCCTCTTGAGAAATACGCTGAGTTTTTTAGTTAGTTTTCTTGTTCTGTGTCTTTTAGGTTGTTTTAAGTCTATTTTATTTCCACTAATATGACACTCTTTTTTTGATAATAAAGAAGGAGGAGATGTGGGGGCCGTTGTGGCCGCCCCTAAGGCCACCCCTCAGAAAGGCCCCTGGTGGAATAGGCCCAAGAGGCAGTAGGGTCTCCGTTGGGGTGGGGTGAAGAGTGGTTAGCCCTGAGTTGGGGTGTGTTCTTGGTGGGCCGGCTGCCCTCTCCCCATTTATTTTCTGTTATGTCAGTCAATTGTCAATCAACCCCAGTTTCTAGAATGTTCTGTTTTGTTTGGTAGTTGGTTGGTTTCCCCCTTTGTCCCTCTTTCAGCCCCCTCCCCGAATTACCCTTCATTGGTTCCCTTCCCTTTGTCCCTCCCTGGTCCCTCTTCAGTGCCCCTATTCTATTGGCTGTCATGTCTGTAATAAAAGTCTGATGCATGCTGAGCTCTGGGCTCTCAGCCCTTGGTGCTTGCGGAGCTTGGAGACCCAATATCTTGTTTCTGTGTCTTGACTCTGGCTCTGGAGCCCATCACTTTCACTACAGTTTCAGCAGCCGTTGTAGCTATTTGCCTGCCTGCTTTGGGAGGCTGCAGCCCACAGCTTGGAGTCTCCGGACTCTTGGCAAGCGTGAACCTGGTCCAGGGACACTCACTTGTCGCTGCTCAGGTTGCTGACCTAGACCCTGGCAGTCAGCTCTCATTGAAGAGACCCAAGGGACATGGCAGGTAGCTGCCTCTATTTTTGTGCCCTGGGTGGCCACGGCTAAAGCCCTTGGTGAGCTTTCTCACCTTGAGTGCTGGTTGGGTAAGCAGGCCAACCTTACATCGATTGCATTGACCCAACTCCTGGAAGACGATGAGGTCACCAGGCACGCCACCCTGTAGAATAGGGCTGCAATAGACTTCCTTCTCTTAGCCCATGCACAGGGGCGTGAAGAGTTCGAGGGACTTTGCTGCTTCAACTTATCGTCCCACAGCCAGAGTACCCATGTCACCATACAAGAAATGAAGGACCAAATAAAACAACTTAAGGTTGAAGGCTCAGACTGGCTTAAGAATGTTTTGGATCAGTGGGGCATCTCTGGTTGGGGGGTTCAGGTACTCAGGACAGTTCTTTAGATTATGCTCACTGTTATTATTGTACTGTGTCTCTTCAGTTGTTTTAAAAACCTTAAATTATCATTAAACACACACGTTTTCCCTGTAAACAAAGAAGGGGGAGATGTGGTGGCCGTTGAGGCCACGACTGAGACCTGAGAGGAGTTGGAAGAACCTAAAGGGAATAAAGGACCACGGTGGAGCGTGTCCCAGGTCTGAGGGATCCTCCCCTGGCTCCTAGGCTGCTGTGGTTTGGCCCATATGACTGACAGGCTTGGTTATGTTAATTAAGCCTTTGTGGTTGGTTGGTTGCTCTCTCTTCCCCTTATGAATATGTATAAATTTCTAGAAGGTTCTGTATGCTTTGGTACCCCATTGGCTATCACTCCTTGTCTCCTCCCCCTCCTTTTCCTTACTGGCCAGTGCAACCTTGTCCTGCCCCTGCTCCTCTGCTGATTGGTTCTTTGTGCATCTTAAAAATCTGTGTTCTCCTGCAATCCAGGTCTTCAGTCACTGGGCTCCTTCAAGTGCGCTGACCTCAATAAACCCCTTGGAAAATCCATACTGAAGATCCCTCTCTCCTTTCCATTCCTGGCTAAGCTGCTTGGACCTGTCTTTCTGCGCTCTACCAGCAGAGTGACCAGGGTCCGCTGCAGGAACTCTCCACAGCACTGCCTGAGCGGCTCCATGAGGAACGCTCCAGGAAAGCGTTGTCGGACGCTGTCCATTGGACACTCCAGAGCAGTGACAGTGGTCTAACGTTGGACAACTGCGATGGGAGCATCTTTTAGACTCCTTTGGTAGGCAACAGAAAGTAAAATGTTGTCTGGATTGAGATCTACCTGATAACTTTTAGATACTTGAATTACCATGACATGAACTGTGCTCAAAAGTATCAACAGACCATAAATGGAACTCACATAATTTGTGTGAATCATATTCACTAAACAGGATCTGATCTGTTCCTGTTCTCAACACCTTTTGTGAATAAAGTCCAGCACACAACCATAGATTTTAAGATATAATTTCTAGTTTTCTATTGGAAACAAGAGATGATCAACGTTTTTGCTACAATACAAATTCTTCACTGAAAATATGGTTGACAATCACTTTTTTCTGCACTTCTTTCTTCTTCCATCTCTAAAGACAATTTCTATGCTCTGATTTTAAAAAGCTTTTTCTAACATTGTTTACAGATAAATAACTATACAAAAATGCAAGACATTATTTAGCTTATTCCCTATTTCAGCTGTCCAAATGTCTTGCTCTACTTTTAAAAGTGCAATTTTGTAGGCAATTTTCCCATCCTTTTAATTGGGACCTTAACCACTACCTGTAATTAGGTGGTTTATTTTAGACTCATAATTCTTAGCTGTCTCATCAAAACTGATGAAACAACTTCAATGTCTGAGTCATCATTTAGTTTTCCTATGCAATTCACAGACCTTATTCTCAGTTCAAAGGCCAAACTGTTAAGTTTGACACTAAACGAAGATTCAGTGTAGCGGCAGTTTCCATGGTAACTGCAGGCCGGAAACCCCGAAAGGAAGTGTGGTGGAATAGACCACTTCGGGGAAAGAAACCCCCGAACTCGATCACCACTTTGGTTTAGTCCCTCTCGGTTTTCATCCCTCCCCTGTTTTATTAGTGGCTAGCCGGACTGCTACTCAAATAAGGTTCATACCCAGTTCTCTAGAATGTTCGTGTTAGTTGTACCCCTGATTGGTCCTTAACCCCTTGCCCCTCCCCTGTATAGACCTGGTTGGTTGATATCCCTTGTCC
This sequence comes from Eopsaltria australis, assembly GCA_034509425.1. NCBI lineage: Eukaryota > Metazoa > Chordata > Aves > Passeriformes > Petroicidae > Eopsaltria > Eopsaltria australis. The sequence continues at coordinate 27,104 of JAVTVJ010010687.1, forward strand.
CCTCCCTTGCTCCTCCCCTTGCTCTTATTCCCATTGGTTAGTGATCCCCTACTTAAGGTGCTGTACTGCGTCATTCGGTGCCATTTTGGCATGGGACGAGAAGAATAAACATCTTCTGCTGCCCTGTCAATTGGTCGCTCCTTATTCGCCTTGCTACCTTCCAGGGCCTTGACAAGCGAAACCCGCGACCCACTGACGCCTCGGTGCCTGGGGTCAACACCGTGTAAGCAGCGAAAGCTTAGTTTACATGGTGCGCCGGGTCTGACTGTGGCAACCATTAGCTGGTGGCGGAACCCGGAGACATTCCTTTTATTTTATTTATAAGTGGCGCCCAACGTCCGTCGCTTCGTCGAAGCCACGGAAGATAGCTCTCTTAGCAACTGAGAAGACACCATTGAGGACCACTTCCCTCGCTGTTCTAACCCCTGTTTTAGAGGGGGGAACCGGCAGGCGAGTCAGCATCTCCTTCTGCGCCCCGGCTGAGTGATCAAAGGACGCTAAGAAGGAAACCGCACTCAGCAAGGTGCCTCATCTCCCTACCCTTTTTGTGGATTACTTTGGCGGTGTTCGGGAGGTTTCCGACTCCTCCGAACCAAAATCCCTGCAGGTGGCCTGGGAGGTCGAGTGTTCCTTCGGGTCGGTGAGTAACCACCACCTTATATTTTTCTTTTAGGGAGTGGGGAATTCCTCTCCTTTGATGAGATGGGCAACCATCCTTCAAAGAGAGAGAGGGAGCTTACGTTCATGTATTATAGTTTAAAGTTTAAGCTAATAGAATCAGAGGAATCTTTTAATAAGAAATTACTAAAAAGGTTTCTTAAGTGGGTGGCTTCTAATGTTCCTTTCGCTAGTCCTAATTCAGTCTTAACAGTCTCCTTTTGGGATGATGTGGGGGAGAAATTAACTGAAAGGTTTGAAATGGGGGACATTTCGGTTCAGAGATTTTTTCCGTTACAGACCTTAATTTATAAAGTTTTGTCTGGGGAATGCGGGTACGGTTCGGGTGATGTTAACGTTGAGCCCTCTAAACCCTAACGGTGATCCTAAGTCCCTCGACCCTTCTCCCAATAACCTGATGGCCGACCCTGTCCCGGTACGCCCGACGCGCGATAGCGTGAGGGTAGAAATCGGGGACGAAAAAAGTCCTCACCGCGACAGGGCAGCTGCCAACCCCTTCTATCTCACAAGTGGCCATAGTGGGATAGAACCTTTCCTTACATATTACCCTACCCCTTCTCTCCCGGTTGCGCCGGTTGCGCGTGTCCCCCCCTCCCAGTTACTCAATGTGTAGGGATGTTATAAGTACGCCACTACAAGATGGCGTCGATAGAATTGTAGATGCGCCACTACAAGATGGCGCATCGGCGTCCTTGTCGCAATGCGGTATTGATAGTGACTTAGGCGCGCGCGCGAAGCGGGGAGGCGCGAATCCCTTTCTCCCCACCCTCCCTTCTCCTAGTCATGCCCTCCACCCCTCCCACCTTCCGTCGGCTGATTACGCGTCGGTCCCGCCCCTGCCGGCCGATGATGTAATCGCGTCGGGACCCTCCCTTCCTCCCGCCCACGAAGTGCTCCGCCCCTTAGGAAGACCCTCCTCCTACCTCGTTGCCCCCGCCCCTGTCACGCCTCCCATCCCTCCTAGATCCGCCCCTGCGTTAAGTCCCGCCCCTTCCGCCAGTGCGCCCGCCCCCCTACCCACCTCAGCTGCACCTCTTCCGGGTTCCCACGCCCCAGGTTCCGGTTCCCACGGGCCTGCACCGGAAGAGGGGGGAACCAAGGCCTACAACACCGAGGCCTCCTTGCCGCTGCAGCCGCCGGCAGCCGTGCCTATTGCCGCTCCGGTAGTCTACAACAGGCAACGCAACACGGCAAGGTGGGAGCCCCTGCAGCAGTGTGTTGTTAAGGACATATGCAAGGCTAGTCAAGAGTTCGGGAGGAACTCACCTTATTTCAAAGGACTTATAAATGCCACCTTTGAAACTTCAGTCCTGGTGCCTTATGACTTGAAATTGCTCATGACTAGTTTACTGATTGAGCCAGATTACTGGATTTGGGAACAGAAATGGACTCGAGAGTTACAAAAACTGTTGGCTTCTTACCGGAATGATCCTAACAAATCCTCCCTCACGTTGGACCACTTAAAGGGGGAGGGTGCATTTATAGAAGCTTGGGATCAGGCTAACAACATACCGGTGGAGGTGTTAAAAGACATTCAACGCGCTGCACGTGTGGTGCTTTTTGGACTATCCACAGACAGTGACCCACAGCAAAGCTACACAGCCATAAAACAGGGCCCTCAAGAGAAGTTTGTCTTGTTTGTACATAGACTAAGGGAGGCGATGGCAAAAGTCATACCCAATCCTGAATTATTAAAGGAAATGTTGGTAGAACTGGTCAGGGAGAATGCCAATGATGACTGTAGGAGGATAATTGAACTAATGCCATGGGAACCACCGCCCACCATTGAATTAATTACGGAGCGTTGCTCCCAAGTTCGGCTAAAAGGGTCTGAATCTACCTCTGACCCTCAAAAATCTAAACCAAAAGCCGCACATGCCTTTAACATCACAGCAATGCAGGTGGAGAGGAGATGTTATAACTGTGGGAATCTTGGTCATCTTATTAAGGATTGTCGACTCCCTCGAAAGGTTCCTATTAATAATGCCAACAATAACATGAGTTCTAAGTCATCCGCAGATGCCTCCAGCCCCTCTGGAATTCAAGGAGCCCAGTCCGTGCCCTGTCGATGTTGCTCCAGTTCGGGAAACGGACAGGGGAGCGCGGGCCAGCACCGCGCTCCGATGTAAAGAAATCAAGGGCTGAATTCCTGGGACCCAGTGGGACTTCAACGCTGACCTACCGAGATTTGACAGCGTTCCAACAACCTGCCCGTTCTCCACCGACGACCCCGCTGACCACCACGGCAAGCGACCTACAGAGACTCGATGTGGTGAGTTCTTACGTTCTCCACCTAACACACACGGAACCTCATCACATCGCTGTCGAGTTAATGGACGCTCCTGCTAGTCCCTGCACGGTGCTTATTGTTGGGGATTCTGTTAGGGGTCCCCCAGGGGTCTTTGTGATCCCGGAGGTTAAGAACTATCAGCCAGGCAAACCACTAGGAATTACCATCTTTTTGAACACCGCGCCATGGTTTTTGCCTAAGGGGACTTGGCTAGGTCAAGCCCTTCTGCTCCCTGATAACATCCCGCGGGACACTCGAACACCCTTTGTCTGGTGGACTCAAATAGTGGGCAGAGATAAACCCTTCACCGAATGTAAACTAATGAATGGCAATTCCACCGTCAATAGACAAGGCATGATAGACACCGGCTTGGATGTCACCATCATGACCGAGACCGAGTGGCCCACTAATTGGGGAACGAAAGATCTAAACGAATCACTAAAAGGGGTAGGAGGGACAATTTCAGCAAAAAGGAGTACCACAGAAATTTTAGTAGAAGGCCCTGATGGTCATGTGGGAACTGTCAGACTCTTTATTATACCCTCTGGATTTACATTATGGGGAAGAGACTTATTAGACCAGTGGGGCGCTAGTCTAGAAATCCCTTCCCAGGATTTCTAGTTGGGGCCACTGCCAGGCGCGCTGGACCCTCTATTCCACCAATTAAATGGCTCTCGCAGACACCAATCCGAGTTGAGCAGTGGCCCCTGAGAGGTGAGAAACTGAGCGCGCTTCATGAACTTGTAGAAGATCAATTAAAAAAGGGTCGTATTGCACCTTCTCATAGCCCCTGGAATTCCCCCGTTTTTGTTATAAAGAAGCAAAAATCCAATGAATGGCGACTTTTACATGACTTGCGAGCTATTAATGCTGTGATGGAAGAAATGGGCCCCCTACAGCCAGGACTTCCATCACCGGCTATGTTGCCCCGGGGGTGGCCCATCACAGTAATCGATATTAAGGACTGTTTTTTTAGTGTGCCGCTCCATCCGGACGACGCGCCCAAATTCGCATTTTCCGTCCCTTCCATCAATCGAGAGGAACCCATGAGACGCTATCACTGGCTCGTCCTCCCCCAGGGGATGAAAAATTCCCCCTCCCTCTGTCAGTGGTACGTCTCTGGGGTCCTCTCCCCAGTGCGGAAAGCGTTTCTGTCTGTAAAAATTTTACATTACATGGACGACATCCTTGTGTGTGCACCCTCCGATGACCTGCTGCAACCCGCCTGTACTGCTGTCCTACAAGCCATCGCAGACGTAGGGATGACTGTAAACACCAAGAAGATTCAAAGAACATCTCCATGGAATTATTTGGGATCAAAGATCACTGACGCCTCGACAGAACCGCAGTTGTTGAAACTACCTGAACAACCGACCACTCTGCGGGAACTACATCAGTTATGTGGAGCAATCAATTGGATCCGCCTGTTTCTGGGTTTGAAAAACACCGATTTAGAACCATTGTTCCTACTCTTGAGAGGAGGCAATGCCCTAGATTCTCCCATTGAAATGACGGCAGAGGCGAAGAGTGCTGTTGGTAAAGTATTGACATCCTTACTATCAAAAAGGGCTCATAGAATTAACCCATTTCTCCCTTTTAGGTTTACCATCTTGGGAAAAACACCGCGTTACCATGGGTTAATTTTTCAATGGGATGAGAAGGTAAGGGATCTTCTCCTGATTGTGGAGTGGATTTTCCTGCCTAACACACCATCCAAAACGATAACCACGCCACAGGAGTTGGTGGCCGAGCTTATCACCAAAGCTCGTCAGCGCATTCGAACCCTAGCTGGATGTGACTTCTCGTGCATCCAAACTCCCTGGAAGAAAGATCAGTTTGAGTCTGTCTTCCAGGAGAGTGAGTGCCTTCAGCTATCCTTGGAAAACTTCTCTGGAAAAATCGGGCTCCAAAAACTTAAGCATCATTTATTCAATTCAGAGTTTCATTTGGCCCCAGAATTTATCCAAAGCAAAAAACCAATTCCAAATGCTCTGACAATTTTTACGGACGGCTCTGGGTCCTCCCATAAGGCAGTGCTGACATGGAAGAACCCAGAATCCCTCGAGTGGGAAGAGGAGATATTAATAGTTGAGGGCTCACCTCAAATTGTTGAGCTATCAGCCGCCGTCAGAGTATTTGACAGGTTTCAGGAGCAACCTATCAATTTGATCACAGATTCGGCTTATGTAGCAGGGATCGTTTCCAGGATAGAACATTCTATGCTGAAGGAAGTTAATCACCAAAAACTATTTGGGTTGCTTGCGTTTCTGTTACAACTCCTGTCCCACCGCAAGCATCCTTTCTTTGTGATGCACGTGAGGTCACACACCAGCCTGCCTGGTTTCATCGCTGAGGGTAATCGGAGGGCCGATGCCTTGGCCATGCCTGTGCACAATTGCTCAGTTCCAGACATTGTTGCTCAGGCATGCCTAAGCCACCAATTCTTCCACCAAAATGCCCTGGCCCTTCGAAGAATGTTTAACCTTTCTTCGGAGCAGGCAAGGGCAATTGTGGCGACATGCCCTTCTTGCCAGCAGTACCAGCTTCCAACATTTAATTCCGGAGTGAATCCGAGGGGTTTGCATTCTAATGAGATTTGGCAGACCGATGTGACGCATCATGCGCCGTTTGGGCGACTTAAGTATATACACGTGTCTGTGGACACATTCTCTGGTGCCACTTTCGCGTCCGCACACACCGGCAAGAAAGCTCGCGACGTTAAAAAACATTTCCTACTAGCCTTTTCTGTCTTAGGTGTGCCCAAGTTGATAAAAACTGACAATGGGCCATCCTACACTTCCGCCAGTTTTAGAAAATTTATTCAGGAATGGGGAATTGAACATCATACAGGCATACCCCACTCACCCACGGGCCAAGCAATTGTAGAAAGAAAACACCGAGAAATTAAGCGCATCCTTGAACAGCAGCGGGGAGGGACAGAGGAAAAATTGCCCGTTGAGCGCCTCTGTAAGGCACTTTTCACCTTAAATTTTTTAAATTGTTCAGATTCGGAGCCTTCCCCCCCCATCTTCAGACATTTTACAAATTCATCAAAAGCAAAATTGGCCGAAAACCCTAAAGTGCTGTTCAAGGATCCGGAAAGTAAACAAGTGAAAGGCCCTGTAAAGCTGCTAGTGTGGGGAAGAGGTTTCGGGTGTGTTTCTTTGCCAGAAGGACCTCGTTGGGTACCATCGAAATACATTCGCCCGTACCTGCAAGAGAGTCAACATGGCCCAGAAGACGACCCAAACCCGACCGTCGCATGGAAGCGGCGAAGAAAGAAACCATGACTTGAATTTTCCGTGACAGATAAGAATACCATCTGAGACACTCTGCCGCTCTAGTACCCTTTCTCCGGTCACCTTCTCCCCAGCACCCTCTAGTTCCCTATCCCCCCACCTTATCTTACTCCAACCCTTCACCCCTCCAACCCTTGCGTCAATTATATCCTATTCCCTTCCCTACCCTGCCTTATAATTACTGACCGTTAAGTTGTAACAAAAGGGGAAAAGGGAGAGCAGCAGATTTAGTGATCTTAGCAGGTCGTTGACAAGTAGGTTTTGTTTTTATCATTGCAGTGTCAGCATGAATATGAAACCTAGAAAGCTGAAGCCAATGCCATGGACCCCCTCCTTCTGCTTCCTGCTGGTCGCAGTGACTCAACTCTGGCCGACAACATCGGGCTGGATCCTGCCACAGCCAAAGGAGAACGTTTGGGTTACCTTAGCTAAGTCTTTGAAGCAAGATAGTTTGTGCCTTAATACGGATGCTGCGGAGAACCCCCTATCAACTTGTCTAGTAGGCATCCCCCTGCAGGAGGATGAGCCTTCCCTTGCAGGACTTAAGCCCAATCTGATAAAATCTTGGGACGCCTGGCTTGAGACTTTAAAGCATGCACCACATGAGCCCCAGGAATTGGAGCTGCTGGGGTCCGCTCAGGCAAAATTTTGTGTTGAATTCAGATACACCCTATCTGGAAATGAACCTTATAGGGCTCGAATTGGCGACATTAAAAGAAACGGGGTATACCCATTGAAAAGATCAATTTATAATTTTGGCAAATGGTGCAAACGTATCATCACTACTCCAACAACACCGTCGAGAGCCAGAGTCCTTGGAGGTCCCTTGATCCTCCCAAAAGGAATGTTTCTCATTTGTGGGGACCATGTATGGGCAGGGATACCATCTCGTCCTGTGGGAGGGCCATGCACGTTGGGCGAAGTCACCCTCATGGCCCCTGGCAAAACTCAAATTCTGAATTGGACAAACAATAATTCGGCCCGTCAAAAACGCGAAGTGATTCATTGGGACGAAAGTTGTGATTCTCAAGTTAACCATTGGAGCTTCTCTAAGAGGGTGGCTGCATCTGTCCTAGTGCCCTGGGCAGCTGCAGCTAAGGCGCTGGGGGAGTTAGGCCACTTAGAATGTTGGCTCGGGAAACATGCCAATATGACGTCCCGTGCCTTAGCCCAACTGTTACAGGACGGGGACACTACTAGACGTGCTACTTTACAGAATCGAGCGGCTATAGACTTCCTACTCCTTGCCCATGGGCACGGGTGTGAGGAGTTCGAGGGTCTATGCTGCTTCAACTTAACATTGCACTCCCGCAGCATCCATGCCACCATTAAAGGCATCCAAGACCAGTTACAAGATCTCCAAACAGAAGGGAAGGATTGGCTGCAAAGGATGCTCTCAAATGCTGGACTGTCAAATTGGGCGACAGAACTTTTGTCATCCCTGCTATGGATTTGTATTATCATTCTCGTTGTACTCTGTCTTTTTTCGTGTTTGAAAAATGTGTTAACCTCAATGATCTCTCAGTCCGTCTTAGAAAAAAGAAAACGGGGAGATGTAGCGGCAGTTTCCATGGTAACTGCAGGCCAAAAACCCCGAAAGGAAGTGTGGTGGAATAGACCACTTCGGGGAAAGAAACCCCCGAACTCGATCACCACTTTGGTTTAGTCCCTCTCGGTTTTCATCCCTCCCCTGTTTTATTAGTGGCTAGCCGGACTGCTACTCAAATAAGGTTCATACCCAGTTCTCTAGAATGTTCGTGTTAGTTGTACCCCTGATTGGTCCTTAACCCCTTGCCCCTCCCCTGTATAGACCTGGTTGGTTGATATCCCTTGTCCCCTCCCTTGCTCCTCCCCTTGCTCTTATTCCCATTGGTTAGTGATCCCCTACTTAAGGTGCTGTACTGCGTCATTCGGTGCCATTTTGGCATGGGACGAGAAGAATAAACGTCTTCTGCTGCCCTGTCAATTGGTCGCTCCTTATTCGCCTTGCTACCTTCCGGGGCCTTGACAAGCGAAACCCGCGACCCACCGACGCCTCGGTGCCTGGGGTCAACACTGTGTAAGCAGCGAAAGCTTAGTTTACATGGTGCGCCGGGTCTGACCGTGGCAACCATCAGCTGGTGGCGGAACCCGGAGACATTCCTTTTATTTTATTTATAATTCAGGACTGACCTTCAGTAAATTTTGTCTTTTGATATGATGATTCTTAATCCCAAAATATAGAATACAGTTTTCATTTTACACAAAGGAAGTCCCACATTATACACACAACAAATATGCAGTGAGATCTTCTTAGAAAGTACAGGTAAACCCTTGTCTATTTCTGAACCTAGCCATTGTTTTTATTTTAGGTTACAAGGCTTTGTCAGAAAGCCAAGCTGAGGGGAACTTTGTTGCATGCTGAAGTTCTTACTGTTCAACCCAACCTGTAATCTTTAATACACATTCTCTTTCTCATCTACTAATACATGTGCAGCTCTGAACTTAGTTTCCCTAGTCTACTCCACAATATTTTGAGGAACTGTCCTTTTCCCACAGCTATATAAATATTAATTAAAACAGGTAAGTCGAGCTGTCTTTGTTTATATTCAGTTCTTCTTAAGGTGACACATGGACAGGATTAAATAAGGCAATCAGAGAAAGATGTTGGTGTTTGATGGCTTTTAATATTGCTGTCCATACCAAGACAATAAATCACAGAATCATTAAGGTTGGAAAAGATGTTTAAGATCATCAAGTCCAACCATCAACCCAGCACCACCATTATGGTCACCACTAAACCATGTCCTCAAATGTCACATCCACGAGTTTTATTTAACACTCCCAGGGCACTTGGCAGGCTTGAGAAGTGGGCCTGTGTGAATCTCATAAAGTTCAACAAGGCATAATGTCTCTGCATTTGGATTGGGGCAATCCCAAACACAAACACAGGCTTGGAAGAGAAGGGGCTGGGAGCAGCCTTGTGGAGAAGGACTTGAGGGTCTTGGTGGACAAGACCCTCTACATCACTGGACATTGTGCACTGAAAGCACAGAAAGCCCACCATATCCTAGGCTGCATCAAAAGCAGCATGGCCAGCAGGCCAAAGGAGGTGGTTCTGCCCCTCTACTCTGCTCTTTGAGTCCTTACCTGCAGTAACATGTTCAGTTCTTGGGCCTCCATTATAGAAAGGATATAGATCTGTTGAAACAAGTGCAGAGAGAAGCGATGAAAATCATCAGAGGGTTGGAGCACCTCTATACAAAGACAGGTTGTGAGAGCTGGGATTGTACAGCCTGGAGAAGAGAAGCCTCTGGGGAGACCCTATAGCAGCCTTCCAGCACCTAAAGGGAGCCTGCAAGAGAGCTAGAGAGGGACTTCTTACAAGAACATATAGTAATAGGACAAGGGGAAATGGCTTTAAGCCATAAAAGAGTAAGTTGATATTACATATTAGGAATAAATTCCCTTTACTATGGGGATGGTGAGATACTGGAACTTGAACCAGAGAATCTCTGGATGCCTAACTCCTCAAAGTCTCCAGCACCAGGTTGGTGGTCTGGTAGAAGGTGCCTCTGCCCATAGCAGGGGTGTTGGAACTATATGATATTTAAGATTCCTTCCAAACAAAAAATACTCTGTGATTCTAAAATATTGCTGTATTACAAAACCACAGAATCACAGGATGAACTAGGTTGGAAAAGACCTTTTGAGATCATCAAGTCGAACCTATGACCTAACACCTCCTCATCAACTAAACCATGGCACTGAGTGCCACGTCCAGTCTTTTTTTAAACACCTCCAGGAACAGTGACTCCACCACCTCCCTGAGCTGATGATTCCATTGCCCAATCACTCTTTCAGTGAAGAATTTTTTTCTAAGGTCTAACCTGAACTTCCCTTAGACCTTTTCTTCTAAAGTCTAACCTAAACTTCCCTAAAGACCTTTTTTTTCTAAGGTCTAACCTAAAATTCCCTTGGAGCAGCTTAAGACTGTCCTCTCATTCTGTCAGTTGTTGCCTGGGAGAAGAGACCTTTGCCAGCCTTGCTGCCTTCCTCTGGATGCATTCAAATGTCTCAATGTCCTTCCTAAACGAAGGGGCTCAGAGCAGGGCACAGCACCCAATGTGCAGCCTCACCAGTGCCAAGTACAGGGGAAGAATCACTTCCCTGGTCGTGCTGGCCACACTATACCTGATACAGGCCAGGATGCTATCAGCCTTCTTGGTCGTCAGGACACACTGCTGGCTCATGTTCAGTCAGTTCTCAACCAGTACCCTGTGGCAGTAGTGGAAGTAGCCACTGGAGCAGACAAAGAGCCAGAAAGTCCCAAAGAACCCGGGGCTCCTTGGTGGGACACTACTGAAGTATGAGGTCTCCCCCCTCCAACGATGAATGGTCTCTCTCACGAGTAATGTCATGTTAATTCTACTGTGATGGTTGGCGATTGGTCCTCCACTCCTTTTAAATATGTAATAGATTCTAGAAAGTTCTCCCTTGACATCCCATTGTCTCTGACTCCCTTTCCCCTCCCCTCTCCTCTCCCCATTGGACTGTTTAATGTTGCCCTGCCTTGTCTCCGCCCCTGGACCCTCACCTTATTGGTTGCTGTTGCTCTGCCTGCCCTTGGACCCCTCAGTATAAAAGTCTGTGCCCCGCTGGTTCTGGGTTCTTCTGTCACTGGAAGCCTTTGAGTGTGTTCTTCTATCTCCAGAATAAGCACCTTGGATTTCTATATAGAAGACCCCTCCCACCTCTTTGTTTCCAGCGTCGGTTGGGATTTGTCTGCCTGCACCCACCAGCAGGGTGGGTTGAATGCTGATGCAGGAGCTCATGCAGCACCACCAGGGTGGCTCCTAGGGGGCCGCCTCTAGGAAGGTCGCAGCTTTCAGTCCTTGGAGGACACCACAAGCGACAGTACCCCCAAGTCCCTTTCTGCCTGGGCACTGACCAGCCACTCTGTCCCCAGCCTCTAGCACTGCAGGGGGTTATTGTGGCCAAAATGCAGGACTCGGCACTTGGACTTATTACACTTCATGTTCTTGGACTTGGCCCATCTGTCCAGCCTGTCCAGGTCCCTCTGCAGTGCCCTCCCACCCTCCAACAGATAAACACACGCTCCCAGCTTGGTGTCATCTGCAAATTTACTGACGGTGGACTCAATCCCCACACTCAGGTCATCAGTGAAGATGTTAAACAGGACTAGGCCCAACACTGATCCCTGGGGAACACCACTGGTGAGCAGCCACCTCCTGGGTGCAGCAGTGTCCACCTCTACTCTCTGGGTCCAGCCAGTCGTTAACCCAGTGAAGAGTGCTCCTGCCCAAGCCGTGGGCTGCCAGCTTTTCCAGGAGTATGCTGTGAGAGACAGTGTCAAAGGCCTTGCTGAAGTCCAGGCAGACACATCCACAGCCTTCCCTGCATCCACCAGGTGGGTCAGCTGGTCACAAAAGGAGATCAGGTTGGTCAAGCATGACCTATCCCTCCTGAACCCATGCTGGCTGGGTTTGGTACCCTGGCCATCCTCTAGTTGCTGTGTGATGGCACTCAAGATGATCTCTTACGTTACCATCAATATTACCTATTCTTATTTCAGTTATTTCTATGAAATCATATTTGTGCTGTCAAGCATCTACAAGAACTGGTACTACTAATCTACTTGGTGATAATAAACTATTTTCAAGGATGGTTCTGAAAATAATGTTAACAGTTGGAGCAACAGAAACTCAGAACGTATTTTATAAAACTTTTTAATGTATGAAACTAAAAAAGATTAAGAAAAAGTATACAAAAGAAGCATGTCAGACCACAGGGATTTACTAGGCAAAGATCAGCAATCCTGTAGTACAGTGAAGCAATAAACACCTTCACAAGCCACACATCCCATTCTCAGAATGCTTGCAAAATTCCCAGAACATCACTTCTTTCAAGAATGAAAAGGCAACTTCTAATATATCCTGTTCTCAGCACTAACAATAACGGAGGAAGAATGACACCTTGAACACAATGCCTAGAGGAGGCTGGCAAAAATGTAAGTAAATTAGCTTCCAGACCCTCTTCTCTTCCTTATATTCTTCTCAACACAATCCCTAGTTACAAAGAGTGCTTCTGATCTCATTTACTCCAGGCCGACAGTAGTGTAAGTACAGTCTTAATGCCATTGTCTTTTGTAGCATTCCTGCAGCATTCCAATAGCGCTGGTGAAAAGGGATAAGAATAAAGCCCCTCTCTTCACTCTTGAATTCAATGTGAAGACTGCTGTGAATAAATATGCTGTGTCTTCTACTCAGGATAATTTATAAAGGTGTCACAGGTGACATTAGAAGATTTATCAACAGAATTATTTTAGCAATGCTGACTAAATTTTCTCTCAATTGCATAAAACATTTATGAATTAAAAGCAGCAGCATCAAGGCTATGAGAACTACACCTATTATGTTTTTATATATTCTCCCTCAGTACAACAGCACTATCTGTGCTGTCTTAACTGTCTCTAAAGAGAATGTTTTTTCTTTACATTGAAGTTTACTTCTGTTCCACAGAAAACCCAACTTGGCAGGTAAAATAAGCTGGAAGAGACCAGTTTTCCAAGTCTCCCAAACTTGGAAAGGAAATGTTCCTTTCATCTTGATACATCAGACCACAGATTCCTTCTCCAAGGATATTTCTTCCCTCAACCTCAAAAAAGACCCACAGATGGACCTGCATTTTCCTACTTTATTTCCAGGACTGTTAGCAAATTACTGATGCACTCCCCATTTCACTGTTTCTCTACTGATGCCTGATATAAGCCCATGCTTTATTTTTATTGGTGATCAATGGGCTAGAGAATAAGCATAGATGCGTAACTTTCTCATCCTACACCAAAACTCCGTTATGTCAGCAGAAAATGCAAGGCAGAATAAACACTTTCTATTGTAAGTGTGTTCAGTGGTTATCATTTATTAACTATCACATTATCTCTTCCAGTCTTGGTCAGCCAGGAAACATTTCCCTTACATGTTATCACAATTTCTTTCTTCTCCTGTTGCATTATTCTCTTATCTGCACTGTTCTTTTCCCTGATTTTATCTCTTTTTGTTCCTCTGCAGCTCTTTCATCCCATTCATTTCCAACAGGTCTCAACACTAGTAACTGCGCTGTTATGTCCACTGAAATGTAATCAGTGATGCAAGTCATGCTAACCTTTTACATGCCAACAGAGAAGTCTTGATGCTAGATGCAACCTAATGAGACTTGATACTCTTTCACAGTAAGAGTCTTCAGACTATCCTTCAGGCTGAGCCACATGGAAAATGTATTTACTAGTTAATCCTTACTTCCACTTGGGAAGTTGGAAGTCAGCTAGAAAATTTCTGTTTGCTAATAAACACTTTGATTATGAAGAATACTGACAACTAAATAAACACATTATATAAGTTCAACTGGGCCTTGCAACTAGAAAGGTGATGTCACTGAACTGTACTACTTTGAAGGCACTTACGATCTCAGTTTAAAAGCTAATGCTTCCTATATTGCATTTTTAAATTAGTTGCTTGCTCTCCCTTGAATGATGCTGCTTCACATGCACTCAATAATTCTTTCTATTCAGGACTATTTAAAACATCTACCTCAAAATCCTGAGGGCTTTCCAGAGTTTCAACTTTGAATCAGGTTCAAGCCTGAAGGCCATATTGCACTGGCTGCATCAGAGCAAAATTACCTATTTCATTTCAGGAAAACCCATATGAAATATATTTACACACACTTCAGGGTAATGTATGCAGTGGAAAAAAGATTTGATGGGACATTCCCTTACCTTTTCTTCTATTTCTCAAAGACTGGGATGGCATTCCAGCGAGCTGCCACTCCTAAACACGGATGATCCTGGGGATCATTGAGCTATTGAACCATAACAGGGAGGTTATTTGGGACAGTCAGCAATGGTTGAATCAGGGGCAAGTCCTGCTTGACCAAGTGGCCTTTCTGTGATGAAGTGATTCCATCAGTGGAAAGGTTACAGATGTCATTTATCTGGACTTCTGTAAAGCCTTTGACAAATTCCTCTACAACATCTGTCTCTCTAAGTTGGGGAGAAGATTTTATGGATGGTCTATCTGGTGAGTAAGGAATTGCCTGTATGGCTGCATTCAGAGAATACTATTCAACAGGTCAGTGTCTGTATGGAGACCCATGATGAGTGGTGTCCCTCAGGGGTCTGTATTGGTATCAGTATTGTTTGATATCTTCATCAGTGATACAGACAGTGGGATTGAGTGCACCCTCAAATTTGGAGATGACACCAAGAGCCAAGGGGTGTGTTTGACACACTCAAGGGATGGGATGGGGATGCCACCCAGAGGGAGCAGCATAAACTGAAGGATTGAGCTCACAGGTTCACTCCTCATGTTGAATGTCTCATAAGGTTCAACAAGGCTAAGTGCAAGGTCCTGCCCTTGAGTCAGAGCAACTCTCAGTATCAATACAGGTCAGGGGATGAAAGGATTAAGAGCAGTCCTGTCAAGAAGGACTTGGGGATACTGGTGAATGGAAAATTGGACATAATTCAGCAACATCTTCTCACAGTCCAGAAAGCCAAACATACACTGGACTGTTTCAAAAGAAATGTGGCCAGTAGGCCAAGAGAGGTGATTCTGCTCCTCTACTCCACTCTGGTGAGATGCCACCTGAAGTACTGAATCCAGTTCTGGGGTCCTCAGCACAAGACCAATATGGTGCTTTTGGTGTGGGCCCAGAGGAGGGCCACAATAATGATCAGAGGGCTGAATCACATCTCCTGTGAGGAAAGGCTGAGAGAGGCCAGGTTGTTCAGCCTGGAAAGAAAGCTCCAGCGAGACTTTATTTTGGACTTCTAATATGGAAAGAGAGCTTAAAGAAAGATGGGAACAAACTTTTTAGTAGGGTCTATAGTGATAGGACAGAGTATAATTGTTTTAAACTGAAAGAGTGTAGCTTCAGACCAGATACAGGAAAGATATTTTTTACAATAATAGTGGTGACACACTGAAACAGGTCACCTCGGGAGCTGGTGGATGCCTCACACCTGGAATCATTCAAGGTCAGGTTGGACAAGGGCTCTAACCAAACTAACACAGAAGTTGTCCCTGCATATTGCAGGGATTTGGACTTGATGACCTTTAAAAGATCCTTCCCAACTGAAATCATTCTATTACTCTCTAACTTAAGAGAAAAAAACCCAAAAAAACCCCAAAACCAAACCAAACCAAACCAAAACAATGTAACTAAATGAAACTCAATTTTGACCTTTTGATATATTTTCCACTAAGGCCAAAAGAGAATATTCCCCTCAATATTCACACAAACAGCAGTGTTGTTTGAATTCCTTTCACTTCAAAAGTATGGGTTCAGTTGTAAGGGAATGGTAGGCACAAAGAGTTTTAATTTGCCTTGTGAGGTGCTTTTCTAGAGCCATTCTGCTGTGCAGGTTGGACTGGGTTCAAAATTAATGCCAGCTGATAGCCCACAAGCACTGTCACTTTCTCTTATCTACAGAGACCTGACACCATTGAGTAAACCAAGGGCTTTAATCAAAAGGAATAGAATAATATTATTACTGCATTGCTGTTTAAAATATTTTGTTCTTCACAGGCATTCAGTGAGCAAAAAATCACTGAAAACTCTACAACTAGTCACCACTTCTCTGGTTACTTCTCCATTTTCACTTTCCCCCTTCACGTCTTCTAGTGTGATCCTATCTCACAAGGAAAGTTTGTCTATATTGATTCATCATCTTTCCCCAATCCCTGCTTTCTATCATTGTCTTTAACCTATGAATATCAAATTGGTGTTTAAACACTGTCCAAGGAATCTGAAGCTCAGTAAATACTCTTCTGATTTGCCATCTGGTTTTTCTAAGAATACAGACTATCAATCCTTATCCAGGTATATACGTATGAATTTTCCAGCATAAAATAAAGACTCATGAAAAAACTAAAACTGATAAATAAACAAAATTGAGACCCATGACGCAACATTCACTGCAAGACTTGAGGAAGTCAGATCAAAGCAAAGGTGCCATTAACAATGACAGTAATTTAACTTACTGGTCATCAAAAGATCAAGCTCTTATGTTACTCTCTCCACTATTTCTCTGGAGTGCAAAGCCCTGGTCCACTTCCACACTGACAGAAGAGTTTCAGCGCTATTTTGGATTCAGCTTATAGTTCAAAGTGAAGTTTTATGGGTGGGTATATCCATAGATTTACAAAGCAGCAACATTAAGAAGTGACTCAGAAACAGGTATTAGCATGTTTCTTTTTATGCAAAACTAGTTCAGTCACAAATCACATGGAACTTCTGTAATGCCCTAGTCAATCTCTCCTTGGAAAATGGCTTAGTACAGGAAATACTTGTTCATTTATGTTGATCAGCAGTCATAGCAAAATCACAGTAAAACCAAGATTATTTTTGTTCTGCAGTGCTTTGCTGTTTCTTTTCTAAATGTTTTAAATAAACAGCTATCATTTAGGGCTGAAGAGGTTCTGAAAATAATTATTACAATTATTGCCACACATTGTTTGTCAAACTTCAAGTTCAGGGTCCATACTCAAGACTCAACTGGTAATTAACTGAACACTGGATCATAAAGCAAAGCATGGTTCTCATCACAAACAGTTTACTTCCTGAAGAGTAAAATATACTAAGAAACCCAGAGTGATATGCAGTGTACCATCACGGTAATCCCAAAGTGACTACTTATCTGTAGATACTAAGGTGTGGTTATGTAATGGGGGACACAAAGAGAATTGAAGGGACTTTCAGAGGATTGACTTCACTACACATTGCAAAATGCCATCAATACAGAGTTCTCACATCCTATTTCTCTTCTATTGAAAATTGCTTATACGTAAGTTTATACCAAACAACCTTGTTACTTTAAGCCAAATCATCTATGAGCTGTCAGAACTAGTACATATTACGTACTCTTATAATGTATATGTCTTACTCCTTAAATCCCAACAACCTGGCAACACCAGGATATAGTGACCACATTTATACGACCAGGTCTTCATTTAACAAGTACTGCTGAGCCAACATTACCTTTCCTTTGTGCCTCAGCCACTGCTTTTAAGTAATGGTAAGAAGGCCCACATGAACACTGGAGGACTGTGCAACCACACCTGCCACTTAAACCTCTCCTTGTTGGGCCGGGAATGGCCTGGGCTGTTGTATTCCACAGCAGCCCAAGGCTCTCCGTCCAGCTGTGCCACCTCTGGGGCCTCAACACAAGAATGACCTTGAGGTGCTGTAATAAGGTCAGAGGGCCAGTAGGTAAATCCTAGTGCTGGAGCACCTCTCCCAGACTGAGACAGTTGGGGCTGTTCAGCTTGGAAAACGGAAAGCTCTAGGCAGGCCTTACAGCACCCTCTGGAGGGGCCTTACAAGAAGTTTGGAGGGGCTTCTCACAAGGCCACGTAGTGACAGGGCAAGGAGAAATGGCCTTAAGCTGAAAGAAGGCAGGTTTAGCCCAGACCTAAGCATGAAACTCTTCACTGCGAGGCACTGACACAGGCTGCCTGGAGAATCAGCAGCTGCTGCACCGCTGGAAGCGCTCAATGCCAGGCTGGACGCAGCTGTGCAGGGCCCGCTGTGCCGGGAGGAGCGCGGCCGGGGGCGGTGTCTGAGGGCCTCTCCGGGCGCGGCCCTCCCGCGGTGCCGGGGCCGGACGCCCCCTGCCGGCCGCCCGCGCTCACAGCAGGGGCACGCGGCGGGGCCGCCCCTCCCGGCCCCGCCCCCGCGGGCGCAGGCGCCGCCCGCAATTTACATCTACCGGGAGCCCTCCCTCGGCTGGCGGCGGCTGCGGGCGGGCGGCGGCGGCGGGCGCGGCACGGATGAGGCGCATGCGCGCGGTGGGCGGGCGCTGGGGCAGCGGCGCGGTGCGGGGGGGGCGGGCGGCACTCGGGGCCGCCGCCGGGAGCGGCGGGCGCGGCGGGGCCGCGGAGGCGGCCGAGGCGGGCGGTGGGCGGCAGGGCTGGCGGGGCGAGTCGCGGGGTTCGCCGCAGCAGCTGGCGGAGCGGTACGCGGACTTGGCGGCCAGCCACAGCGAGGCGCTGCGGCAGCGGGAGGAGCGCGAGTGGCACAACGCGCGGCTGCGCCAGGAAAACGCGCGGCTGCGGCTGGAGAATCGCCGCCTGCGCCGCGAGAACCGCTGCCTCTTCCGACAGGCCCTGCTGGGGCCCGGCCCCGACAAGTCCCCCGCCGACCCGGGCGAGGAGGCGGAGGCCCTGCGCGCCCAGCTGGGGCTGCTGCAGGAGAAGCACCGCCGGGCCTTGCGGCATCTGCGGCGCTGCCGGGCCGCCGGCGGGCCCGAGGCCTCGGGAGCCGAGGACGGAGAGTTGGACGAGCTGCTCCTGGAAGAGGACGAGCAGCCGCTGGATAAGAACAGCCTGGTGCCGGCCGTGTAGGCGGCCCCGGTGGAGGGGGCGGCGCCGGCCGGCGCTGCGGGCCCTCCCCGCCGCCACGGGGTAGGGGCGGGTCACCCCCTCTTTGCTGCCGGCTCTGAGCCCCGTGCTGCCCGGGGGCTCTGCGCAGCTCCTTCGCTCGAAACGAGCCCTTCCCACGGAGAGGGTGGGGGAGGAGTTCAGGGTTGTTAATCCTTTTCCCAGATGTGTGCCCAGGAAGCGCTGGCCGTGATCGAGTAGAACCAGGTTCATGTGGGAAGCTGAGGCTTGGACCACGAGAGGAATCTCTCAAAGCGGCTGTTGTGGAGAAAAGAACCGCGGTGAACAGAACACTTGATCTCGTGTCATCCCACTGCATTGAACTGTGCTTCCTCTGGAGCTGTGGATCACCTTTTTTGTCTTGAGTTAGTGACCGTCATGTAGACTTAAAGAGCCCTGGGGACGTAATAGTTTTTAGTATTCGGGGTATGTTAGGAAGAGGAGTGGAGGAAGCTTGAAAGCTTTTGTCAGTACTCCAGTAAAAGTTGGTGATCATTTTAATATTAATTGCCTTCCACACTTACTGCAGAGCACTCTCTGTATTTTTAATGATGGACTTTGGTGACTCTCAAATGAATACCGATTTGAATTTCACATTTTCACACAAAACTGCAGCTAATAAATAAACTTATGATACACCAAGTGGTTGTCTGAAGTGTGAATATTTAACAGGGAGTGTTTTTGAAATTGTAGGTGAGGTGCTCTTCAGGTCATTGAAGTGCACCTTCTCAAAGCCCAAAGACTTGGGAAGTTTTTATTACTGTGCATTAATTATCTACTGTTTGGCAGGAAATCAGGTATCCTTCAGACCTGTGTTTCTCTAGAAAATTTTTAGGTTGAAAGAAATCCTTTTAAAGAATTGAAGCGCAAGTCAGTTTTGTAATGTTTCCTTATTTTTTGTGTCATTTAAAGTCTGGCTAATGCCTTCAGGTTTGAGATTGGTTTCTTAAAGCTTTAAAAGCCAAGGACTGTTTCAGCTCAAGTTGAAACTAATGTGAAAAGGTGGCATTCCATCATTTTCTGTAAGTGTCTTAGAGAATATAACTACTGAAAAGAGCCATTTCTTCACATAATGTCAGCATAACCCTCTAATCAGAAATGCCTGTAGTGCTTGTTAAGTATGTGGATCTGCAGCTTCAAGTGTGTTCTCAAAATGGAAAAACAATTTGGCACAGTGCAGTCAGTATCTCTGTAATGAAAAGCTGTGGGTGGTGATATCTGGTTGTGATGTTTGTTTTGTAAACTTAAGTGTTCTCAAAAATACTTGCTAAATGCTCAAGAACCACAGTATCTACAATACCATCAGGATTGTCTCAATTTCCAGTAAACTATGACTACCCAAACGATCAAAAGAATCTGTCAAAATAGGACAAGACAGTACTCTTAGGATACAATGCTAGAAATATGTAACTGTGTCAGGCATCCCTATCAAGAGTTGCAGGTGTTGGTGCATACAACACCTGGACTTTTCTACTAGGATATACAATTCTTTTAAACTAAATTTCTGTGTCACTTGCATTAAATTGACTTTTTTTGCAGGAATACTAAGTCCTCTGGAAGCTTGTGTAAAGGATTCTTTACTTTTATCTTGACAGATAAATTGTAAAATAAACCTGCAGATTACAGAGGGGGGAAAGTGTTTCAGTAAGATTCAAATAATTATAAAAAGCCAGAGGAAAGATTCAGAGTATTTCCTCAAATTGATTGCTGCTTCCACATGAACTGCAGTAAATCCTTTGATTCAGTCAAGCTGCAAAAATTTCATTTAACCAGTTACCTGATCTGGTTATTGTGAGTCTGGTTTTGAGAACAAAATACCAATTTAGGAAAGGCCTTTAGTGAGATGGTGCAAAAAATAATACTTCACTACAGTGTCCCCCATGTTAGGGTTTGCAGGCGTTTTTCTGTGACATGCTTGTGTGATCTTTGTCCACAGGAAGTTGCATATACTGAGACTTACAGGAAAAGTAAATACCCTTTGGGCTATAGTGGTTCAAGCATTCCATCTGGATTTGTCTATGCAATTAGTTCTATCAGCTAGCAGCTTGATATCACAGGCACGTTCAGCCAAAACCCTTAAAGTTGGTAGTTGGTAGAAAACAGTTTGGAATTGCCTGGCACACTACAGCATCTCTACATCTGAAGTGCTGGGAGAGGTGGTACTACAGCTGTGTGAAAAGCTTTTACCTTATTCTACTTCTGGTTAAACTGTTTTATTTTCTGGTGTTCAGCCTTGTATCCAATAAGCAGTCAAATTTTGAAGATCCAGACCTCGCTTTCTGCTCCCAAATTTTGTCTTTAATTCTCTTTATCACCTTCTGGACTAGGATAGATATTTGTCTTTGTTTGTTTGTTTGTTTAGTTGTTGTGGTAGTGTCTCCAGGTTTCAGTGTCTTGCAATGTTGAGTCTTCCTTTGTCTGGCCTGAGTGAATGCTGCTTCACTGGATTTGGAAAAGAGTGCATTATAGAATAAAATTGGAACAACAGAAAACAGAACCCAGAACTATCTCATCTTCTTGTCCTTTTGTTTTATAATTCCAGTTCTTTTCTTCAAAATAATTTCAGTTATATACTGATAATTTTCAAAACTATGAATTTCTAAATCATGGGTTTTTTCATGTTTTTGATTCTAGGTTTTAAGTACCTATCTCTGCATAGTTACCTGAAAAAAGGAAAACTTTTCTTTAAAATTTACTTTGCCAACAGCAAGTTTATGAATACAGGTGGATTTTTCCTGTTTAAAATGTTTTTGCTTATAATTAACTTCTGCATAATATTTTGTTTTACACTGAATTAGAGTTTTATATGGAAGTGATTTTTATACAGGTAAGTTTTTTTTAATCAGAGAATGGGTTGAACTCAGGTTTGGGTGTTTTGTTCAGCATTATTTGTTTCTTTCCCCACATAAATACACAGAAACATAACAACGTATAAAATATGTATTAGGCAATAATATCTCCACATTACTTTGCAGTGTTTAAAATACCAGTACATACTCTGAACTTTCTGTGACATACATTGATTCACAAAGACAAACAGAAGCAAAAATGTAGCCTTTCACTTCATTGCTAACAATGAAGTGAAAGGCTACAACAAAATTATTTCCTTTTATTCCTTAAGAATGTGTTTCATCTTAGCTGTAGACTTTTCCCTATGCTTCTGTCCTGTGCATCATGTTAAGAAATTGTGATTAAATGAGAATTTTTAAAAAAAGTTATACATATGGAAGCTATATTAAAATGCGTTTAAATCTTCTGGGGCCATGTGTGAATTTGATGACAATTACTTTAAAACAGGCATGGGAACAGAATGGCTCAGTGTCAGTGCTATATTTTATATACATTGTACTGCTCTTTTGAGACCTAATTTAAGTTTCATTAAATACTCCACTCTGAAGGAGTCCTTTGTCCACTGTGCTCATCTCCTTGAATGTGCTAGGGTCTTGCAATGCTATAGCTGCCCACAGAGAATAATGAAATAAATTAAATGTCTTTGTATGATAAACTAACACCATTCAGAATAGTTTAATTTGGCTGCTTTCCTACCAAGGCAGTCATCTGTTACTCTTCCCTTTCCATCTATCTCTCTCTGTTCAGTATCCCCTTTTGTGTTTGTTCACTTCAGTAAAGATATTTGCATGATGTTTAGAAAGCCTCTGTTCCAAAGTTGAAAGTGAGTTAAAGTAGTGGTTTAAAGCTAGATTTTTAGTGTTCACAAATCAATAAGATCTTTCATGTATATTTTTAAGTGATAACTGGTATCTGCATTGTAATTGTGGGAAGTTTAGATGTAGCTGCCCTTGAAACATTGTTCTGTAAAATATCCTAATTGCATTTACTACCACATCACTTCCAAAATAAAACCCTGTATCATTCAGAGAATAGCAGCATCTGATAAAAAACCTCTTTTTAAAAAAGCTTGCAACCAGTGACTCTCAAGGCCAGTTGCTCTTTGTACTGCCAAGAGTCTTTGTGCAGTCAGAATGTAGTTGTAGCAGAAAAGAAGATAAAAGGCATTACATTTAGAGGACAAAAAGAGATTGATTTAGATATAGCTATATAGAGGAGGGACTTCGTTATAAATCTGGGAAAATGGCAAATTGGTTGGATAATCCAGAGAAAGAGAACATTTTCAGAGAGGGAATTACTGTGGAAAGATGTGACCATCAAACAACAGCTAATGGAATTATATTCAGATATAGAGATATATATTTAATGAATAAAAATACTGAATGCAAATTTGGAGAATGTAAAATATTTGCACTGAGGAAAAATTCTACTGTGTCATATACTGGCATGTCTTTGAAGTGAGGGCAAGCTTTGGAGAGCTACTCTACAATCAGTAGCCCCTGCTGAGATTATTAGCAGTGGTGCTCATTAAGGTTAATTTATTTCATGTGGAAATTTATGAGGGCCAGAAGCCTGAGCATCTCCATTGTGTAAGTGCTGCAGAATTTTCAATGACCTCAGGTGCTTCCCATAGTTGTTTGCAATTAATCACCTGGATTAGTGCAACTCTTTAACCACTGTGTGCAGTATTGGTTCATAATAGAGGAATGAGCTACAATCAGCCAGCAGCATTCAGGTGCTGTGCTTTGACAAACTCACTTCTAAGTGCCTGACCCAGCCTAATCCTGATCAGTGTGTAAGTGCTCGGGGCATACCCAGAGGTGAGGTGGTTGCAAAGTGATGACTGCCTGCAGAAATTATATGGGCTACTGAAATAACTCTGTTTGTTTATGAATTGTAAATACTTAGCTGTGTCTGGCTTTTTCATCCTTATTAAGTTTGCAATAGTTTTCCTTTACTGTGGTTAGAATCACGTCTCTGTGGGCATTAATTGTTTCTTCATGTTGAAGACAGTCAAACCATTCTGCTTAGCTATAGAAAGCCTCAGTCCCCACTGAGGCTTTTATGACTTGTAATTTTGAATTTTATTATTGCTTTTCCTTCAGAAGTGATAGATTTTTTTTAAATTATCAAAATCTTACCTTGCTTTTACACTTTGAAGGCCTTCTGCTGCACTGCACTGGAGAGGAAGAAGTGTTTCAAGGTGGATGCTGTAAAATAATTTAAAATCAGAGCAGTGTATTTGAAATGTTTTTCCAAAAACTTGGAAAGTCCATAAGATGCAAACAAGGCAGAGGTTTTCAAAGAAATCCTATGGAAGATTTTGGTTTTCTTTGGGTTTATTTTTTTAGTGATGTAAGAACTGTCATTTCAACAAGAGTTAAATATTGTACTACTCTGCATGATAAACATCAGTGACTGAATCTACTGTAGGGCTCAGGCATGTAAAATCTAAAATAAGACGCTAAAAAACACCACTAATGCTCAGAAATTTAAATATAAGGGGTTTTTTATCATCTCAAGCAGACCCAGAAGGCTTTCTCCTTGTCAGAGGAAGGTTTTGCCTATTTTACTTTTTAAGTCTCTGACTATTGTGAAAGAAGCAGCTGCAAAACCAGTGTAAAAGTCAAATTTGACCCTATGACCCTGAGTCTTGTATTCCAGTACTGAAAAGGGCATTAGCAATTGGAGGAGTGTGCATGAAAGGCAGCTCATCTCCTGGATATGCATAGGTGTGCTTGACTGAATTTTAGTACTTTTTGGCTTGGAGGACATGCAGACTGGGGATGAGAGGGGCTTCAGGTGTCAGTCAGTGTTCCTGGCCTTGTCTTGGTACAAGAGAAGCTTTTGTTTATGTTTTGCCTGATAAGAGTTTTATTTCAGCTTTTAGCTGAAGACACTTTTGTGCCATCAGTGGGTGTTTCTCTGTCTCCTCAGTAGCTGCTGCTCAGGGCAAAATGAAGAATATTGCAAGATCTGTCTCTGGCCACTTAAGAGACTATAAGAGTGGCTAGAAAAAGACTGAATATATCTGGTTAAAGAACAGATGGAAGCATTGCTGACCATATGGGCAAGAAGCCCTTGTTGCACTGAAGATTTCCATGTAAATGGTGCTAAGAAAAATGCTAGACTCCACAAAAATGGTAGAGGAAAAACAGTTGCAATGGTGCAGCAAAGTTGCCTGCTTTACTAAGAAAAACTCAAAAGGACTGAGATTCATGCCTCTGGCAGTCTATCCCCAAAAACCATTCAATATTTTTTCTGTCTTCACTTGGTCCTTACATGGATCCTTGGGTGAGACATAGGGCAGGAAATACCATCATACAAGTCTGCTTCTCCAGCGGTTTTAGGTTAGTTAGCATTTACTAACTTTTTATAGTTTTCTTGGGCCTTTTATGAGCTAGCTATAAGCAGTGTTTCCATTCCACCCCAGTAAATTATTAAGGCTTTGTCTCCTGGCCTAAGCATCCTGGTAAAGTGCACAGAGGTGTATGATGGGGTCTCTGACCCAGTAGGATAGGTGCCATTCTTACTACTCTTCTGCTATTTTTTCTTTTATTTGTTACCCCCCTTTACCACACAGAACCATCTTGACTTTCCTGTTACAGATGTCTAGAGCAGATTCTGATGCACCTGGAATGCTCTGTTTTTGAGTGGATTTGCATGAAGAGTACTTTTCAACTGCATTCAGGACTGCATTTTTGAAGCTAAATTAATGCCTGTTCTCAAGTGCAGGGAACCAGCAGATGCATTCAGCTCTCAAACTACAATCACATGAGTTTTATTTCTGTACTTTATACATTGAATTTTGCCAGGAGCCAAAAAGTTTTCCCTTTCTGTATGCCAAGCAGCACTGTAATCTCAGAGAAACTGAGTATATCATTGTGTTAACCCATGCTTACTGCCAAATAGGATTGGAAGTCTTTATGTTTCCCCACGTGTTAAGCTATTCTGAGCAGCTTGTTCTGTATCAGTTCACAAAGCAGTTCTCAGGCGTTAGACACAATGTAAAATATGGGCAAACTGATCTTTCATTAAGAAAACACAGCTGAAGAGTCTCACACAACAACTTAAACCTTAGAGAGCTTATTCAAGTTGTGGCTTTGGTGCTTGGCATAAAGAAATTCCAACTCATTATCTCACTTCCTAAGAGCTTGCTTGGATTTGACAGTGGGGAACTGTGTTTTACTGAGACTCTTCTAGACCACAGAAAAAATGAATGCAATGTCTCTGAGACAGAAAGGAAGCATTTTGCTGATCTGCCTAAGTATTTGTCTTACTGTATAACAGAAGCCTCAGTTTAGTGGGAATAAGAGTGCTGGGCTCTCAGACTTTTCTACAGTGAGCTACTGCACAGTGATTTCTAATGGTGCTACGTGTTAATTGATAGATTAATTTCTATATTTTCTTTTTTTCCCCCTCTCATAATTCCTACTGTTAATTCCCTTTAGCAATTCTGTTTTAAAGTATGATGATTTTCATCCATCATTTTTAACTGTAGGGAATTTTAAATTTGTCTTGCTCTTTGGAAATTCTGAGAAAGGAGGTTCACAACACAGGTTCTGTTGATTCAGGGAATCCACTCTTAACTTTAAAAGCTTTCCACATACTCTGTGGGTATACTGAGAAAATAAAGGTGATTTTTAAGATAGGAGAGATGTTACCCTGAGGGTGTTGACTGACAAAGCCTTTCTTAATATTATTCATAGATAGAGTCCTTACTGTCAGTAGTGATGCCTCAGGAAGAAAAGGATAAAGGTATTTTTATGACCTTCTGATGTGGAATGTGAAAATGTGTAATTCTGTCTGCAGGGGAACAACTAACTAAAATATTGTCATTGTGCACTCTTTGCAATAAAATGAAATAAGATAGAGGCCAGGAAAGCTGCCAGTTTTTCTGTGTAAAAATGTGTGGGTTAATGTGTATATGTAGCTTTGACACATGACGAAGTTTGATCATGAGCATGTGATCTGGAGTCTCTGCAATTGCTTTATGAACTTACCTAATTTTTTCCCCCTTTAGGCACAGGTATGAAAACTTACTTTGTCCTTTTTGTTCTGTGTCTTTTCAGTGGCATGATTGTTCAGTACATTTATGCAGTCTCATACGTTTTTCACTAATAAATTTCTTTTCAAAGCAGGAATTTTAATTTTGATAGCAGCTGTCCAACTAAGAAATTTTTTTTAGCTACTAGCATAAATTTTGTGAAATGAAATTTGGGTCATGATGCAGCTTATTAGGAATCTCATTTAACTGAATCTGTGAGGGTTGTATGGTTGCAAAGTTATGACAACTGCAAACTTCAGTGATGCTGGCTCACTAGAAAATTTGTCAGACATGCATTTATAATAATCTTCTATGGAATGTTAAGTGCATTATACAGTGCTTTTTGATTGAAATGGCTCACAGACTTTCTGGAATACAGAAAGTATTAGAGGAAGTTATTTGTACAGCTGAATTTTTTGAAAAACAGTGTGCTCTTATACAAATATAGAAGATAATGAAATAGTGTGATTCAGTATAACATCATTGAGTGAGCTGAGTCATGACAATTAAAAGCAAGAGTGAGCTAGGTTCAGTGCATTAGCTAAACACAGTTTACTAAGATGTTGCAGAGCAATGGACATTTCTCCTTAGCTGCCTCATTCTTTCTTCTCAGTAATCCTTCATAATTTGAAGAAAAGTTTAAATGCTTTGTAGTGGAGCTGTGCACCACTGCAGATTTGGAGACTGTGCCATTTTTATAAGATGTGTGGGAGACAGCTTTTCACCTGCAAATTCACTACTTCGCAACTTTTACCAGATAACTGAGTGGGAGTACATCTTAGTACATATTAATATTAGTACATATTAATAATCTGAGGAAAAATAGTGGAGGACATTAGGCTCTGTAGTTTCATATCTTTGCAATGGTGGTAGGAGTACACGCATATGTGTATGTGAATGCATGCACATACAGACTGTCATCTTTACAGAATTTTTTATACAGAAGTTTTTCTGAATACAGACTGAATACACACTAGCAGAATTTGACCCTTCTGAAGTGGTGGTATTATACTGATATTCTATGTTTGTATTGCAAAAGAATAATCACTAAAATGAATTCTACTTGACCTCAAGCTGGGGATTTAAAGTGACAAAGCTGCATGAGCTGCACGTGCCTTAAATGTGTCATAAAGCTGGGAACTACAAAGAATGCAATTTCTGAGTGTCTGGATAAGTCTTTCTATGTTACAGCAGAAAAGTGGAGATTGGGGTGCCCAGATAACTAGTTGCCCCTAATCTATTTTTGTGCTACGTTTCAAGTTTCAATTGACCTTTAAAAATTATTAAATAAAATATGCAAAATATTTACAAATTGTACAGATCAATGTAATTAATTTTCCTGTGCTTTTAGTCTGTATTCAGCTGTAAAATTGATGTGCATGGGTGCCAATCCAGTCCAGACAGATGTTTCTCATTTTGTTGCTGTTTTCATTCCTTACTGAAAAATAGTCCTTAAATATTCTCTAAGTGAAGATTTGTTGCCATCACAGAAACACAGTATTCCTTTCACAGCTGTGGTAGTCCTGTCTTACCCTAGAAATTGAAAGCTGCACATCCTTAACATTAAACTGTAGTTTTTCTGCTTGCTGAGTGATGTATCTCATCCTGTTCCAAGGACTTGTGAACCTTCAGGTGTTCCTCAGATGGACTTGAACCTGCTTCTCTCTTAGAGTGGGTCATTCTGCATTCTCCCAGTCTCTGTCTTTGCCTTCAGCAAACTAATAAATCTACCCTACCTGTGTAGGGATTCTTTATAAATTTGACTAAAATGGAGACTGACATTACTGGTTAAGAGAAGAAGGGCACTCCTGGTGGAATCATAATTTAGTAAAATTCTTATGCCTAACACTCAAGAATGTAAGAGACAGTCCACATCCCTGAGTTTGGAGACAAGTTCTGTTGGTATTTTTGTGAAAAATTAGTACAGTTTTAAGTAAAGCAAATAAAAAGCAAGGTAACAGTTCTGCATTTTGTCAGTTAGGAATCCTGTGTCTTTTGTGTTTTCTATAAAGAGCAGTTTTCTTATTTTTCCTCTCGCTTCTAACGAATAGCTGTATCTTGACTGATTTGGAAATAGTTTGCCTAAAAAATCTCACTTGTTCAGTTCTACAAAAAACATATTTTTTATTTTGTTTAGTAAATAAAAACACCTAATCACTCTTCAAATGCTGCTCATTTTAGCATCATGGAAGTGACACTGGATTTATAATGAAACACATCTTCATGGTATGTCTTACAAATGAAAACTCTGTCTGTTACAGAAGCAATAATAGTGTTTTCTCATTATATTGTTTCACTGAAATGAAGTCTACCTTGCAAGAACATGGCAATAAAGTCAATCTGAATTAGCACTATGTAGTGCTTAGTAGCCAATGGGTTTGGGAAAAATTATAAGAGATCATCAAATTCGGTGTGGTAGGTCTTCCATGGTACTTGCTCAACTTCTAGCTGTCAGTGTTTCAGAGAGTTGTGAAGTGATTGTAAAGTATGTAGAAAGTTATATTGAAGGGATAGAAGAATGAACCGTGCAGGAAAAAAATGGAGACATGGAGGAAACAACAAGTCATAACTTGTTGAATTGTTTACAGCAGAAACTGGAAAGGATCTAGTGAAATTACAGGCTGGGGCTTGAGGAGGATGTTCAGGTAAGGAGGTGAGAAGGGAGAATGAGCACAAAGAAGTAGGTAAATTTAAAAAATATGAGCAGTATTGAAATGTAAAATTTTATAAGCAGTGAAAAATTATGAGACAGGGTAACATCTCGAACAGACGTTAGTGGGGAAAGCTGAAAGATATATATTTTTTCCTATTAAGTAAACGAAAGTGCTGTAACATGACATAGAAAAAATTTCAGACTGTGTAAAATGACCTATTTGATTGAGACAGTGTGGCATTACCATCTTACTGGTCTTGCAAGGCTGCTAAAAGGACTCTTTGTGATTCAAGCTGGAGACAACTGAGACAACTATGCTAAAATCTGAATATGTAGGCTGATAACCTTAATAAATAACTTCTACCAGGAACAGTCCTATGGAAGTCAGCAGAGATAACAGTGGTGTGAGGCTCTATATTGTGTAAGGATAATGCAGGCTGAATTATTAATCTGAAAAACTTCTGGTGACAGGAGCAGAACAGTCAAATGAGTATGGAATCGAAGATTATTCCCAAGAAATTCAGTTGTCATTGGTGACAAAGTAGCTAATCTAGGTAGTTACTGTGAACATGACAGCTGTGGTAATAAATGACTGAATATTCGCTGAACTGTTGTTTGTACATGGAATCTTGTGTTACAGTGATAGGAATCTCGTCACTACAAACCCTGAGTAAGGGTACGTGTGTGCAAGAAGAGGACTGAAAATTGCACTTAATAAAATGTAGAGGTAACTATTTGCTTGCCTCAGCAGGCTGAGGGTGGTTTGGGATAGCACCCACATCCACTTCCCTGATCTCAGACCTTACCTCCTGAGCAATCCCCAGCAGGGACCAGGCTGCAAGTCACAGGAGGCACACTGCTTCTGAGTGAGAGAGGCACTGTGTGCCATGTTGTCATGGGCATCGTGCACATATCCAGGAGTTGGTATGGAGCAGAGCAGGTGCCAAGGGCTATCTGCAGTTCTGGGCATTCAGCCAGCTCTGTGTTAGCCCATTTCCTTTTGAGCAGTGGCTATTCCCATGACTGCTCATGCCTGGAATGAGCCAGCAACTAATAAGGGTGGTGATACATTCTTGCTGAGAAATAGCAAATGGTGAGGAATTTTGCAATGAAGGGTGTTCCTGTAGCAGGTCCATTTGTGAACCAGCTCTGATATGCTGGGCATTTCCATGGCATTTCCTCACGTAAGTGGGCAGGGTGAGTTGTCATTGGTTGTCTGTGCCCAAAGCGAGTCTGTTACATGTCAAGGAATCTGCAAAGACACTTCTCTCTGCTTTGCCACCCTGATATCAGCCAGGCTGCCATGGACATCTGTTCACAGGCTCTGTTTGTGTAGGAATGTACTTGTGTCAGTGCGTTAGTGTTTGGGAAATGTAGACTAATAAATTCTGATACATGTTAATAAATTCAATTTTTATAAATTTATATGTGCTTGTGAGCTTGAGAACATCAAAGGTAGAGTTACATGGGAATGAATATTCTACTGAAGACCTGACAGGGGTTTTAGTGTCTGAGTCTGATTTGTCTTTTTTAAGATGGAAAGAAAAGCATTTGAGAACATACATGATGCAACACTTTTAAAAGAGACTATTTTGATAAACAGAGGTGGCAATTATTATTATTTTTGTGTTAAACAATGAGCATTCACTTTTTTTTCCCTTATGATGCAAAAAACGCTGACATGATGGAGCTGGGATTTTTAAATGATCAGCACAGATCAATTAAAATAAAATGCTTCTAGTGATGGAAAATTACCATTTTCATTGATGTTGAGGTGAAGTAGATTGCAGAGCTATTTCACAGGCAATCTTTGGAGTACCATCACAGTGTTTATCCTCCACAATTCAGCATATATTTTTGCTAGCTCATTACTTTGAAAGAAGTACTCGAAGAGTCCCAAAATTTCAAAGGTAAAGCAAAAAAACAGAAGATAATACCTAAACAAAGCTCTTTTTTTTTTTTTCCTTGTTTATAGTGTAAATTGAAATTGGTAGTAATTGTGGGGCAGCAAGGGAACATTGCTTTTAACTGTGTTTCCTAAAAAGTCACTGTGGGAATGATCACTTTTTTGAGTGTGTGCCTATATCCTCCTGTATTTTTTTCTGATTTTACTCACTTTGAGACAGGCTATCCTTCCTTTTTTTTTTTTAATCTAGGGCAATTTTGGTCATCCAGCTTCCAAAAGCAAACTTTCAAAAGGCTTATTTGGAAGTGAGCTGCAGTAGTGAGGTCAGAAGAATAGACCAGGGACAGGTAAAGGCACAGAAACCTTTTAACCAGGCACGGCTGACAGGGGAAAATGTCATTGGGAATATATCCAAGCCCAGCAGATCAGAGATAGGTTCACTTAGAACTGTTGATTAGTCCAGTCCATTGGCTGAAAATACACAACTCTAAAGGGATATAGTCATATATATTCACTATCAGAGTAATCTACCTATAAATGTATATACACAGGTATCTATGTATATAAGGATATGAATGTGTGTATATGTATTTCTGTGTCTGTGTGTGTGTATGTATAAATTTGACTGTAGAGCAATCAAGAATAGTTCATCTGCTTAATTTAAACTATACAAATCTACTGTATCTGAGTGATTGAGAAGACAAAAACAAGGTGGGGGGAAGAACCTTTCATGACAGCTAATATTAGAGATTTTTTCCTGAAGTCCTAATTGCATGTGTAGTAACCAGAAGATTTGGCCTGAAAATATTTACTAAACACTTCTGTGATCCATTAGTTCAACTTTAAACAATGCAATAGTACTCCCAGTTCCACTGCTTGCAGGCAAAAATTACTTTTTTCTTTTTTTTAATTTCTTCTCAGGAAAAAGAGTAAAATATTTTTCCCCTCCCCTTGTATTTTCATGGTTTTGAGGCCTGTACCTTAGGTACAATTCAGTAACACAATTTAAGTAATAATGAAAAATACTCTTCCCTAAAAATTCTTTACACTAAATGTACAATTATAGGAATCTTTTCTTCACTTCAGAACTCAGCTGGGAGATTATTTGCTTCCCCCAAAACCTCATATTCCAGCTATTGGTCTTCTTAATCTAGTAAAAGTATAATTGCTTTAATGTCTTATGTGTCTCTCCTCCAAAGGGTGAAGCAAAGGAGCAAATTTGCATTTACTGATTGAGGGTGGATTTATGAACTTGTACAACAGCCTATATGTATTCCAAAGAAGACATGTTTTACCTGATTACTGAGATTCCTTTGCTCAGAATAAACATGGCTGCTTCAAAATTACAGAGACATGTTAGATTGCTGGGGGAGCAATAATATTTCATTTCAAGGCATGCTAATGTGTTTAATATTGTATTTTTGAAAGCTAATGAAAACAATTTGATATTTCAGGAATGTAATAGAGATCCCCAATCAGAATGATTTTATTTCTTTTTCTTAAAAAAATAATGCTCTGGATTAGAACAAAAATGTTTGATTTTGTTTTGCTTTGAACTGACAGTTTGCAGCAGAGCTCTGTGACATGGATCTAAACGCATGGTTCACTTATGCTCTATGGAAATCTTGCAAGTATTGTTTAAATTAAAATCTAGGTCTGTTTAAGAACCTATACTTTACTACCTAAGCTTTACTTTCTTCACATAAACATAGACATCAAGTGTAGAGTGAAACTCTTTTGAGTATGAAGCTGTGTGGAAAAGAATGTTGATCTTCTTTGTATTTTACTGTATAGTAGATGCAGCTTTACTCCATATATCTCTGTTTCCATGAAATTCAAATATGTTGTTGTTAGAAAACTGTCAAAATACTCTTGATTGTAGGATCTGTCAGCTATAATGCATCTTTTCTAAACTAGTTTCTTCTGAGAAATGTAAAGACTGTCTTTCAACTGACTTGTGTTTTATTTTCATTTGTTGTTAAAAAGTCTTCTCCTAACTGGCTTTTTCCTAGCACAATGTTTTACATTCTAGCTGGGTTTGAGGGCTTTGAAATAGAAATCTTCTGAAAAATATCTAAATCTTCTGGAAGTTGCAGAAAATACCGAAAAGGACATTTTTAAGTCTCAGAAGCTTATTGGAATTACCAAGAGGCTTTGTGTTTGTAGAGAGACAATGGTCCTAGGAACTCACATGGAGAAAATTGTGGTTTGTTTTACTCTTATTTCTGCTTCATCTGAAAACTGTGTCAGGAGCCTGGTGGGATCATCAGCAGTAGTGATGATGGCCCTGCAGAGCAGAATAAGCTATTTCTAATATACTCTTACTGATGAAAGCAAGCTATATGTTTCAGGGAATACTCTTCACATGAAACAAAACCAGTGAAAGCAGTGATTTGATGCAGGTGGGCTTCACTGGGTCAGTAACATATATTTACTAATATTAAAAGAATATAGCCTTTTTTTCTTACCTATTAGGTGTTTGTAACAACTTCATTAGAGAAACAAAATCTTTTTCATTACACTTACAATAAGTTATCTGAAATTTTGGACTGAGAAAGTACCTAATGACTGAGAAAGTACCTAATGTTCAAGATTAACATCTCAAGTGAACAGTCCTCTCATGAAACAAACAAAAGTATGAGTCTAGAAACATGCTGAACTTTACATAATTAAATCCAGGCAATAGGGACTGTAAAAGAAGGCTGAAGGCATACTTTCATGATCATTTGGTCACATTGTATTCAATTTAAACAACTCTGTCTTCTTCAGAATGTCTTTAAAAAAAAACCCAAATGGTCATCCTGGTTTTAGTAAGGGATCAAACAGCAGAGTGTATCTTTCAAGAGGGAAATAGTAGATTGTTTCTTCAAACAAAACACTCAGTGGTGTCAGTCTGAGCTTTCTTTCTGTAAAGATGTATCCCCACATTCTGAAACCTGATAGCTTAGCTTTGCTTATAGTATGTTCTTTAAATTAAAGCAGTTGAGGGGGAAAAAAACAATAGTGGTTCATGATGATCAACAGAAAGCCTT
The DNA here is from genome assembly GCA_034509425.1 of Eopsaltria australis. NCBI lineage: Eukaryota > Metazoa > Chordata > Aves > Passeriformes > Petroicidae > Eopsaltria > Eopsaltria australis. The sequence continues at coordinate 61,299 of JAVTVJ010010687.1, forward strand.
CTAATTGCCAGTTTCGGGAAGAACTCTGCTAGGTGTTCTTTGTTTCTCTTAAAATGAGTGTTTTGTCCAGTTTGATGATATAATTTTTGTGAAAGGTCATTTTCATTCACCCTAGTGCACCATGGTAACTCATTGTCCATAAGCATGCTGTTATTTAGAGTTTTCTCTCATTCTGTGTAAAATTAGGCAGTGAGTGTGAAGTTAATGTATGTTCAGTGCCTCAGGCATATTCCAATTCAGCATTAACAAAGATTGGAACACTTCCAAAGTATTTAGGATACATCACTTTCAGTTGTTTTCATTTTAAATTAATGGTAAGGGTTTCTTAAAAAATGTAACATATTCTCAAGTGAGGTACTAATGAAGAAACTTCACAGTATGTGTACAGAAAGCATTAAAATAAAAGTGGTTTATATTCCAATGCACAAATGTGCTACATGTGTGCATGTGTCTCTGCAAAGGTGAAGGGGGGACTTTATGTGCATTGTCTGTAGCATGGACTGATTTTGTGTGATGCTGAACATGGGAAAAACAGAAGGGTTTTAAGAAGTCCATCCCCGGACATTAAAGATATTGTTAGCAGGCATAAGAGAGATCAAGGGAATAATTTAAGGTTGGAGATGTGAGAGAGGAAATGTTGAAATAAATGTTATTTATTTTGAGGAGGAAGAATTATGTCCCAGGTTATGAAAGATCTTGTTAAGAAAAAGCCCACAGTGGTTTTAGTACTCATAAAAATCTGTCAGGAAGACAAATAATAAGCATATTAGTGGCTCTGGTTTATTGTGTAATCATGCGTAGTGTGAATCCATTATGTTAAAATGCTGTTCAAATGCTAGTTTTCTGTTGTGCACAGGGATGACAGCACCCACACTCTATTTAAAATTCACTTTTGTTTCAAACTGAGATCCTAAGTGCTGCATGGGCATTTATCAGACTGTATTTATTGAGGTGAAAAAAGTCAATGAAAAAATCCGTGTGACCTTCCAAAGTATCTAAATGCCTTTCACCCTCACTGCCAATAGGATAAGTCTTGTACCTTCTTTTGCAAATCAATGATTTTACTAGTTACAATCACGTCTTCTGAAGACAAATGGGAGAAGTCAATGGGAAATGAACTGCTAAAATGCGAGAGAGCAAAATACAGATTAAGCTATAATGTACAGCCAAAACCAAAACTATTTTTAAAATTATTTTTCTAATTTATGAGAAGCAGCTAACTGGTTACTTTATTTTTAGTCATAGCCACATGACTTGTTCTATGCTAGAGCAGCTAAGCAGAGTTGATGGACTACATCAGGGTTTGCATCCAGTAAAAATTAATGTATCGTGAAAATGTAACAGTCCATTCAAAATATTGTGAGTTTCTGTAGAAACCTTTGTGCTGTCTTTAGCTTTAGTATTTAATTATAAAAATGTTTTGTAATAGTTTTAGCGAGACTCCAGCTGTACAAAAAATAGCACCTGGCAGAGCCAGATATCTCTGTAAGCAATGGCTTGTGTGCTACTGAGCCGTCTCCACCGTTAGGGGTTCATAGCAATATTTGTTGTGTTCCTGAATGCAGGTTGTTCAAAATGACAAACGTAATGATAAAGGGTTGATTTTTGAAAACTCCGTCAATAAACCAATTTATTTCAATGAATGTTTTTTTATGTGCCAAAAATTAAAATCTAGCAGACAGTCTTAAAAATCTTAGTTTTCAATACTGTCATCCTATTTATGGCTAAAAGTTCAATATGTAGAAATGTTAAAATTCTGATTGGAAAATTAGTTTTATTTTGGTAACACTGAATTTTTGGAATCAATAATGTCCCTGAACATGGCTAATTACTGGCAGTAACCAGTAGCTAGACTGTCATGGTAAAGGGAAAGAAAAGCCAATGGTGCAATTTGCAGTTAACAACCATTATTTGTACAGCAAAATAATTTTTTGTTTAATTCTGTATTAAAAATAAGGCATTTATTAGTAATGTAATTCATAACACTACTAGATTCTTTTTAAAGTTATAGCACTCAGTAAAGATAGGTGGGCAAGCACACCATAAACTTCTTACATTCTTTTTTCTTCTTGATTAAAAGGATTTCCTCTTCAGATAGGGGAAAAACACTGTGCTTTATCCCGCTGAGATTACCAGTAAATATGATAAATACAGTGGAGATTGATGGCATGAATTCTCATTTACTGTTCCATGGACGGATATAGCAACATTTTGCATAGATTACATCCTGCTTTTTATGACTCATCACTACTTAAAATGGCTATGGGAAAGTAGAGAATTTATGCAGCTTTTCCCACCTAAAATCCCCTTCATAAAGATCTTAAGATTGAGCCTGTCTTTATAAACATCTGCTCTGTCTGTACATAGCATTTAAATAGATGGAATATAATTTTTAACAGTTTGAGTTTCACTTACTGATGTTGGAAGATAAGGTCAGCTTGTTTCTTTCTGAACACTGATGTGTGCCTTCATTTCTCTATCAAAATATATGCTTTCCGAAAAAGTTAAGCCACTTAACCACATTACTGCAGCCCTTGAGCACAAGGAACTTGCACAAGCCAAGTGCTGTGCTAGAGATTATGGGGATCTGTAACTAGCAATTTAGTAGAACAAAAATTTTGTCAAGTTTGTCCATATTAGTCTTTCAATTACTGTTGAGTACCATAAGAAAAGCTGACCAATCTGCCTCTGGATGATCATGCTTAGTGTTTAGAATATCCTAAAATACAATGATTCTTGTGCATGCAAAAAGCCAAGTGGTGGAATAGTGTGGGGGTATTTTTTCATTAAAATGTGATTGAAGATCTCCCTTTAATTTTCTTTCATACTTAAAACTGCACACCACTTTTTTAGTGAAGTCATTACTTTCTGTATGCATGGCTCAGGGCCAGTTCATGTTATTTATCAATGCCTTCGGTTGGATTGCTTTTAAATTGTTTCCAAAGACAGGAAAAAATAGGTATTAAGAGAGGAAAAAAGGATAAGAAAGGAAAAAAGTAAAGAAAACATATATGAAAGATAGTTTAATGTATTCAGTTTATGACAAAAGTTCAGAGATTTAAAACTAGTAAGAAGGCTGACTCTAGTAGCACTGTTTGCTTCCAATTTATGCATTTTTCATGGAAATAATGGGAAAACAACTTAGATGAGGTAAGAGCAGGAGCAGCTTTTTCCTATAGCTACAGGAGAGATTCCAGAGCAGCAGAGAAACAGTCTCTGCTAATGTGACCTCTGCCCAAAAGGTGCAGTTTTGCTCTTTATATAGCTTTAGGGTAAACACAAAACCTGTCAGGAAACAGGAGGTGGTAAATAATAGCAATTGAAATCCTTCAGATAAGGAAGCTCCAGACAGTAAATGCTTTTTCAAATATTCCTTTCAAAAACAATCCACTGATTTGTTTACTGAATGATGCTGACTGGCAAGGCAAGTCAACTAATGACTGCAAAGACCTATGAGGCAATAGCTATTTTGCTTCCATGTTTCCGCCTTTGGGACTTACAATCTAACATCATTTTTCTCTTATATGTCTAAAGTGCAGTAGAGTGGCAGATCCCTACTCATGACTCCTGGGATCAGTCACTCCCTGGACTGGTCTGTCACATCATCCTTTCTTGTCTTTGGGTTTTATTATCCTGTGTGGTCATTAGGCCAAGCACTTACTCCCTTCTCTTCTTCCACATCCCCCAAAACATTCAGTACTATGCTTAACCAACCTAATGGCCTTCTGTGGTGCAATGACTACATCAGTAAACAAAGGAAGGGCTATGAATGTCATGTAACTTCTGTAAAGCCTTTGACACAGTCCCCTGCAGCTTGCTCCTCTCTGAATTGGAGACAGATGGATTTGATGAGTGGTCTGGTAGATGGATCAGGAAGTAGTTGTACAGTGGCATCCAGAGAGTAGTGGTTAGTCTCAGTCCTGATGGACATCAGCGACAAGTGGTGCCCTGAAGAGTCTGCATCAGGACAAGAGTTAATATTTTCATTAATGGCACAGATGAAGGGATCAAGTGCATCCTCAGCAAATTTGCAGATGATCCCAAGCTGAAGTGGTGCTGTTGACACTCCTGAAGGATGGGATACCATCCAGAGGTACCTGGACAAGCTCAAGGGGTGGATTCCATGTGAACCTCATGCAGTTAACAAGATCAAGTGCAGGGTGCTGCACCTGTGTCAGGACAACCCCCAGTATCAACACTGGGCTGACAGATGAAGAGATTGAGAGCAGCCCTGTGGGAAGGACTTAAGGGTGCTGGTCAGAGACTGCTGCCTTCAACAACACCTACATACTGGACTTGATCTAACATAAACCCAGCTGCCTACTCCCCTGTGCTAATTTTTTTTTCCCTGAGATGTTTAGTAACTTCTGGTCTGGCATCTTTTTTTCTCTTTGGAGGGCTCCACATACAAATAAATATATCCCACTGAAACTGGTGTACCGAAGAACTTACAGTCTTTGGATGCCAGGGCACTTCCTAAGTGTGTTATTTTATCTAAGCTGTGGTACTTTTTATAGGAAACTTATGTACCTTATAGCTTAGGAGAGCAGTATGTACACTTCCAATATTCTGGAGTCTCTTTTGGGATACTGGAATTGCTCCTAGTTATCTGGTTCCTCTTTGCGCACATTTCAATTAGGGGACCCATTCTGCCTATGTATCAGCTCTCCTCTCTGCTGCTGACATGTATCTCCAATCCAACAGACACCAGAGATGTAAAGAGAGAGAGACAAGAACCTTGGGAATGTGCTCCAAGTCACAATGTCTAGCCCCAGCCCTCTGTGCCAGCCAGGCCAAGAGCACTGGCACGGCAAGAGGCTCCCATTGGAAGCTGTCAGCTGAGTTCCAGTCTGACCTGCAGCTCCCCATCTCAAAGGTTTCTGGGGGATTGTACCTCTCTCAGGGGTGGCTGAGGCTTTCAGCAGCGAGCAGCCTCCAGCCAAGCAGGATGTAGGAATCAAGTCATGGCACCGTCTTCCACCCCAAAAGTATGACAATTTGATTTATATGAGTTCAGAGCAGGAACGGTTTACTGCTATAGCAGAGACCACATACCATCAGCACGACAGCCTCTGCTGATAGGGGTTCTGCCCAAATGGAACAGTGATGGGTTTTATTTATTTATTTATTTATTTAGGGTGCACAATCTGTTCTTCATCACAACCTATTAGATAAGCAGAAGGTAAATAATGACAGTGACTGAAGTCCTTCATAAAAGGAGGCTCCACACACTGCATTCTTTTACAGATAATCCATTGCTTTGTTAATTAAATGGTGCTGACTGGCTTGACTTTTAGCTGCAAATCTTAACTGTGAGTCTTGCAAAGTCCTGTGAGGTATTAACTTTTACTTCCATATATTCCTATGGCTGTTCAACAAGGTGAGATAATCTTGCAAGACACAAGTTTTGCCAACATCTTATTTATGAGGAAGTGAAACAGATGCCAGAAATCAACTGATCTAAATCTTACAGCTCTGCTAATATTAGTGGAACAACATGGACTCCCAAGGCAAGTGGATTTTCAACCACTTCATATATATATTTTAAAAGCAGCTGCCTTTGTAATTCTGTTTTCAGAAGTAGAAACCAAAGTGTCATTGCTGCCTTCATAAATGAAGGTGTTTAGCAAAGTATTAGACATCTAGATTTCTTGTCTTTGCAGTAAATTGAATGATAGTATTGTAAGTGAATTTGTATTTCTCTGTGTATACATATCAATCACCAGTTACAAAGATTGCTGTGGTGATGTGTTTAAAAGACTGATGAATCAGCTCAGTTTTATAATATAAAAAAAGCTTTACTAAATTAATTCATTAGCAACCTGACACTTAGTAATGATCAGTTCTTACAGAGTATTAATCACCATAACTGCATATACAAAGAAGTCTTCACACTAATAGCCTGAGCGAGTTATGGGGCTGCACTATCAAGGCACTGATGGCATACATTTATGGCTGTTGGCTGGAGTGACACAGTGGCTCTTGGTCATGGAAGTGACAATGACCGGCCTGATCAGCTGTTGGACAGGAGAAGACAGAGCCAACATGGGTTCACCCTCTTTTTTTCTCTAGCTTTTCTTGCTGAGGCCTGATGGTTTTTGGTTATTACCCCCTGCTTGAAAGAGGGTCTTTGCTAATCTTGTTTCCTTTTGTCTTGCTAGTAACCATTGTCTGTGTAGAAGGACGCCATGCCTGTACATAGTCCCCTCTGTTTATCTTGTCTGTTTTCTGGCAAGTTTTTTTCCTGGGTGTCTCTTCTGGGCAGCTGAACTCATATTTCCTGTGGCAGTTGTCAATATAGAAACGAGACCTAGGGGCTTGAGGACTTCCTGGTGGATTGGTCCATCGGGGAGTCGCCCCCCTGCTATAAAAACATCCATGGTTTAGCCTGGTTGTAGTCACACCCCAGTTAACACCCAAAGTTGACACCCCTTGTTCCTATTGAATATGTTATTTGTCTATCACACAGGTGATTGACAGGTTGTTCTGGAAAGTTCTCTGTACCCCTGTTTATGATTTGTTGTTATCCCCAAACCACTCCCCTGTTTCTATATTATTTGCTGCTGTTGAAAGCTCCCGCCTTAATCCCACCCCAAGCCTTTACCCTGATTGGTTGTTTATTGTACTACATAAGTTGCTGTCGAGAGCTAGTCGGGGCTCTTTTGACTTTGGGGTTCCAGGGGATAAACTTCTCTGTTGCCTGAAGCTTAGAGTCGCTCCTGCCTTTGTGATTCCTCCTGAACCAAACCCAAGACGATCCTCCACGCCTTCCTCCCTGTGTGGAATCCTCGGGGTTCCCTCGGCTCTCATCCTAACGGACAGGGGGTTGAGGTAGCACAGTGGTGAGGAAGGCAACCACCGAGCAGAGGCACCGTGCCTGGGATCGGAGGACGAGTAGGTATTACACCGAAAAATAATATAAAACTTTACAATTTCCCACTTCAGTAATCACATTGCTCATACAATTATGCAAACCTGTGTTTGGCTGTGCCATTGCTGTCTTAGAAAATACTTGCATGTTGTTGTTAGTTTTGCTATTTTACTAACTTTATAGTGATATTTAAAGTTAATTTAATCCTTTTGGGTACAGCTATAATTTAAAATGTCACAAACCTCTGCTTTACTACAGCCACTTTAATTTTTCCAGCTGGTATGCTGTTATCTATTGGACCACACAGTACTTACAAGCAGTTACAGCTACACACAGAGTAAAAAGAGAGTGCACAGCTCAGGAAAATTTTGCTCCCGTGTCAAGTTCATGATAATTGCTACAGGCAGCTTTTGGCTTCACCTGTCATGTCTACCTGTATGGTGTGTGTGGCCAGGCTTTGAGGACCCCATGTTCTCCTCAGCATTGCACAAGGAAAGAAATCTTTCCTGGGTATCCCAGCACAAATAGCTATGCTTTAAATATTCTCTCACTATCACTTTGTCTCTTCCCTGATCTCCATGAAGAAAACCAGTAAGAGTTAAAAGAACTTTCCATTTAAAGACCCACAGCTGTAACATATGTTATTGAGTTATCTCATTACTGCCACATTTACTAGGATTGTCCACTAAAATAGATTTTGTTTAATTTTGGTTTCTTTCCCCAAACATTGGTTTGATATTAATTTTTTGTAAGTATAGTTTGATAACGCTCTGTCAAGGCCAGCAATTTTACTGATGGCAAATAGATAGGAAATATGCCTTCTGGAGAAGGCTTAAAGGAGTTAACCACAGTTTTCAACAATGGAATTACACAATATCTGGGACAAGCACCTGATTAGTACAATGGGTCACCTTCAAACCAGTGTTGAGTTCACATCTCCTTGAATAGGCCAAAGAAAGAATGTCAATAAAAATGCATTTACAACCTAAATGGCACTGGAAGTAAGCAAGAAAATCTTTAAAAACATAAAGATAAATGAAGTTAAACAGGAGGAGAATCAATAGGAAAAAATAAAATGTACTCTGGAATGTGGTCTAACTTTATAATTTTTAAATTTTTTTTAAAGCATTAGGTAGAAACGATTATGGCACTTGGAAGTCCAAACAATAACGGCAAAGAGATGATAAAGTAACGATGCCTGGAGGCTAATTTAGTATTGAAAGAGTAATGTCATACTGAAGCAACAAGGAGATTACACAGGAAATTTTGTGTGTTCTGTAAGAAAGGTTTCCTCCCACTCCATGAATAGAACAAAAAATAAAATTAAATAAATTTCAAAAGCATATAAAAGCCTTCTGTAAATTCAGCTTTTGTTTGAGACTTTTTAAGAGTTTAGTAGCAATAATGGGGTCAAAGTTGTTCTGACACTGATTACTCCTGGAGTGCCACAATTACTTACTAACAAGGATTCTTTTTAATTCTAAGACCACCCTCCATGTAATCCCAGTTTATTCTTACTGCAAATATTATTAGTACAATGTAGGCCAAATCATTTTGTAAGAAAAATAGAAAACAATGAATTATAAGTAGAACAGAGGGGTCTTTTTACCAGATTATCAGAGCTCCATGAGAGTCTTTACTACTCCTGCAAAACTGTACAGTGTCTGAAGAATTAATTTGTTGCTGAAACCATACTCACTAAACAAATCAGATTGTAAAACACAGGTGGACTTGCCTTATGCTTCAAAAACAACCTGTGCATGCATTTTATTGTATCTCATAGTGGGCAGTATCCATAGAAAAGTGCCTTTGCAGATACTAATTGGTCTAACAAGATATTCAGGCTTCATCCAGGCTTCATGCACAGAGAGCTTCATCCCAAGAATTTGGTATCAATAATGGAGATTTCCATTTCAAGGTTTCTGAAATTTCTATTTGAAATAGTGTATTGCTTAGTAGCTTCTTTAGCCCTCAGATTCCACTGTTATTATTTTCACTTATTGTTGGCTACTCTACATATTTTTTTACTTCTTGAGATAAAAAACTGGCAGAAAAATATTCCAGTACAATTAATTGTGGAGAGTGAGCAATAAGACTTCAGTTCTTTCTTATGTTGGCTTTTCTATGTGGATGAATTCATCCTGGAACACACTAGAAGCAAGCATAGTTTTGTTTGACTAAACCTGAATCTCCATTCTTTCAAGAATAGATACAATATTCATCCTGGTGCAAAGAGGTGGCTTCCAACACCTCAATGAAATAATCTATCTCCACCAAGCCATGACCCCTCCATGAGAACCATATGCCTCAAGGTTAACATAAGATCTATAAGACGTAAATGGAAAAGGTTAAAATGTTTTATTAATTTTTTGCCTTTTGCTTGTCATGAAGAAGATGAAAGACAGAAGTAAAATGCACTTACTTTACTATCATTCATTAAATGTTATGCTTTTGATGGACAGCATGCATGTCTTTGTCCCTGTGCCATGGCTTATGTCTGTTATCTTGTCTGTGAAAGTCACTTCCATGGACATCCAAAAAATGTGTTTACAAGATTCAGGTAAAAAAGGTTTCCTTTACTTTTCTCTCCATAAATAATTTGACTTCACTTTTAAATTTTTTTAATTTTCTTTTTTTAATTTTCTTAATATTGACTGCATTTGAGTTGATAAAATTATTATCAAAATAGATGGGCTTAATGTAGCTATTCCTGAATGGAATATTAACTGAACAAATGAGACAGAAGGAACTAGCAAGCTGCAAAGAGCAGAAGATTGATATAGAGGGACCCCTGGCCTCTTAGTGTTGACATCTCTTTGCCTTATGAAAGTAAGAGACAATTGTGTGCCATGTGCAGAGGTGACTAGAGAAGTATTTGAACTTATTTTCTCAGTGATGTCTACTTTATATTGCAATGACCACATAGGTGTCACGGAACTTAGTTCTAATTTTCACAGATGTAACCAAGACAAGAAGGAAGTTCTTGAGGTTTTTTTTTTTTGCTCCACCATCTTCACAACATTGGCTAAAGTACAATGCAGATTTCCTCTCTGGCTACACAGGCATCTTTTCTCAGCAAAGCCTCTTCTCTGTGTGACACAGTTCTTGTTCAGAGAATAGAGTAGCAACAGACTAAATGATTCTAAATAATCCTCACATGTGTGATGAACTAAGGACAAAATACAAGATTAATCCAAGAGCATGAAAAATTATCAATTAAGAATTATTGTTAGCTATGTATGGTGCCCTACCTGGCCTTTTTGACTGCATAATCTCAAGTGATAATTGTGGCACTGGTCAATTCCTCTGTGAATATTATCTTTTAATTAATGCCAGAAACCGATTTCATTCCTTTTAAACCTCCTTTCTACAAAGCAGTTCCTTCTTGCCTTTTTTTAGTGTAAACAGAATGCTTTGATTTTGTTTAAAAATAATCAGTAAATAAAGTAATGAAGTCAGTGATTTCATCAGTGACTACAGATAAAGGAAAATCCTGAAGAGTCTTGTCTTACTCCATGAATATTTTGTGATCTTGTGTGGCAGTTGTCAATATAGAAACGAGACCTAGGGGCTTGAGGACTTCCTGGTGGATTGGTCCATCGGGGAGTCGCCCCCCTGCTATAAAAACATCCATGGTTTAGCCTGGTTGTAGTCACACCCCAGTTAACACCCAAAGTTGACACCCCTTGTTCCTATTGAATATGTTATTTGTCTATCACAAAGGTGATTGACAGGTTGTTCTGGAAAGTTCTCTGTACCCCTGTTTATGATTTGTTGTTATCCCAAAACCACTCCCCTGTTTCTATATTATTTGCTGCTGTTGAAAGCTCCCGCCTTAATCCCACCCCAAGCCTTTACCCTGATTGGTTGTTTATTGTACTACATAAGTTGCTGTCGAGAGCTAGTCGGGGCTCCTTTGACTTTGGGGTTCCAGGGAATAAACCTCTCTGTTGCCTGAAGCTTAGAGTCGCTCCTGCCTTTGTGATTCCTCCTGAACCAAACCCAAGACGACCCTCCACGCCTTCCTCCCTGTGTGGAATCCTCGGGGTTCCCTCGGCTCTCATCCTAACGGACAGGGGGTTGAGGTAGCACAGTGGTGAGGAAGGCAACCACCGAGCAGAGGCACCGTGCCTGGGATCGGAGGACGAGTAGGTATTACACAGAAAAATAATATAAAACTTTACAGTTGGCGCCCAACGTGAGTGGTTCCTGGAGGAACCACGAAAGACAGCTCACTACCAGCAGCGAAGACGCCGTTGCGGGCCACTCCCTGCGGAGCTGCCTTTCGTTTAAGAAAGCAGCTTCTGCAGGTCGAGCTGCGACCCCCGGCTCCGGGAGCGGGAAAGCAGCTCACTCCACAAAGGCCCCCCCATTTCTTTGGATTTCTTTTGGCGGTTTGCCCTCGACAAGAGAGGGGACCCTCGAGAAGAGAGGGAATTTGAAGAAGCCAGCAAAAAAGAATTCGGAGAAGAATTCGCAGAGCAAGTGAGTGTTCGGACTTTGTTCCGCCGCGTTTTTTTTTTTTTTTTAAGTTTAAGGTGGGGGAGTTTTCTTCTATAGTAAGGATGGGCAACCACCTTGCTAAGAGGGAAAAGGAGCTTTCATTTATTTATTACGGTTTAAAAGTTCAGTTAGTTACTTCAGGGGAAAAATTTGACAAAAAGTTATTACGGAAATTTGTAAAGTGGGTAATCGACAATGTTTCTTTTGAAGCACCAAAAGAGGTTTTTACTTTAGAATTTTGGGATCGTGTAGGATTTAAACTAAACGAATGTGACAGCGAGGGGCGATTTGCAGTTCAGAAATTTTTCGGGTTACAAAACGCGATTTATCGAGTTTTATCTAACAACGGGGAGAAGAGTTCTGGTTTAGATAAAGCTGTTCCCCCTTCTCCGAAAAGTGAACCTAATGCCACTAACCCGATCCCTCTTCCCTCCGGTGTGGAAAACGGCAGGATACCCCTCATTAGCGAGCAGCGTGAGGGAGAAATCTGGAGCCACAGAAGCTCCGATTCTGTTCGTGATCCCACCGACCCCTTCTGTCCTGGGACGGATCCACCCAAGACAGATCCCACCCCAGCCCTTATTCCTTTCCCTCCGTCCCCAGTTGCACCGGTTGTGTGTCCCTCCCCACGTTATAATAGTTTAATAGAATTTAAACCCGCGCCATCGGGGAACGGCGGTGGGGGAATTCTTACTGCGCCATCGGGAGATGGCGGCGGGGGAATTCTTACTGCGCCATCGGGAGAGGGCGGCGGGGGAATTCTTACTGCGCCATCGGGAGATGGCGGCGGGGGAATTCTTACTGCGCCATCGGGAGATGGCGGCGGGGGAATTCTTACTGCGCCATCGGGAAATGGCGGCGGGGGAATTCCTACTGCGCCATCGGGAAATGGCGGCGGGGGAATTCTTACTGCGCCATCGGGAGATGGCGGCAGGGGAATTTTCACTGCGCCACGGTATACCATTGAATTAGTTTTGCCGCCATGCGGAATTCAGGGCGCATGCGCGGGAGATCGCGGCGGGAACCCCCTAACCCCCTTCCCTAGCCCTACCCCCTTGGCATCGATTGGTCACGCGTCGGTCCCACCCTCTGCGGCCGGCGATGTCAATCCTACGGGTCCCCTCCCTCCTTCCCAGCTCCACCCCCCAACACCCTCCACCCCTGCCGTCGCGCACCCTGCCCACCTCCCTGTCTCCTCCCCTGGGAACCCCGCCCCCCTTCCACTTTCCCACGCCCAGGCTTTCGGTTCCCACGGGTCTACACCGGAAGGGGGTGTGCCTGAAGCCTATAGCCAACAAGCCTTGGCAGCAGCCTTGCCCACACCCATTGTAGCACCAGTGACATACAATAGGACAGGTGCCAATCCCAGATGGGAGCCTCTCCCACAACAAACAATAAAAGAAATCTGTAAAGCCTCAAAAGAATTTGGAAGATATTCAGCATATTTTAAAGGACTTATAAATGCAACCTTTAAAACATCTGTCTTAGTACCTGATGACATCAAAACGCTGATGTCAAGTCTTTTAGTTGAGAGTCACTACTGGATATGGGACAAAAGATGGAGAAGAGAATTAACAAGTTGCTTGAATCATATAAAGGTGACCCAAATAAAGCCAATATTACTATAGACCATCTTGTGGGGGAGGGGAATCAATCCAAACCTCGTGACCAAGCAAATAACATTCCAGAGGAAATACTAAGGGATGTACAGTTAGCAGCAAAAAACGTTTTGTTCACTATGTCTATTGACATGGGGCCTCCAGTTAGTTACACAACGATCCGGCAAGGCCCGGATGAGAATTTCACAGCCTTTGTGGATCGCCTCAGGGAGGCGATGAGTAAAGCTATCAGCAATCCAGTGATGCTGAGAGAAATGATAACTGAATTAGCTAAAGAAAATGCGAATGAACAGTGTAAACGAGTTATTGAGATGTTTCCCATTGACCCCCCACCAACGATTGAGCAAATTACAGAAAAGTGTGCACAAATTAAACCACGTGTACCAGGGAATGAATCAAAAATGTGTGGACATAAATGTAAAGTGACATATCCAGTAGAAACTCAATATACTAAGGAGACATCAAAGACAAATGCAGGTCAACAAGAACAAAAGTGTTTCAATTGTAATGGAACTGGACATTTTGCAAAGGACTGTAAAAAACCAAAACTAAATAAGAATAAGACTCAAGCTAACAATTCTGCCAAGTCTTTCCCACCAGCACCACAACCGCAAGCGCCACCAAATCCTCCGCCGTGGGGATGGTACCCACCAACGATGCCATGGTGGATCCCTCAAACACCATCACCCTACTGGTCGGGAAACCAGGATGGGAGCGCGAAGCAGCCTCGCGCTCCTTCAACAAATTAAGGACTGCTACCTCTGACGACACTACACCATTAGAGCCTAGAAACATCCAACACCAACAGCTTTATCCAGGAGACTTATCACCTACACCATTTGAGAGACTCCAATTGGTGAGTGCTTTTGTTGAACATATAACGCGTGATGACACCCAACGTGTTCCTGCGACAATTAAAAATCCACCCATGACACCCGTGACTGTATTAATTATTGGTGACTCCAATAAGAGTCCACCGGGGATCTTTGTGATTCCTGAAGTTAAGACTTACGCACCGGGGAAGAACATTGCAGTGACCATACAACCCAACCACATACCATGGTTTCTTCCAAAAGGTACCTGGCTGGCACAAGCGATTGTGCTGCCCGAGAATATACCTAGAAATGCTCGCACACCGTGTGTGTGGTGGACAAGTGTTGTGGGAAAAGACAAGCCTGTTTTTCAATGTAGACTGCGAAATGGGCATTCCGAAATAGATCGAGTGGGAATGCTAGATACAGGCGCCGACGTCACTGTTATAGCAGAGACAGAATGGCCAGCGGAATGGGGAACAAAACCTTCCCCAGGAAACTTAGTCGGAGTGGGTGGCCAAATTACCCCCAAAAGGAGCCTCACAAACATCTCCATTGAGGGTCCGGAAGGACGGGTAGCTTGCGTAAAACCCTATATTGTCCCCTCAGGTTTTACGTTATGGGGAAGGGACGCGATGGCACAATGGGGCGCGAGACTAGAAATTCCTTTTACACCCCAGAATTTCTAGTCGGGGCCACTGCGGCGCGCTCCACCCCACCTATCAAGTGGCTCACTGACACACCGGTGAGGGTGGAGCAGTGGCCCCTCAGAGGAGAGAAGTTGCGCGCCCTAGAAGACCTTGTTGCCGAACAACTGGCTAAGGGTCACATTGTGCCATCGTCCAGCCCCTGGAACACTCCAGTTTTTGTTATCAAAAAACCAAAAAAGAACGAGTGGCGGCTGCTACAAGATCTAAGAGCAGTGAACAAAGTGATGGAGGAAATGGGCCCCCTCCAACCGGGTCTCCCATCACCTGCAGTGTTACCGCAGAATTGGCCTCTAGCTATAATAGACATTAAGGACTGCTTTTTTAGTATTCCTTTGCACCCCGACGACGTGCCGAAATTTGCATTTTCAGTGCCTTCCATAAACCGGGAGGCACCGATGAGACATTATCATTGGCTCGTATTGCCTCAAGGAATGAAAAATTCCCCAGCAATTTGCCAATGGTATGTCTCGGAGGTGCTCTCCCCGGTTAGGAAAACCTTTCCACAGTCAAAGATTTATCATTATATGGACGATGTACTAGTGTGCTCACCTAACCGAGAGACTCTAGACTCTGCCTTAAAGGAGGTTGTCAAGGCCATCGAGGACGTGGGAATGCAAGTACATCCCGAAAAGATACAGAGGATGCCACCTTGGAAGTACTTGGGAATGAAGATCCAGGAGACAACAGTAACACCGCAGTTGCTGAAGTTAGAGCAGCATCCGTCAACTTTGCGCGAACTTCATCAACTGTGTGGATCGATAAACTGGATCAGGCCGCTCCTCGGACTGAAAACTTCAGAGTTGTCACCTTTATTTGAGCTGCTACGAGGAGGACAAGCCCTAGACGCCCCAATAGCCGTGACACCAGAGGCCGAACAGGTCATCAAGAAGGTAATGTTTACGATCTCCACAAAACACGCACACAGAATTAACCCGATTCTCCCGTACCGATTTATGGTACTGGGAAAGACACCAAGGTATTATGGTCTCATTTTTCAGTGGGACGAGGGGGTCAAGG
This sequence comes from Eopsaltria australis, assembly GCA_034509425.1. Classification (NCBI taxonomy): domain Eukaryota; kingdom Metazoa; phylum Chordata; class Aves; order Passeriformes; family Petroicidae; genus Eopsaltria; species Eopsaltria australis. Next base: position 76,831 of record JAVTVJ010010687.1, read on the forward strand.
AGTCGCTCCTAATCGTGGAGTGGATTTTCTTGCCTCACACATAGTCCAAGACAATAACAAGGCCACAGGAATTGGTGGCCGAGCTGATCATTAAGGCTCGGCACCGGCTCCGTGTACTAGCAGGATGTGATTTTGCGTACATCCAAGTTCCTTGGAAGCAGAATAGTTTTGAAGAAGTGCTCCAAGAAAGTGAGGACCTCCAGCTTGCCCTCGAAAATTACTCAGGCCAAATTGGCAACCAAAAGCTAAAACACCAATTGTTCAATACTGAGTTTAAATTGGCTCCTGATGTGGCTCAAAGTAAAACACCAATTAAGAATGCTCTAACAGTTTTTACAGATGGCTCTGGCTCTTCTCATAAGTCGGTGTTGACTTGGAGAGATCCAGAGACCCTCCAGTGGGACGAAGAAGTTCAGATAGTTGAGGGTTCCCCTCAAATAGCTGAACTAGCTGCTGTAGTTAGAGTGTTTGAGAGGTTTGAGGAACTGCCACTCAACCTCGTAACTGATTCGGCATATGTGGCAGGAGTAGTTTCTAGAGCAGAGCATTCCTTACTGAGAGAGGTCCCAAATAAAAAATTATTTGGTTTGCTTGCGCGGCTCGTAATGTTATTGTCCCACCGCCAGCATCAATATTTTGTGATGCACATAAGATCACATTCTGGCTTGCCAGGTTTTATATCTGAAAGCAATGCGAGAGCCGATGCTCTGGCGATGCCTGTGATGAAGTGTACCGTACCTGACACATTCGCACAGGCTCGCCTTAGCCATCAATTCTTTCACCAGAATGCGCCAGCACTCCGTAGGATGTTTCACCTATCCTTGGAGCAAGCTAAGGCAATAGTGGCCACATGTCCATCATGTCAGTCCTATCAAATACCTACATTCAACGCAGGAGTCAACCCTAGGGGGTTGAACTCCAATGAGATTTGGCAATCAGATGTCACCCATTTTACACCTTTCGGGAAGTTGAAATATATACACGTGTCAGTAGACACATTTTCAGGCGCTCTCTTCGCCTCGGCTCATGCCGGAGAGAAGGCGAGAGATGCCAAAAAACATTTTACTATGGCATTTGCAGTTTTGGGAATTCCAAAACAGATTAAAACAGACAACGGACCGGCGTATGTATCTGCCTCCTTGCGTCAGTTTTTTCAAAACTGGGGAGTAGAACATACGACCGGAATTCCACATTCTCCGTCGGGACAAGCGTTAGTTGAGAGGAAACATCAAGATATTAAACGCATCCTTACACAGCAGCGGGGAGAGGCAGGAGAGAAGTCGCCCATTGAGCGCCTCTGCAAGGCTCTGTTTACGTTAAATTTTTAAATTGCTCTGATAGTGAGCCAACTCCCCCCGTCTTCCGGCATTTCATGAATTCGACAAATTCCAAATTGACAGAAAGACCGCCGGTGCTGTTTAAGGATCCGCAGAGTCATCAAATTTTAGGTCCCGCACCGTTAATCGTCTGGGGGAGGGGGTATGCATGTGTCTCCACCCCAGGCGGTCCGCGGTGGATTCCGGCAAAAAATGTGAAGCCGTATGTGGAGGATCGTGGGAAAGACAAGGATAAGAGCGACAACAATCCATCAGTCGCATGGAAAAGAAGAAAAAGGAGAAATGGAAAGGGAAAAGACTTACCTGATATGACGTGTACCGATCAGCGACCAGCGAATACCAGACAGAGAAGCCATAGTTTATGATTAACCCCTCTACGACACTCCCTCTAAGACTACCCTGTGTTCCAACCCCATATCCCTTCACTTACCTTATTCTCCTTGTTTATATCCCAACCTAACAGTCCCGTAATAACCCTATCCCACCTTGTATCCTAATTTAAGTAAAAGAAAAGGGGGAGGCGGAGAGGAGTTGAAAGGAATCAGAAAATTGAAAAATTGTTTTGGTTTGATTCAAAAGTTATTCATGTTTGTTTTGATATTAGATTTAAAGGATCCATGACAATGAAAACCACGGGAGTCATCATGGCCCTGATGTGGGTGATGCTGAACGTCCTGCCCCGAATCGAAGGATGGCTTGTACAACAGCCACAAGAGAATATCTGGATCACGTTAGCCAAAGCCCTAAACCAAGACAGCATGTGTTTGAGTATGGGTGCAACTTCAGATCCCATGTCGACCTGCCTAGTAGGTATCCCCCTGCGAATGAATGACACCTCCTTCGCAGGTAAAAGGCCCGAACCTGTTGACAACTGGGATGCGTGGATGAGGACCCTTCCCCATGCACCAGAGGAGCCCCAAGAATTGGCACTGTTGGGGTCCTCCAAAGCTGACTTTTGTATCAATTTTGACTACTTCCCTAAGTGGGAAGATGCTAAAATATTTGGAGGATATGATAAAATTCCATACCAGGATGTGCATCCCCTAAAAAGATCAGTGTACAGTCTTGAAAATTGGTGTAACTATACCACGAGATCTGTCCTCAAACGGTCCAAGTCCACGCCCGTCCCGAAGACTCTCCCCTCCGGCGTATTCTTAATCTGTGGAGATAGAGTCTGGGCTGGGATACCGTCCCGTCTTTCAGGTGGGCCATGCACGTTGGGCCAACTCACCCTCATGACCCCCAACAAGACCCAAATTCTTGAATGGAGAAAATTCTATAATCTGACCCGTCAAAAAAGATCACTCAGAATTTGGGACGAAAGTTGCAATTCGGCTGTTGAACATTGGAGTTTTTCAAAGAGGGTGGCTGCCTCCATATTCGTGCCCTGGGTGGCGGCAGCTAAGGCCTTGGGGGAATTAGGCCATTTAGAGTGTTGGCTTGGCAGACAAGCCAACCTCACGTCCTGGGCATTGACCCAGCTGCTGGAAGATAAGGACACTACTAGGCACGCCACCCTGCAGAACAGGGCGGCGATTGACTTTCTCCTTCTCGCACACGGGCACGGGTGCGAGGACTTTGAAGGGATGTGTTGTATGAACTTATCATCCCATTCAAAAAGCATCCATGCAACTCTACAAGAACTGCAAGGACAATTCACTCAACTAAGGACTGAAAGTAAAGACTGGTTGGACCATCTAATGAGTGACTGGGGCATTTCAAAATGGGGCATGGACTTGTTGAAATCTATTTTATGGATCCTAATCGTCATCGTTATCGTGTTAAGTATGTTTGGTTGCTTAAAAAATATTCTAGTATCGTTAGTACAACGGGCTTTTTTAAATAAAAGAAAAGGGGGAGATGTGGCAGTTGTCAATATAGAAACGAGACCTAGGGGCTTGAGGACTTCCTGGTGGATTGGTCCATCGGGGAGTCGCCCCCCTGCTATAAAAACATCCATGGTTTAGCCTGGTTGTAGTCACACCCCAGTTAACACCCAAAGTTGACACCCCTTGTTCCTATTGAATATGTTATTTGTCTATCACAAAGGTGATTGACAGGTTGTTCTGGAAAGTTCTCTGTACCCCTGTTTATGATTTGTTGTTATCCCCAAACCACTCCCCTGTTTCTATATTATTTGCTGCTGTTGAAAGCTCCCGCCTTAATCCCACCCCAAGCCTTTACCCTGATTGGTTGTTTATTGTACTACATAAGTTGCTGTCGAGAGCTAGTCGGGGCTCCTTTGACTTTGGGGTTCCAGGGAATAAACCTCTCTGTTGCCTGAAGCTTAGAGTCGCTCCTGCCTTTGTGATTCCTCCTGAACCAAACCCAAGACGACCCTCCACGCCTTCCTCCCTGTGTGGAATCCTCGGGGTTCCCTCGGCTCTCATCCTAACGGACAGGGGGTTGAGGTAGCACAGTGGTGAGGAAGGCAACCACCGAGCAGAGGCACCGTGCCTGGGATCGGAGGACGAGTAGGTATTACACCGAAAAATAATATAAAACTTTACATCTTTCTACATATCTTTCTTTGATATTTGCTTCTTCTTTTGAAGCAGCACATCACTGTTAACCTGCTGTTCAATTTGTGATTTACTATAACTTCCATGTCTTCTTCAGCAGATCTGTTTAATCAGATCTTCCCTACCTGTCAGCTGCAGGATTGATTATTCTCATCCAGGTATGAACTTTACATCAGTCTTAGTCCGTCAGATCTGTTCTGCAATTTTTCATAATTTTGATTTCAATTCCATGTTGTTCAATGTGTGTGTAGTCCTTCTGAGATCCATGAATTTAATAAGCACATTTTTAATTAAAATGGAATAATATCATGCATACACCTGCAGGATATTCAGTTCTTCCTTCACATTTTATAGTGCACCATTGATAACCACGTGTCTCCAGTCTGTCTGAATGTTTTACTTGGTCCTGCTATAGTTTAATAATAACCATTATTTTCTTGTTCCTAGAAGGATCTCATGTCAAAAAAGGTTCCTAGAAAGGTCTCATTTTCTTGAAGTGTTGTGGTTTAAGAGCAGATGGAAATTAAGCACCATGCAGCTGCTTGCTTAGTCCTTCTCTTCTCCCCCATCCTAGCGGGATGGGGAGGAGAATCAAAAGTTAAATTTGTAGGTTGGGATAAGAATGATTTGATTATCAAAACCAAAGTAAAATACAGTAATAATGGTAAACTATAATAATAATTACAATAAAAATGGAGAGATAAAAACAAGCAGGCGATGTACCATATAACTTTTCATTACCTGCTGACTGATGCCAGACTCCCCTTCCCAAACTCAGATTGCCACACTTAATTCCCTTTAGTTTATATACTGGGCATGACATTCTGTGATGTGGAATATCTCTTCCGTCAGTTCGAGTCCCCTGTCCCAGATACAGTTTGTTTTTCACACCTCCTCACTGGCAGAGCATGAGACAAAAAAAATTCCATTGAGTCCCTGACTTGGAATAAACACAACAGCAAAAAATAAACCATCAATTTTCAGTCTTCTACTGAGCAGAAATTAAGTCCTCTTTAGCTGAAACCAGGATGTGAAAGTAATAACAAACACCTATACTTTCTTGTCTGTCTGTGAGGGATACTCCTCTACAGTAGTAGAAAAGAAAATTGGTTTTCAACAACGTTATTCAAGCCTTTGTTTCCCTCTAACTGCTTTATTTAAAATTAAGTTCATGTTTGATTATTTTTTTCAAAAGCTTCTCAAGAATGCAAGTAAAACTGAAACTCTTACACCTGTTACTAATGATAAGCATTTTATCTGCTCTTTTTCCATCCTTTGAAATCTTGCCCTCCATGGGTTCTTAAAAATTACTGAATTACTAAATAATTTGAAAATATTTTATCATTGGGACCAGAAAATTTGTAAATGTAGTTTACTTAAAACTTGACCAATATATTCTTTGTGTGTGTCATTCCTTGTTGCTGGTGCTGATGCTGACAGGAAAATTATGATAGCTAAACTATAAAATGAAACTATGCTTCGAAAGACACTCATAATAACTTTATTGAATTTATAAGAAAAATTCATCAAGAGAAAAACCAGCTATGCTGATCTGCTAGTAATATTCTCAAAGTGTTTGTTTCTTCACTAAAACCTCTCAGTATATTTAGGTTTTGGCTTACTGATCCTCTTATTAAGAATTGATAGAATCATGGAATTATTAAGGTTGGAAAAGACCTTTATGATCATCAAGTCTAACCATTAACCCATGATGTTACCTCAAAACGCCATCTCCAAAATGCATGCATCATCCCTTAATTTTCTTGTAGTGATTTTTCTTACATCACTGGTCCTCTGACTGTGATTTAAAATCAGCTAAGATATATATTAGCTTTAATAAGAATAAAAGAAAATAGTGTGTCTCTAATGTTTAATACCAGGATGCTTTTCACAGGTAATTCAATCCAAGTGGTGAGTTGGCCATGATCCCTGAAAGTCCAAATCTTTCTCTGAAGTAAAAAAAAATAAAGAGTGACAACTCAAAGATTTTGAGTAAATATTGACAGTTTTTAGAGCCAGAGTTTTTACAGAGATTATTGAGTGTACTGTAAATGACCAATACATTTCTAATCTTGAATGTAATAGGATAATTTTTCTGTAGCTCATAGATGGAACAGTGCGCTTGTAAAACCATGTGCTTGTGATTGTTTCTTGGTCTCAGGATTCCTATACGTAAATGGTTTATTTACTTTGGGGGCCTAAAGCCAAATTATTATCAGGAATGAATAATTTTAAGCTGGAATGATCACTTCATAGAATGTAACAAAGAGATACAAAAGCCACTGCACATTTTTTATTAGAATTTGAAAAGTTTACATTTTCTTCTCATTTTTGATTGCCTGTCCCCTTTAATTTATTAATTTTGAGAACCAGAGCAGAATCTATGAATGGTAAGGGAACATAGCATTTTCCATGCAGTGCTTTGTCAGAATTAACGCAAGACCATGGTCTTCATGGTATGCCTAAGAATAATAATGCTTAGTTATACAGAACTACTTACCTAAACATTAAAGGAATTTAAAAAAATTATTCCTTAAAGGAATTTTCTTTTCTCACTTGTGGACACGATGTTTTTGTTTGTTTGTTTTTGTTTTATAAGTGTCTGCTCTTGTGATGCCCTACCTGGAACACTGCAGCCATCTCTAGGGCCCACAACACAAGAAAGATGTGGATCTGTTGGACCAAATCAGGAGAAGAGCTCCTAAGTTTTTCCCAGGGCTGGAGCACCTCCCCTGTGAAAACAGTCTGAGAGAGCTGGGACTGTTCAGCCTGGAGAAAAGGAGACTCCAAGGAAGGCCCTCCAGTACCTAAAGGGGTCTTACAAGAAGTCTGGAGAGGGACCTTTCACAAGGGTGTGTAGGGATAGGACAAGGGGAAATGGCCTTAAGCTGAAGAAGGGCAGATTTAGACTAGTTATTAGGAAAAAAATCTTTCCTGTGAGGCTGGTAAGGCACTGCAACAGATTGCCCAGAGAGACTGTGAACTCCCTTTCCCAGAGCTGTTCAAGACCAAGCTGGATGGGGCTCTGAGTAACCTGGTCTACTGACATATTTCTATATAAGGCAATTCATCCTTCTCACCAGCTGAAAATAAAATGATTCTATATTAGGTGCAAAAGGGCAATGGGGCTTCTCTGCATGAGCGAATGTATTAAATTCTACCGTGTGCTGTGATGAAGGCTGTGTAAATGGGTCTTTTTTTCTTCCCAGAAGAAAATTATTTAGTAGAACAAACTATATCTGTATCAGCCTAAACCTTCATACAAACTCAGACCCCTTCCCTCTGGGTCATTGATTTTCAGTTTCTGCTGTACAAAAAGCAGCTCAATTTGTCTCACTCATGCTTCAAGGACAGACAGCAGAGGGTCTGCCAGCAAAGCCACTCTTCAGGCTCCGTCCCAGTGAGCCACAGGGAACCCCCAACACTCTTCTGCTGCAGAAGTGAGGAGTGTCCCCTGTCCACTTCCCTTGTGTAACAGATGCCTGTGCGTGTAAACTGTTCTTATCCCAGCCCATAATCTTTACCTTTTCTGCCTCTAAACATGCTCTCCATCCTGCTGGGGGGAGCATGCAAAGGGGAGTTGAGTGAGCTGCCTGTGTTTTGGAGTGTTTCAGTGTGAGCACTACATTGGGGAAAATCATTCCTAAACCACGAGAGTCGGATTCCTTGATTCTTATGGGTCACTTCCACCTCCAGGTACTCTACAATTATATGATAAAAAAATCCTAGTGTATATTTATTAAGGAGCCTTCCAAATTATTATAAGGAAACCTTGTTTTTCCCAGGAGAGATGTTTGCCTAACTTGCCATGAAATTAAAGTACAAAAAGAAAATAATTCATTTGGCAGGACTTAATGCTTTACGCTAGCCTGAATTCAATAAATACCAGCAGCTGACATATGCATATCTATCTATCTATCTATCTATCTATCTATCTATTTCTAATCTATATCTATATGTCTATCTCTATCAATATCAATATCTATTTCTAATCTATATCTATATGTCTATCTCTATCAACGTCTATATCAATATCAATAATAACATCAATATCTACATTATATATGTCTATATCTGTATCTATATCTATATCTATATCATCTATCATCTATATCTATCTATATCTATATCTATATCTATATATCTATATCTATATCTATATATCTATATCTATATCTATATCTATATCTATATCTGTATCTATATATCTCTATCTATATCATCCATATCTCTATCTCTATCTCTCTCTGTATCATCTATATCTATATCCATATCTATATCATATATATCTATATCTATATCACCTGTCTATATTTATCCATCTATATTTATAGCTGTGACTTCAATCCAATGCATTTCTTATAGCAACACTGTATTTTAAGAATTTGCAATATTAACTTTGATTTTTTGTAACTTAGCAGAGTAGCATTTCTTCTATTACAGAATCATATGAGTTGAGAAATTGATTCCTTTCCCTCTCATCTTATTCCCTCTGAGTAAGAAACAGGAAGTAAAAGATGCCTAGAGTCTGGGCAAGGGGTAAAGAAGAGCAGATATTTTAATAACCCTGAAAAACTTAAGCTTTTCAAGTATGAGTGGGAAGAAGGATGAAAAAACCAAAAGGTAGTTGCTTAGCAGAAAAGGCACTTTCCTTTTCTGTAATTTTTCCTAAAAATTCTTTTATTTTGTCTATCCATTTCCTGAAGCTTTCCTGAGAACTAGCAATGTTCTTTATAAACTCAGTACAAGTTTTATTCATAATACAACACAGTACAACTCTAACAAAGGACCAGAATCCTCACTCTTAATTGCACTAGAAAGTATAAAACACAATTGCCTGGTGGGGTTGTTCTATTTCCTGTGGAAATTGTGCAGTGTATTGACTAAATTCTGCCTAGTGGATTTTCATTTTCATAGGAGATCTTTCATTATTCATTCTTTTACACAAATTCACTTTTAATTGTAACATTTTATTGTGCTGCCTACTCAGAGGTCACCCATTTCACTGAGATAATATTTTTTTTCTAGGCATAAGAAATACAGCAGTTTATACTATAATTTTCTTATACTTGTCTCTTTTTTACAAAATGTCTGTGATTTCATACTATTTCTTTCTTTTACCTTGTTCATACTGCTATTTGCTCAGTTTTCATTGAATTCTGCAAGTGATTTTTTTTCATGAAACCTATATGGCAAATTTTATGAGAAAAGAGAATGACATACCATCTTAAATGTTGGTGATAAGGATTTTTTCATGTCTCTTTCCAAGATAATTTTGAAATCACAGGGCTATAAATTGATAATGATCTACAGAGGTTTTAGTAATATTCGATAATCTCTTGATAACATGACTACAGCCATGTGTATGACCTATGCAGGGGCTAAGGATGGGGTTTAATTTTAACTCACCTTGGTCTTATTAGAGTTGGGTAAGTATATTCCTCATGACATCATCAAACTATTTTAGCAATAATATAGAATTCATCTTCAGAGTAGCTTGAATTAACGAGATTTGTTATTGGAAAAATTTTTGCTTGGGGTTTATTTAATTGGGTTATTTTTATTCTAACAAAAATCGATAAAAATATTATTAATTTTCATGTGAATCTGAGTCTTACCTCTGCTCTTTTGCAGCCTAGCATTGTATAATGTTATTGAGTCTTGATATGAAGAAATTTGCGAAGTATCAAATTATGTAACTTTACATTACTCTTGATTAGGAAGGGCTTTTGCATTTTAAAGCAGATGTTTGTAATGGAACAAGGGCTAAATACACACAGAAAATATTGGTGTATCACTCACCTTAAACTGTTGCTCTCTTTGGTCTGCAGGAATTGTCAAGGCAAGCACACAAGAAGAATGTGACATAATTGCCTTGCTATGCTTTATGCAATGACATTCAGAAGTACTGCAAAATCAAGCAATGTCCTTTCTAGCAATATTGCAAGAAGAGAAGCAGAGATCAAGAATTCAGATGGCAAGCACCCAGTCTTCCAACTTCTGAACTTTATGTTGATTATTTACATAAGATATTGTTGTAGAGTTCACCCTTCTGAGTCTATAACTGTGTATATGGGGAAAGAGATTATCCTACATCTGCCTACTATACAGCTATGATATATTTTCCCACAGCATATGGTGCTATGGGCTGCTATTATGGACCAGATATTGGGCCCAAAGGATAAGTTTTGTGTGAAATTGAAGTTTTGAGAGGACGTGCACAAAATTAAGAGGTGGTTTTAGGTATGAAAAATATTACCACAAGAATTCCTCTGTAGAACCCTTCCTAGGTGAAGTGTAATAACAGTGTTCACCCCTAATGGCTTTGAGTACACACAAATTTTCCTCTCAATGGAGGTAACAGTTTGCTTCTACCTTTCATTCTGGTGCCAGTTTTGACTGAGCTGCTCGTTTAGTGATTGTATGCCCAGTCTATGTCAATTGTTTCCATTGAATTTTATGCAGATTTAAAAGGAAAAACTCTCTGCATGTTTGTTTTCTCATAAATTAATAGAAAATTCACATCTGTCCATATAATTGGGACTTGTTACTAAATGTTAGATAAGTTCTCACATTTAAAGTTGGAGAAATACATTTTCAGCCTGGTGGTAAAGATTGTAGGGCATTTTTCCCTTCTGGTGATGCAGCTGGAATTTTCCCTGGGGATGGTAGGGAATGGCTCCACCAGTCAGTCTTCTGCTCTGAGTCCCTGATAGTTCTGAACCTTTCTGTCTCCTCTCTTCACTCTGCCCCTAGGCTGAGCAGGTCATCCACCTGGTCACACCTCACAGAGCTGTTGTCTCCGCAGCCATCCAATACCAGTGCCAAGCTCTGGCACTCCCTGCAGCCTGATGCCTGGAGGGCTGCATGCTTTTGTGAGAGGTCTGTCTGTGTCGCCACATCCTTTCTGATAATAGCACCCTGCCAAGTGGATACCAGAGTTGAGTTCCTTCTAAAGGGGTGATGACCACTGACTTCCAAATTGCTTTACTAAGGATTCACCCTCCACTAAGAACCCACAGAGTAGAGGAAATCGGTGGCTGTAAACCAAATTTAAGCACAAGTTTCCTTTTCTACTGTTCCACAATTATTTGTGTGGCAGCCACTCTGTTTCTTATTGTAGATATCTCCTCTTTTTTTAATAAATTATGCTACTACAAGAAAGGATGTTCATCAGCAGGTTATATACAGGAAAGGCTTGTAAGTCTTCAGTACTTTTCTTTCTCTTTAATGCTCCAAGCACAGTGAAATGTGTCAATAAAATCTAGCTGAAATACTGTGAATTTTTCTCTTTTTTCTGCAGCAGTCAAAACACTGTCAATACTGATGTGACATGACATCAAAATGTGTTGGAAAGCCTTGTGAATACCAGTCTCTTCAGACTAGGCGGCTCTTTAGAAAGAAGTTTCTATCAAAAATCCAATTTGAACTCTTCTTTTTGCTTTGAATTATACAGAAGACATCTTTGAAGAACATGACCTGCTTTACATCATTCAAAGGCATAATATAAGAGAAAATTTTTCTTTTCATCTGGCCCTATGGGAGATGTTGTACATCTTCAGTGCAGGTGACCTGGTACTGATACAGGAGATGACACATAAATGGAGTGACATCATTCAAAATTGGTGATTAAATACTTCCTAGGGACTCACAAAATAGTGCTGCAGAAAACGAAAATGGTAACTAGGCGATAATTGGAGCCTATCTGCTCCCCTATTCTGAGTTCATTTTTTCCCAGAATATGGTATTCCTGCATCTAGTCTTTTTACATTAAATTAAACAGTAACTGGGCTGCTTATTGTTACTATCAATGATTTAAATTATTGATTTATGTCTAAACAAGTGAATTCACACTATTTGTCAGAAGAATATGTATTACATCTGACTCTTTCAGAGACCTCTCATTCTAGGACACTTTTATTGACACTTTGAGGACATTAACCCAGTACATCCATGTGCTGTATTTTTATGATAACCTGGTTATCATAACCAGATAACCTGGGAACAGAAGAGAGCAAGGACAATGACAGATGTGGATAGCAGAAGACCTGATTCTTGGACACTGTTACTGGCCATGAGATTCAGAGACTTAATGGTTTCATGTGGACAGAAAATATCTTGTCACACCCATGACCAGGAAACAGCATTAATTGTGGAGTCCCTGAGAGAAAATGTTATAACTTACAGCTAATAGGAAATAAATTTCCTAATAAAAAGAAAATAGTTTCAGCATATTTGCTGTAGTTAATAATTCTGCATTTTGGACTTTACAAAAAAGCTGGCACTGGTTTTTGATTTATTCTTAACTTCAGGTAGTTGTGTTATGCAATGAAAGTGTGCAGTAACAAAGAAAGTGGCAGATTATTATTTTCCTATTAATTAAGGTTTCTCTATATTTAAAATTGCTTATTTGAGGTGTGATAAACTTTTACCTGAACATGAGAGAAAAGGTAGCCCCTCCACAGTGATCTTTGGTATACCAAACTTGTACTTCCACTATAAAGCATAATAAATTCCTAGTTCTTTGAGTACTACCTGTTTACATTAGTGTATTCTCTGTTTTATTTTAAGTCATAGATTTCCTGTCAGCAGTTCTTTATATTTGTGGTGTATAATAGGTTGAGCTGTAAGTGGAATACTGTGCCTGATGCTCTCTGTGCTGACTTGCTGAGTATTTTTAGACCACACACATGTAAAAAATATACTTTTTCCTCGAATTACAGCTCAGTATTGTAGCTTTGAAGGAATAACTGCATTGCTTTGGAAATTAGTAACAATAATATCAAGAAAAAAATGAACATGCATCAATAGGGTTTGAGACACTCCATGAAAGAACGGGGGGTGTATGAGATTTATAAACCCGTTAAAGAAATGTGACACACAAAGACTGCGTAACCTTTCTGTCACTCAGCTTGAGTCTCAGATCTCCTTTTGAAGGAGGATGGAGAGGCAGAGCATAAAGCAGAAAGACTTGTATTTCTATGAAAATGAGGAATGGCAGAGTGATTGTTTCCATGACCACTGCCCACCTGTCTGCAGTCACTCTGCCAGAAGTCTTGCGTGAAATTATTAAATCCCTTGGGATGCCCTTCCCTAGGCTTGATCTTGTGCCTCTGTGAACACTAATTCATTATGCTGTCTCATTAACAGTTTCAGAATTTTTGGCTGCTTTGGTGGGCACATAGCATTGTCTTCATCATTTATTCGACAGAAAACATGGGATACCCTTTACCTTCATCCCATAGATCTATCTTCACACACAACCATTACAGAACAAGGTATCTTTTCTAGTTATATGACACTTTAAATATACATGAAATTGGAGAAACTCTGAAGGTGCTATAAATCATTTATTGTGAGGTTTGAATGCAAATGGCAATATCTGAGATTTGAACTCAGCTTTGAATATATATTTTCTAGGTAAAAAGCATTTGATTTGTTTTTTCTTGTTAATTTTAATTGATTTTATTATCTTTTATTCTACTTCTATGCTTAAATTTATTTAGTTCTGCTTTTTGGAAAACAAAACATTACCTTTAGCATAACAATGACACTCTGATACTTGGTGTGTTTAGGCAACAATCAATTTTTTGGGGGGGAAACTATACTGTCTTCAGTAGAGTCAGAGTCTGCCCATCAAGCAAGGTCATCAGTAGCACAAGAGGGGTTTTTTAATCCAAAATTTGTCCCTCAGTACTTGTCTCCTACAGAGTGTCTAACACGGAAGCAGTACTTTAGGCTGCTGCCTACAAAGCACTGAAGCATGTAGGTATCCTAAAGCTTAGGAGTAATTGCATTTGGTTCAGTGGGGCCATTCAGATGTTCACTGTTGACTGTCTGATCAAGTGCACCTGGAAACCAAAACCTCGACTGAGCCAGGGTATGTAACCTGGTATTTCTCTTACCAAAGCAGAGATTTAAACAGAAATAGGCTTACCTTATTTTTTTTTTTCTTTTTCAATGGCTAGAAAAATGGTGAATTAATTTTCCATTGAAAAATAAAAATTTAATTTTTTTAGGGTGTAACATTACAGAAACTCAAAACTCTTCCTTGGTTCCTTTTATTTTTCCCCTAAGAGTGTGAAGCGGTCTCTTTTCATTAATTATTAAATATTTATTTCTTAATATTATCTGATTTTACCCCTCCTCCCCACTGGGTAACAATGTTCCTTGAAGTTCTGTGAGATCATGGCTCTGTTTCATATATCAGGCTTCAGGTAGTAACTTGGAAACATTCTGTGCTTTTGAGATAGAATGGTTTTAATTAAGAAATCTTTTAGAGATAATGCTAAAGCTGACATTATCGTTCTCTCCAGCAGAATGCACACAGGCCTCTCAGTGTCTTTTCCAAAATTATCCCTGTGCAATCCATTCTGCTAAGTCAAAGCTCCATGCTAGTCTTTACAGATTCAAATCTGGGTCACTGCCGTGTATAGGCAGCATTTACTTCAAATTGAATAATTCCTGAGCATGACAATTTTCTATTTTCAATTTCTTTCAGAAGTTGTTATGGCTATGTGTTATAATGTGTTAAAGATAAAAGAAGGCAAAATCCACAATTGTAAGGGGAAGCAAAGCACTATATTATACCAGAAAAGTTGCCTTTGGTGTTCTTTGTAACTATTTACACTCTATGTGAAATATTTTGTACTGTTTGGTTGGTTTTTTTTTCCGTTAACACCTACGCAAAAGTGGACATCTAATTGCACAAAATTTCTGGAAACTAAATGGAACTGAAAAACACCCAAATAGTGCCAACTGTAATGATAGATCGCTTCATAAGGATAACACTTTGTTCTTTCTTGTACTTTTGCAAAATTTTAAAAGCCATTTTACATTTGTTTTCAGATAGTGTCAAGAAGTAGTTTATATAAAGGAAAATCCTGAAACTGCAGGTTCATACAAGACCAAACATAGGCTAGTGAATGTGTGAGGTTAAGGTACCCAATTTTCAGTCTTATGCAACAGAAAATTTCATAGTCAGCTGTTAAGTACAAATATTTTCACACAGAACTAATAATTTATGTGAAAAATAACGATAATTCATACATTAAGATATTCACAATGAGTAGGCTTTATACATTATCAGTAAGAGTCTTTAGTAGGTGATAGAATTACCCCCAGGATGAATGTAGACCAAATGACTTTTTCTGATGTACTAAGCATAATAATTTGTATTTCTTGGCAGTCATTCATCTTTGCACATAAACAGCTTCTTATAAATTCCTTTCCTTGGAGAAGTAGAAGGGGAAATGAATTTTTTCATAGCTAATGTCAGTATCTGCTGTAGGACACTCTCCTTGTTTTGCGTAGTATAAACATAGCTCAAATTTTGTTGACTTCTTGCTAACCTCTATAATACTTATAGAATTCTGCATTCCTATTATCTACCATTAAAATTTTTTAAGTGCCTGGCTAAAATGGAAAA
The DNA here is from genome assembly GCA_034509425.1 of Eopsaltria australis. Taxonomy (NCBI): domain Eukaryota; kingdom Metazoa; phylum Chordata; class Aves; order Passeriformes; family Petroicidae; genus Eopsaltria; species Eopsaltria australis. The sequence continues at coordinate 92,118 of JAVTVJ010010687.1, forward strand.
AATTTCCATAAGCCCCCTCTCTTAATTTCTTTCTTTGAAATGTCTGATTTTAAGTAATTTTCTTTACAGATGAAAAACTATCCAGTCCATTCAATGTACAACTTTTTTCTTAAGCATATAATTTCTAATAATTTCTATATTCCTGATGAAGCCATAACAGACACAATAATTTCAAGAACTATCCACAGTGGACTTTATTCTAGCTTGCAATTTCTCTGTAGCCCATTCTTCTGAGCTCAGTAATATTGGATTCTTCTTAGGTAAGACCACAATGTTTCCTTTCCAAAAATTCTTGTGGAAGTGGATGTGAAATGGCTGAAGTGAGAAGCATTTGTGCCTACAGAACATGTCCAGAGTGGTAGCTCCCTCTAGATGGATTATGTCCAAAGTGAGCTAATTGGCCTAAGGAACTTGCATGCAGGATGTATGGATCATTCCCTCCATTTAAAGGCAAGGGAAAAGACCAGAAAATGAACCAAATTTGTCTATGGACTTCAGTCTACAAAAATACTGGCACAAAATATTATTTTTGTAGATGGGTTGAAAGTATAAACTGAAGATAATTTAGCATTTCAGTTTCCTTTTAGGGCCAGTAGTATCTACATTACTCTGATATTTCTATAAGTGGCAGTGATATGTATTATAGGACAACCTGTCAGATTAAAACATATGAAAAAGAGGATTATTGTTATTTCTAAAAAAATAGTTTTGTAATGTGTGAGGTCATTCATAGATTTGAATTTATTTTAGATCATAGGTGGTCAAGGGAACTCTTTCTGGTCCATATTTTACAATATGTGCAGCACAGATAACAAGGGAAGTTCACACTACTTTGCTAGGAAACCTCTGAAGTGTTTCAGTTATTGTGAGACTGCACCAATTATTGGCCCTTGTGTGGAAAGGAACTGCAGCCTCAGAGAGGGATCAAAGCTATGATCAACAGTGGCATTTTTTGTCTGCTGAATAGAAAGAACGTGTTTCAAAAAATATATGACACCGTGTTCCTACAGTAGAAAAAATAGCAAACATGCATGCTGAAAGCTATTTTTAAAAATGGCAGTGTGAGATAAATAGGATGGTGATTCAACACTTAATCATTTAGTGTAATTTTCCCACTCACTTCACTAAGTACTTTATTTTGAGCCTACTCAGCTTTGTCAAAAATTTGTTTTTCTTAATTTGTCTGTCATTAGTTTTAACTCATTGTAAATTGTCTTTAAATTCACTTTAAACAGAATCAACTACATTTTAAAGCATAAACATGGAATTGCTTATTGTGTTCTATGTACACAAATCCATTTCAAATGAAACAAGAATCAGATGCTTTGGCTAGGAAATGAGTTGTGGGGTTTTTCCCAGTTAATTTGGCACTAATTTTTAGACATTATGCACGTATAAACAATGCTATGTATTGACTGAATGAAGGTGCCACCAGAGATTAAGGAATAGAAGGTATTCTTTTTCTTGTAATACTTTTTTATTCTTTTAAAAGCTTGTGTTCCTTTGAAAATAACTGCTGTTGTAACCCTTGAAGCTAGGGGATGTACCAGGATGACTTGTCATCAAGAATGAATTCAGGGAAGCAGCTGACTGACTGAATAGACTTTAGACTTTACCTTTTTTTGACGGGATCCTCACTAGTTTCTTATTAAACTGCTAAAGAACTTTATATTTGAAAACATGTTTAGGGATGTGGTTTTAAGGCCCTTCACCTTGTTGCTACTGCAAACGTTGAAAAATTTTTTCCTGTGATTTGAAAACTAATTCAACATGCTCGCACTGTATGGTTAGAAAAAAAATAGCACATGAGAATAGACAGATTAGGTTATCAGAATTGCCCTTCTCTCTATAAGATAAGTTTAGATAGTTTGGTTGTCATCCCAAATTCTTTGCTTGCAGATTTTATTTCACCTCTGTTGGCCAAGTAAGCCTTCACAGACACAAGTGATACTTCATTTTCCATCAAAAATGCCCATTTCCTCCTCATGTCAAAGCCTAAGCAAAAGGTGAGATGAGCTGATACAGTCCCAATGTTTTTCTGATTAAATTTCTTTTTTTTTGTAATTAATTTTAAGGTTTAAGAAATAACATCACTGTTTCATATTTCTCTGAAAAAGTTCTGCCACTGCACTGCACCACTTCACTGGTGCAAAAACTTACTTATACACTGGAAATTAAACCAAATACCTCATTTCTAAGTCCTTAAATTAGAGGGAATGATTTCAAGATTCTTATTCATTGGCTTGTCAGAAAGTTGGACAAAATCACTACTAAAATAATGTTGAACATATTAACTGCTGTTTTGGTAGTCATATTATTTTCAAAATAATAAAAAAGAACAAAAACAGTCTGCAAAACCAAGCTGAGAATGGGGTTTAAGAGATTTAGCATCAATGACTCATGCTACAGACTTTTAGCGTGATCTTTAGGAAAGCCTTAAAGTGTTCTTCCTTTACTCCCTTATTGCTATGATGGAAATGCCTAATAGGTAAATTGTTCAGGAAGGCTAAATTTGCCAGATTTTTATAAACCACCTAAAAAGTTTCAATGTCGTCAGCTGGAGGTTCTATAATAGGGATTCAATATTAGAGTATTTTTTGCATGTTCATCAGTGAAACTGTTTCCTCTGCAATTAAGGAAAACCTTGGAATACACCTGTCGTGGTTGACCCCGACCAGGTGCCAGGTACCCACTTAGTCACTCTATCACTCCCTCTCCCACTGGGAGAGGGGAGAGGATAATATTGAAAAAGACAATCAGGGTAAGAAAAGGCAGTTTTATTACAGTGGGGAAAAAATAGAACAAGCAAGCTGAGAGTTGCGCGTGCAAGAGCAGAGGGGAAAACAATCAATCTCTACTTCCCATCAGCAGCGATGTCCGGACACTTCCTGGGAAGCAGGGCTTCAGCACGCGTGACGGTTGTTCAAGGAGGCAAACATGGACCAGCCCTGAGTGCCTCCTCCTCCTCCTCTCTTCCTTCCCTTATATATCTGAGCTGATGTCATATGGTATGGAATATCCCTTTGGCTGACTGGGGTCAGCTGGCCTGCTGGTGTCCCCTCCCAGGATCTTGCCCACCCCATCCCCTTCAGTGGGGGAAGGAATGTCAGAGGGACAGCACTGCTTGGCAGTAGCCAAAACACTGCTCTGTTATCAACACCAGCTACCAAAGCAAAGCACAGCACTGTAAGGGCTGTGAGCTTTACCCCAGTCAGACCCAATACAACACCTTAATTTAAAAGAAAAAGAACTAGTTGCGTCACACTGCTGCATTTTTCAGTGAACATTACCTTCCCAAATGCCAAATCTCGATTGAAGTGAGAATTATTATTCATGACCAGTTATCTATAAGTAACTGACACATAAGCAGCAACATTAAAGCAAGACTAGATAATGAAAGCTAGCAACAGTTGATAAAATACTTCCAAATTCTTTGGGAGTGAACTTTCACATCTGGATTTTAATTTGTTTATTTTCAGCATTTCCTCAGTCTTGAAAAGTTGCCTCACAGGGCAAGTGATATCAGCAAATCACATTTCATAAAAAATCTCAGTGTCTTGGGCTGCTTTCCCACATTTCATTCTTTCTGCAATGTAGCAAAAGCTGAATTAAATGTCAAAGGTCTTTCATTCTGGTCATTCCCCTGCCAAAGGTGAAACATTTTGCTAGCGTTCATTAGCCAATTCAGCCAGCCATTATTGTTGAACTGACTATGAAGGTGTGAAAAGCAAGGCCCTCTGGAATTGTGTGGTGCAACAGCACAACTGGTTCAGAATTTATACTGTTGTGCTGACACTTATATCTATTTGTTCATAAAAGGTTATATAGGAAATGTAATGCTGGAAATGAACAGAGGTGCTGGGAGAGGTTCAATCCCAGCTAGGTGTGTGGGTAGCCATTACTTCCCGCCCAATCACCTAATCAGAAAATTCCAGTAGCATTTGTTGATGGATCCATTATATAGGAGAAGGAAGTCTGACCTTAGGGGACTTCAGAGGATAGTTTATTCTTCCTGTGGTGTGTGCACATGATAAGATATCTATGGTGAAAGAACCCTTATGGCAGTTGTATTATTGTGAAAGTCCCTCTCCAGAATCACTAATGAAAATCTCGCTATTGCTCTTCATTAAGGTTTTTAGTGAGTGCTGCAAAGACAGGAGAAGAACTGAATTTGATTTGGGGTAATCACAGTGTAATGGGGGGCTAAATATTTACCTGGGAATGTTCTAGGTGAGGTATTATCTTTTAAAGCCTGACTGGTCATTTTCAAAGTTTGGCAACTAATCACAGAGACCTCAATGAAAGCAGTAGTAGTTGTTTTCCAGCAGTATTTCTCATGGATACAGAGCAATTTCACCAGCAGCTGTTCATCCCTGAAACACTGTGAACCTGGGATCATACACATGGACCTACAGAGTAGATGCATGAATGACATATTAGAGGTGTACTGTTTTAATGACTTGCAGGTCTGTGCTTCTGAAAGTTGTTGCCCTGATTACATACCAATGAGGACTGTTGGTATATCACAAAAAGCCTACTTGAACAAATTATTTTAGGAGTTTTTAAAACTGGAAAATTAGGTTCATGTATATATGTATACAAGGACACTCATACGTATGCTTTCTTTCCAAATGTCACAGCCACAGAAGTTAACATCATACTCAGTGAGTCATGGTTGATTTATTTCATTTTTCGGGATAGAAATAGCAAGACGATTTCTTTTTTTGCTGTCTAGCTAGTTTAGAATTAGGATGGCATATATCTGAGGCTATTCAGGCGTGGATGCTAAAGAAAGTCCCAAGAGATGGATTCATGGGTAGAGGGCAGGTAAGGCAGTCAAAGGTGCATGACAAGGTAATTTATCATGTGATTGTGCAATTTTTCAGATGGCTCTCACCTCTCTCTACAAAAGAGCTGTAAATGTTTACATGTATAAGGTAGTGGGAGTGTTCTGTCTGCATAAGGAATTCTTCATTATATATCCACCTCATATGTTTTCTTCCATTTCTGTAAGATTTCACTCAAAATAGTTTTATTTGTGTTGGCTGTAAGTGAATGTAAACTTATTATTGAAATAGCAAACAGAGAAACCCTTATCTTTGAAGAATGAAACTGGTTGATTTTTTTTCTAGTATCTGTGGACACATTTAGATAATTTACTATTCACAGTCCCAATAGTTAAGCTCCTTCTCTGAAGATCAGTGCCTTATGCTTTTGAAGACAAAGCCACAAAAAACAAATGAAGACACAAAAATCCAGCAGCTCCATAAATGATGCAAAAAAAGCAGAGACAAAGTATGGTCTGCACAGATACGTATTTCACCATTTCTTCCACAATCAGTTCAGTGTCAGGTATGAGACATGAGACATGTACCTCTGTAAGAAAATATTTCGTTCTTCTAGTTGATGGGAAGAGGAGAGACTCAGTTGCTACATAGAAAGTAAACAGAGCAAGCACTATCTGTGAATGAGTCCGTACATTATGGTTTCATCAGCTAATCTACTGTGATGGAGCAGTATTTGAAGCAGCAAAAGAGACTGATGGGCACAAAACTCTTCCAGAGATATTTTAAATTTAATAGAAATTACTGAGAATCAAGAAAAAATGTAAAATGCGTGGAACTGAAATGTGGTAATAAGATTAGGACCTCAAGCAGACAGGGTTGTGTAGGATCTTAATAGGTGGAAATACTATCTTCTGTCCTTTTACATTTCTAGGGGCTGTTTTTTCTAGACACTTCCAAAAATGATAAATCTTCTCCTAATGTTCTCGTTCTCAAAGGTTATGCAACAGAAAGTCTTAAATATTAGGTATATTATATGTATGGTTTTGACAACTGCTATTACTTTTTTATTAAATATATATAATTTAAATATTTCCTAAAAGAAAATGGCTAGGCTGTTGACCCCATTAGTATCTGAATATACCATGATAGTACTACTATTTTATTAATATTTATATGATTGTTACGGTGGTATGTTCACCATATTTATTCTCATGAGAGGTATCCTAGAGGTCAGCTACAGGAGCTGTGTTTTTGAAATTTGCTTCAGAAATTCAGTGCCTAAAGACTCTCAAGAAATAGTAAAGTATATGTAGTTGAAAATGGCCATTGAAAACTTCCTGACTAAATGACTAAAGAATTGGTGCACAGGGATTTCATAAGTGGAATTATGTCTAAGAGTGAAAGGTGAATGGAGTTGCTCATTCTGAGTTGGTATAATATGGTGAATAAAGGCCCAGTACACACACAACTACATATTTAGTGTGCCATTATTAGCCAATAAATTTTAAATGAAAGTGAGATATGCAGCACAATGATTCCTCTGTGTAGAAGTAAGAGGAATTAGAAGATAAATTAAGGAATGTTTTTATAAGGGACATGTAAGAGACCAGGGCAATTGGAAATTACAAATTTACTTAGTGGTTCATGGAACTGAATATACAGTAATGTCATTAGTCTTAAAACCAGCTAGAATTTCCCTTGCATATCTAAGCATCCTAAGAGAAATATCAACACTCCCATTTCATCATACAGTTTCTCCTTTACCCATATGGGTATCCAACCAAAATTTTTAAATCATAAGACACTGGTTCTGATTCTTTCCCTTTTCTAAATGACTTAAGTGGGTCATTCACTGAGCAAGGGCTCCTCTACCAATATCATGAAAGTGGAATCCCTTGCTTTAAATCTAATGCAGCTAAGTAGAACCAGCAATATGTAACTATCTAATGTTCACCTGAGAACTGCTCCACTGCAAGAAGTTTTCCATTAAGTACATTGGATAGGGCATGTAAAAAACCTTCTGTCTTCATTAATTGGCTCTGTATGGGGCAATTTACACCTTATGTGGAGACAATTTTTCCTCATGAGAAAGCTGATTAAATTACAGCTCATTAATAAGAACACCTTTGTTACCGAAACTTTCCTCTTAACCATAGGTAAGGCTCACTGTGACCTACTTCTATTGCATTTAGAATTCTCAGATTTCTCATTTTTATTTGAGTACCTACCTTACATATGATTGGATTCAGGATTAGACAGTCTCACAGTCTAATTTTAGATTGGAAGATGTAGGTTTTCTTCGGTGAGAAATAAATTCAAAAATAAATTTTTAGATCATAAGATGCTGGCAAGTTTATGGAAATAGCTCACATTTCCATTCTAGCAGTTGAGAAAAGGGAAAAGTAATCTTGTTCATTTATAACTGTGTTCTGATTCTTTGTATTCAGATGAATACATACTTTTTCTGTCTCTGGCCCCAAAAGAGTTCTTTCTCAGGAAGTTTTTCCATTGCTTGTATTGCTAAAAGCAGTACTTCTTTCTGGAAGATTCTGCAGAATTGAATGGGAATTAAAAAGAAAGGTTTTAGAGAAATATAATGAGTTTTAAAGCAATTTCTGTGAAATTCTAAATAGTTTTGTACAGAATTATTCTCAATTTAATTTTTTGCTTGCCTGTAAAATCCCGTAGTATGAATATAATTTTCTACCACAGATTGGCCAGCAAATTCTGAATAGACAGCAGTATATATTAATTGTTATTGGGTTTTTTAATCTCTCTCTTATGGAGAAATTAATTTTAAGTAAGTTATTGACAAGTATTATTTAGAGATTCCTAAAGTACTGCATCACCATGAAACTTTGGATTTCTGGAGATTTCTAAATGAATGCTAGCTTTTTCAAGCGTTAGTAGAAATGGATTCTATTCAGTGACTAGACAAAGGTACTGCTATGTCCACAGACAGCGAGTGATCTAACTGAATGAAAGATGTGATCCAAATACAAGACATCTTTCTGACATCTTTCTTTAGTTCTCCTTGAGTTATTCTATAGGCAAACTAAAAATGGCACTTTGTACGTGATCTGCATGAACTGAGCCTCCACCAGAGCATTGAGGCATATGCAGACAATAATTCAGAGATCTGTACTTAAATTGATTGTCTTATTTCAAGGCGTGTTCTTCCTTCAGATTTCACAATTTGTGTTTTCAGCTTGGTGCTTGCATGTAGCCAGCTGAATATAGAATGCATAAATTACACATGAACCTAGAGGTGTGCTTCAGCATCATTGGAAACAATACTTTATGTCAAGGCACTGAACTGGCCCTGGTATAAGGTACTGGTCAAGGATTAAGATTTCCACAAATTTTGTTGTAATATACAAACATTAATTAAAAGTGCCATCTTTTACAGACTTTTTAAATGAAACTAAGATTGAATCTATAACTGTACTTCTGAACTGTGAAAATTTACAAAAGAAAACTTCTATTTGCTAGGTAATATTCCTAAGTGACGTGTTGATTGTCAAGTCCCTTAAAAGAAAGTAAGATTATACAACCGGTAAAATCTAGTCCCTGCTGAATAGTGGCTTGCTGAATTGATGCCTCAACTATCATGTTGTTTTGCAAAAAATATATAACTCATGACCTTCTCAGAGATAATTAAACAGAGCTTTCTGTGGTGACAGGTGTCAGGACTACAGAGTAATTATTTTGAAAAATAAGAAATAAAATAAAATGGCTTGCCTTGTGCTCAGATGGTAGTTTTTATGAATTCAAATGTAACTATTATAAAGGAAAGCTTGATTTCTCAATGCCAGAATTTAAATATTTTAATTAATGACATTGAAAACCAGAATGGTTTGATTTTCTTTGGTTTTTTGTGTGCTCTACTGGAAGGAGCTGTTTTGTTTAGGTTTTTTTATCTCTGCAAGCTGGATTTCTTAAGTGCACTATACCTTCAAGGAACACCAAGGCCAGAAAATATCTCATTCCGATTGCCTTCTCTTACCACCAGCAAGACTATGCTTCATCACAGCAGTAACAGCCATTAGGATGTCCACTTTATACTGGACACAGGAGGGAATAAAACAAACAATTCTTTTATGTCTCTAAATCTCACTACTGTTTCCGTTAGCTTTCAGTTTTCGACTGGTGGCATGTCCGAGATTACTTTAATCACAAATTACTTTTTAGAAATTTATTATCACCAAATTGTGCACAGAGAATATGTCTTCCTTCAGGTATTGTTGATTTGCCTTTGTGTTTCACTTGCAACTTAGCTGTGGTTTGTTAGCTCATGAATCTAGTACCCATGTAATAAAGACTTGGTTAATTAAGCCTAACATAGAACTCCACTGGTGACAGTAACAGCTGTCCATGTAGCCTCCCTACCAGTGTAAGCTGAAAGGAAAAGGGTGGAGTTGCAAGGCAGAAAAAAAGTGGCATTCCTGTTTTCTGCTCATAGGGATGAGAAAGGCAAGATGTTGGTCATAGCTATGCAGATTTCAAAATGCAAGTTTTCAGCAGTCTTTTTTCTCAGATTTCCATGCCCAGCTAGTCTTTAACATCTCCTTGACCTCCTTAGAATGTGATACAGAACAAAATAAGCAAATAATCATGATTGTGATGAACAATAAGAAAAATATAGGTAAGGATCAGAGAATGTAATTTTACAGGCCAGAACAGAAAAATGTTGGCTGTAGAAAACAGACTTCGGTTTCTTTTAAGAGATTAACACAAGAGCAACACACATATTGATCAACAGTTTTTCAATGCCTGGCACTCATGTTCAGGATAATACCAAAAATAGCAAAAGGACCAGATGAGCCTTTCAAAAGTTATGATACTGTCCAATGGAAAGAAAAACTGTTAAATTAGACATAGGAAATTGCATCTTTTTGTTAGTCACTCTCCTGGCAACCTGCCAAACTGAAAAGGATAGTGGCATTTGTCTGCTTTCCCAGAAAGCTCTCTGCCAAGTTACAGCCACATCCAGCATCTTAGGGCCTTGTCTGTGGCTGTGAGGACAGTCAAGCTCAGAGTGTACGTGAATGAAATAGCAGTATAAGCATATGTATATAAACATATGTATATAAACTGTGTATATGGGATCATGTGTATTGGATTTGTTGCATTCTTTAATCTTGCTGCAGTTTTTACAGGCAGATTAGCACTCATATGAAACTCGAGAAAGTAGCTTGGTCCCCAACAGCTGCCAATGCTAAGATCATGAAACAGCCTCTCCAAACAAACAAACAAACAAACAAAAAAACTCAAAACAAAACCAACACAAAAAACAAAACAAAACAAAAAAACCCAAAAAAACCAAAAAAAAACCAAAACCACGTACACAAAAATTCCACCCAAACAAACAAAACCAAAGCTGAAAAAGCTAACAAAACTTTCTGATTAATTTTTTTGCATTTTAGGAACTGGTAGCAGGAGAAAGTAAGATCAGAAAAAAAAACCTTACAAAGGAATTCCCAAAGGCAAGCTAAATCTGGAAATCAGTAAACATGCAAATGCTATGATGCTATTTTTCGCAGTCCCTTGTAGAGTAGAAATGTACTTTGAGGTAACTCAGCCATTACCATCTACATTTAATTACTCCTTTGATAAAGAATTTCTGGTACATTAAGTGACTGTTTTACACAGTGCAAAAATATTATTGTCCTTATCTCGTTATTACAAAACAAGATGATGTCAGGAAGTTAGTTTTTCTCCACTCCTTACCATTTAACACATTGTTAACAACAAAGGTGTCTGACAATATAATGTGGTGTGTTTACTCACCTTGAATGAAATTAGCTTTGTAGTTTGACTCACTGAACTTTAAGTGGTCAGATTTGTGTAAGATAACATTAAATATTTTATGTATTTTGCATAAGATGAATAAAAACGCATTCTGTAAAAATATGAGGGTTGAGTGCAGCATTTGTTAATGTTACAGCATATTGACACACGCCCTAATATTGATATTGCACTCTAACTAGGGTAGTAAAAAGAAATCATGTAAGGATATATGTTATGGCAGTCTCAAAATTACAAAAGCTACGTTAGCAGAAATTCTTTTTACATCAATTTACTGGGTTGCTGCATACTCTTACTTTTTAAAGTGTTTCAGAAAAATGAAAACATAAAACTTCCTACACTCTGAGATTTTCCGTTACCAGTATTCACTAGAAGAAGTAGTGCCCATTTATATACACCGTATTTTTAGTATGATTATAACATTATATCATTCTTAGTTTCCTGCAGATAAACAGAATTAATTAAAGACATCCTTATTAGGGGGACTCCATATAATGTCTGCATAGTTTTCAGCTCAAAAATCTGCTTAGTGTCATCTTTATTGCTGATTTTTTGACCATCCAGACACAGACAAACAAAATTGAAGCTTCAAATCTGATTAATAAAATTTAGATTAATGACTGAAGAGGATAAGATTTCCTCATGCTGATGATCTAATTCTGTTCATAGTTTATAGTCTAAGTTGTTTATAGTCTAAGGCCAGACTACACCTGTCATTCATTTTTATGTCTTTCTAATGAGGAGGTCAATGTTTCAAAAAAAGGTAGGATTTAAAATTAACTCTCTTATAGAACAGATTTTGCTTGTAATTTTAGGAATATAACTTCTGAAAGTGGGATTGCTCCCTACACAACAGTAATCCTTTCTGAAGTCCAAACTTGGACTTGAAATTACAATTTTTCCTCATTTTCATTCAAAATCTGGAAAGGTATGCAATGATATCAACAATAGAAAGTATTCAAGTATTGTAAATATGGACTACACTTTAGGAAAAAAATAGACCTGAATTACAAAACATACCTCTGTAAAATTGCATGAAATTCCCTGTTCTGATTGGAAATAATAGGATAATTGCATACATTTCTCTCTTCATATATGTGGTTTTTGATAACATGTTCATCTGCACCTGTAGTGGCTTCAGGGGTTTTTAATGATTTCTGTGGAATTGATACATAAAAACCTTCAAGTACAGGTTTTTTTTAAGTGTAAAGAATTTATATTTTCCTGAAAGATGCCTGGATTTACTTTGACATTTTAAATGAAGTGGTCATACAAGGTCAGTGTGATTTCAGTTCTTGTAACTAGTTGTAACTGGAGGTAATATTCCTTCATTTTAGGAACAAAACCAGGTACTTAACAGTGAACTCCTTTAAAACTGTGTTATTTTGTTGGTCATGTGCAGAGAGGGAAATGCCATACTGCAAGAATACAGAAAAGATTAATTACCCACAGTCACATGATATGTAAATTGCATAGGGAAAAGTAAAAAAATTAGGTCTATAGCACTCTTCCAAGTCCTTTGCTTCATTTTCAGACTCGTTCACCTTGAAAAGTGCTTGAGTTTGAAGTACTTCTGGATTTTTTTATTGCATTCACAGTAGTAAAGTAATTTTCATATGGCTCACAGAAAGCCATGTGTATGTGTGTGTGTGTGTTTTCCAGGATGAAACTGTTTAGCAACAGTTAAACAATAGAAATATATATATATTTCCTTCCACTTCTTAACAAAATAAATAATAGAGGAAATCCATTCCCTTCTAACATTTAAAATGAGACTCTGAGTGGAAATAAATAGATGCATTTGGTACAGGTTTTAGCAAAGGAAGAGCAACGCTCCAGCATTTACAGTACAAAAATGGACCAAAGAGGACCAAATAGGAGACGTGGATGTAGGACATGCTAGAATGAACCAGGGATCTTTCAAAAACTAAATATTAAACTGCATTCAAAAATGATACAGAAATTGGCAAAAATATTACTAAAGCCAGTTTTGATTAAGGTTCCAATAAACAGTTCTTGCAATTTTTGGAGGTTCAGATTGGATGTAAGGTGGATGTTTGCCATGTAAATGAATTATTCATGTTTAAGGAGGGTATCTTGGCATAAACACTTGGTTCTGTCTCAACCACACTGCATAGGCGGCTGAAATGAGTCATTGCATTTCTTCTTGGAAAAAAGGTTATGCTTCTTGTCTTAGGGCTAAGGGAAAACTCTTAGCTAAATGAAAAAAAAAAAAAAAAAGGAGCTTTTTTCAGGGTTTATGTAGGCCAGCCCTGATGAGGCTAATAATAAGGTATATGGATTAACTGGGAGAAGGAAAAGTGGGCACATTTAAATTATTAACCAAAATGTCAAGAATTAGTGCAGAGACAAAACAAAAATTTACATGTTTTGCAGCCTTTAGAGAACTAGTACACTTTATGAAAGGTTTTCTTCTGCTGTGATTGACAAATATTCCTCTTCAGGAGAGTGAGAGAAAATGACGTTTAAGACCATTTAGTAAGTGCTTACGGGCAAGAGGTGAAGATGAGATGTTTGCTACAGAAGAAACAGGTAACTATTGTTAGAACACTTTTCTCTGTCAAATAAGTTTGCCAGTTGGAAATATTTGCCATGGTAGATATTAGTAAAAATAAAATATTCTGATAAAATTTTCAGTAAATTTTCCAAAGTTGGTCACATAGCCAGGGTCTTATATTTTTTTCCCTCTATAACAAATACATTAAGGAAATATGTTTATTTTGTTTGCTTGTTTGTGTCCATAGAGTATTTCACTGCATGCATTTTAGCTTTAGGAAAATGGAAAATGTCAAGTCTAATTGCCACTGATTCAGTTAGAGGATCATTTGGCATTTTCTGGTATGTCTAATGGAAGGACTGGGGGAACTGTTCTGCAGGGGACTCTGTATTTATATTCTTAATGAAACCTTACATTTAAAGATGGCTAAAATATTCACCTCAGAGTTAAATGGTACACTCTCTGAGAAAACTGATTGAAATACTTCATGCATCTCTGACCACAAGCTCTTTCAGACTTTCTGTGTTTTTCTTTATTAATCCTTTATTGACCTTCAAGACAACTTTTTAATAGCTCATACATAAAGGGGAATAGCTAAAATTAACATTTGAAAAGGCATATGGTCAGGCATTGAGACTAACTGATTGGGATAGATTTACAGAGTATGCGAGTATTTGGGACAGTGACTTCTGTTAAAAGTAAATGATATGGTTTATGAAGCATAAGGGATCTATTTTCTGCCTGGTGCATAGAAATTTATATACAGAGCTCCTTCATAACAAATAAAGGGACTTGTCTGTCTAAAACCTTGCACATGCTTCTGAAACTGTGCCAGATATTGTTGGCAGAAATTTGATGATCTGATCTCTGAAATGAAAATAAGATTTAATGTGTTTCTGCAGCTGGTTTTTCCTTCTGTTCTTATTGTAGCCATCAGGTAGTAGTCGTCGTCATAGTTAAATGACCTATTTGCAGTAAAAATATACATAGTTTGCTCTTTTTATTTTTTTCCACATTATATAAATTAAGACCTGCTTTTTGCAGGGGTGCATATGGAATTATATTTTGAGTGTTGCAACCTTGACTACTTCATCTCCTATGTTGTTTTCAAGTTAAATCTGGTCTTGTCTGAAAACAAGCATTTCTAGTAGGTATAATCAAAAGCTGTCATGTCAGGAAGTACCAATACTTCTGTCTACCAGTAGTCTAGAACTCAGAGAAAGCAGTCTTAGGAGCATAGCATTAAAACTCAGAAAAATGGTAAGGAAGAAATAAATCATGGAATCACAGAATCATTTAGTTAGAAAAGACTTCCAAGACCATTGAGCTTAACCTTTGAGTGATCACCACCTGGTCCAGTACACCATGGCGCTAAATGTCACACACAGTCTCTTCCTGAACAACCCCAGGGATAGTGACTCCATCATCTTCCTGGACAGCCTATTCCAGTGCTTGACAACTCTTTCAGGGAAGGAATTCTTCCTGATATTTAACCTGAGTATCCCCTGGTGCAGATTGAGGCCATTTCCTGTTGTCCTCTCACTTATTACGTGGGAGAAGAGTCTGACCCTTACCTGGCTACAGCCTCCTTCAGGTGGTTGTGGAAAGATGTGAGGTCTCCTTTGAACCTCCTTTTCTCAAGGCCAACACCTCCAGCTTCCTCAGTGGCTCCTCATCAGCTTCTGTTACTCTTCCCCAGCTCCACTGCCCTTCTCTGGACACTCTCCAGCACCTCACTGTCTTTCTTGAACTGAGAGGCCCAGAACCGGGCACAGGATTTGAGGTGTGGCCTCACCAGTACTGACTACAGGGGGACAATTCCTGCCCTGGTCCTGCTGGCCACACTGTTGCTGGTATGGGCCAGGATGCTGTTGGCCTTCTTGGCCATCTGGGCAGATTTCTGGCTCATATTCAACCACTGTCAACCAGCACCCCACAGGTCCTTTTCTGCTGGGCAGCTTTGCAGCCACTCTTTGTCAAATCTGTTGTGCTGCATGGGATTTTTGTGAGCAGAGTGCAGGATGTGGCACCTGGTCTAGTTGAACTAGCTTGTTGAATCAGCTCCTGAAATACCTTAGCTGTCTCTGGTATGTTATTTATGAATTTTCTTGAAGCTCAATAAATATACAGGTCTGGCAAAGCAGCATCTCAGGTCTCCACCTCCATCCTGTCTCTGTGTCACTGTGATCCTCCTTCAGCAGTCACCTGTACCCTCCCATCCAGGAATATATTACCATACTGCCTCACAGATGGACACACATCATTGCCAACCAATTATCAGCTGTCTTCTGTGTACTCTCCAGTAGCTCCTGGTGAAAGTCCCAGCAAATGCAGAAATACGAATGGGGTGTAAAAATTGGATATTATTTCTCACTCAGACCCTATCTAATGGGTTTCTTTACATGGCGTTACACAAAATTCTGCACTAAAGCAAAAATTTAATCTCTTTTTAACATAGGAGTGGAAGAAAACTACTAACTACTGGTTTTGAGCCATTTAAAAATTATCAGGAGTAAACGGGGCTCCAGAGAATTCTCTGGAACAGAAAAAATGGAAGGGAAAGCCTTCCCCCTTCAGCTATTTGCAGACATACAGTCACTGAAATTCTATACCCAACACCTCTCTAATTTCTCTTGTCTAAAGCTTCCTGTCTATCTGCTGAAGACCATTTGACAAGGCAGACAGAGCAGCAGCATTTGTAATATCTGTTTAAAGTAACCAGAGGCAAATCTTATGATTTGTAGTATGCGTTATAAATCATAGAAAGAAAATTTGAAACCAGGCTGCAGATTAATCAGGCAAATGATGTAACTAATCAAACTGTGATTCTTGTGATGTTTACTGGAGCAACATGTTTAGCTCTGAATCAGAAATCCCAATCAATAAATATTACAGAATTGGAAGGGTCCATCTGCATCCCTGCATCCAGATTAAATGATAAGGCAGGGCTCTGGTTGTAATGTTGTGAAACCTATTAACTGGACAGCTTTGTCTATATGTGATCTCTCAGGGGAGAACTGTGATTTGGCCTGAATTGCAGAACATCATGGTTTACTGTTTTAAATGTGTCCTCTTAAACAGTCATGATTTGTTTTCCCGATATTACTTGTTTGATCCATACGCTTTTTCCTTATCTTTTATTCCAAAGCCTTTATTGCGTTCTTTTAGATTTCCTTATTATGGGTGCCTAATTAGTGGAATGGACTTCATCTTATTTGAGTGCATGTTATCTCTCTTCACCTGACTTGAGTGCAAATTACATCATTATGCTTAGGAGCTTGCTGGTAGCCAGCTGAATAATTATGGATGCTACTGTCACTGACAAGGGCTGCATGCTGTAACAAAATATGATAATTGTAAAAACATTGTGAATGAGGTTGTGAGGTTAGAATTATATACGAAGAAATGCAGTTTTTGAATTTCTGACATTTACCACTGGTCTCTATGAATGTTGGAACAGATGGTAACTGCCCAAGGATCTCCAGATTTGTCTCAGTTATTAGATTATTAATGTCAGTAAATTAGATGGTGGAATGATAAGGACTCCGATGCCCATGACTGGTTTGCCCTGCCAATTGTATCGTGGGTAGGTGCAAGCGATCTCTGAGACAATTTGTAAGATGAAAATTGTGTCCTGGAAGCCCAGGTGTTTGTTCTCTGCCAGAATAAAGATGTCTTTCTTCTTGGGAACCACTTGGGTGTAGCACTGAAACCTTTGGGATTATTTGTTTCCCAAGCAAGAGGGTACTTATGTGCTAGTGCTGGCGTTTACTGATAGCAGTTTCCTTACTGGTGAATCCTACATAATTTATCCTGTGTTTCAAGGAAAAGACACCCATGGGAAGGCAAGACATAATTTGCTGGAGGAGACAGAGAGGGAGAGAAGAAAAAGGCCAAGGCTAAAGGAAGAATAAAGCTGAAATATCATGCTTCAGTCAAAAGCATTGTATGGCCCGTCTTCTTTCTTCCAGAAATTATTTTGGGATCCTGCCTCTTGCTTGTGCAATCTGCACCTTCATGGCAGCAACAAAGCAAAGGCAACAATAGTCTTTAACAGGCAATGCTCTGTTAGCATGGATTTCTGCCAACAGCAGTCAGCAGGAGGGCTTCTCTGAGCTACTTAGCTGGTAAACAGCACCTCTACATAACCTTTAGTCAGTTGGTGATGCATTAATGTTCAACAACAGATTTAATGGACTCTGCTGCTCTCCATAAACAATACAGGTGGTGAGATCTGTGTGTTTGGTGGTAGAGGAGGGTCTTGGCACAGTCAAATGGAATTGAGTGGAGCGATTTTCTTGTTTTGGTGCTTGAAATACCAAAATATTTGTCTTAGAATTCCACACAGATAGTGTGTAGATAGATAGATAGATAGATACCTGCAAGTATCTATTTCTCCAATAGTGATAAGAAGAATTAAATAAGTCTAGGCAGTCGTCACATGCAGGTTGGGTTCTACCAGCCTCACTATACATTGATCTGTTAGTTTCTTGGACTGATTATGGGTCTTAGGGGTACACAAAAAAAGTATGAAATTGCTTTGCTAGCTTCTCACCTCCTGAGAGCTCTGTACTGGCTCCTGTATGCACCTGAAGTGTTTGGAACATTTCACTTCTTACATACACCAGTCTTGCAGGGTTGGCACCTGCACAGCACAGCAACTCTCAACTCCACATGTGTCATCCTGCTCAGTAGTTAGCTTGAAATAAGCTGATCTCTTCCAGAACCCTGCTCTTTATGTGTCTCCCTCTACATGTTGATGTTTGAACTGACCTTGATTAGTCAAGCTGGAAATTATTGAAGATCAGAACTTAATTTCAGAAGCCAGCAGACAGACTTGTGTCTTAGGGGTAGATTCAGGAAACCTTACAGTAAATGATAGTGTAAAAACAAGTAAGGGAAAAAATGTTGTGGGTAAGAAAGAGAGAGGCAGAATTTCTCCACCTAACAGTCATGATATGATATTGTCATAATTTTTTTTACTATTGAGAGGCTGGTTTGAATGAACATTTGCTTGCTTGTTTATTTTAGCATTCATAAAACCTTATTATTTCTTTGATTCTATGGGAACTGAATTCCTATAAATACCAAATCAAGCTTATCTGAGGCAATGAAAATGTAAATAAGTCATGCCCAAAGTACTTGTGTCAGGAGCACTTTGAAGGTAATTAATAATTATTTAGTATCCAGAGTGTCCATTCAGTTATTGGTTCACGAAGGCAAGACTGCCTTTTACTCTTTCAGCAGTACAGCATAGATTGTTCATGCAAATACTGTTTTGCTACTACTCCCAGTAGCCTTAACAGGGCCTGACATCACAACATTGCAACATGTTGCCCTTCCCATTGCAACTGAGTAAATTCAAGACAGTACAATATGTCCAGCATGTAAATGATACCCAAATTCAAGGCTGCCTTATGTAAGGCAATGTGGTATCCAAAAGCCTTTAAGCTCTGACTGGAACCAAATGCTCTTTTGGTACTAGCATGGAGTTAACCTGTTGTCTGCACAACACAGCTGTACGAGGATGAAGGTGTTCAATGACTTACAGAGTTGCTCAGTCTAGAATTTAGGAGTGGTTTCAGATCAACTCTTTCATTTACATTACTGCATTATTTTAGCAGCAAGGTCAACTCTGGCCATCTCTGCTTGAGTAGCAGGTTGTGACATTTTCTTTCTCAAAAATATATTACCCTAAATGTACTCTCTTTGAGCCAGAGCCCTAAATCAATTCAGAAGTAGAAGCTGGTGCTAAACATGTTACTCAGCTTATTTAGTGCATCTGTATGGATGGCAACCCATTTACTCTGTTGTACCATCTACTGGCAGATATTTGGTGAGAGTTTGAGGTGATGGCTGGAGACATAAAACACTTAAATAATGTTGATCCACATGGAAAGTCACTATTGGCAGAACTTTATGCATGGTGGTATCTTTGTTCTGATGTCTGGTTCAAGCTCTTTTAAAAATTATTCTAAAGTTCTTAAACATTAGGGTTGCCTTTCAAGACTACGTACATACTAAGGCTTCAAGGTGTTGCAAAGTATAAGTGGGATGTAATTTAATTTATGGTTTGGATTCCTGACTGTGTTTAAACAAATTTTTGTTTGAAGAACATTTTTGTTGTGGTTAAAATTCTTACCCATGAAAAATTATATCTGTTGTAATCTTTGAATATGATGCTGATTGTTTAAATGGAAATTAATGGTATACATATATTCCTTCAGCATCTAAGAAAGAGAACATCAGCACTGACAGACACACACTGTGCAGTACATACACACATATCTGTGTACAATGGAAGACCTTACCTTTTACTGGTCAAGCATAAATGAGATAGAATCAAAACGATGTTGCTCAGTTCTGTATGGCTGTTGACATATCTAAATTTTTATATTATGTTTTTGTGCATCTAATGAACCAACCCAACTCTCTGATCCAAATTCCAATTTCTGGTAAACATTAGAATATCTATATCTATATACATATATCTATATCTATATCTATATAATATAATCTATATCTATATCTATATCTATATAATATATATCTATATCTATATCTATATCTATATCTATATCTGTATCTATATAATCTATATCTATATCTATCTATATCTATGTATATTTGCCCTTCAACTTCTCCCTCCATTTATACTACAGCTGGAAATAAAGATGATGTTATCTAACATATTTTTTTAAGAAGAAGGCAGAAAGAAAAGCAGCATCTTCATCATAATGGCCAGCTAATCTTCCCGTTATGATTATTGCAGTGTTTTACGCTTTGGTTTATTGATTAAGCATGTTTGTGGAAAGATTTTATTCTTTGTAACATCTGAGTCACATAAGATGTTCTCACTGAGCTATAACAATTTGCAGTGTATTTCTTTGATGTTGTTTTACTAAAGTAAAAAGAGTTGCTTCCTTGTTTACCTTTTCAGGCAATTGTGTTCCTTCCTAGTAATCTTATACTCCAATAATTAAGCATCACCATAGTTCTAAAGTACTTGGTTAGCCATTCTGTGATTACCTCTCTGTGTCCCCCTTGAAGAAAAGGACACAAAATAACACAATTCCTGCCAAGTGCAGCTAAACCCTTTGGTTCATTTATTAACCTTCATTTGAGAAGGCTGATAAAAATGGCAGTTCCAGTTTAAATACTGCGCAGAGAGGGTAACATCAGTGTTGTCCATGCATGGAATTGCCTTTTGTAATTAGTTTTGCATGCAGCAAGGTACTAAAACACTGTAACTTTTTAAAATGTGGAGCTCAAAAGAGCAGAATGTTCAGTAATTAGCCAGTCACTTGGACAACTCTGACATAACTTAGCATTTATTACTGTTTTGCTCATTGTGCTAACCTAATTCACTGACCTTTAATTTGAAACACACTTTATTTTCAGCAAGGAAAAGTAGGATATGCGTTTCCACCTGAGAACTAGAGTGTATTAGGAACACCTGTAGAGCCCAGCTCCTCCCTGATGTGGCCAGGATCTGAAATTGCCCTTGCACCTGTGGTTGTGGTGGGGTTGCCGGCAGTTAGCTGGAAGAGATGGAAATCTGCCCTTACCGTCAGTCTCCGTGGGGGATTTGTAGGTAAAGAGCAGGGATAGATGAAGGCTGTGGTGCCTTGGACTTTGCTTTTTTGTACCAAGAATTCTACTGAATGACTGAGAAAATAGAGCAAGTAAAAAATTCTACATCACAAATAAAGTCTGTATACATCTCTCCTACACAACTTGCAGGGACTCTAAAAAAATAATGGTACTCAGACAGAGTTTCTTTAAAGATGCATTTAACAAAGTAAATTCTTGCTTGAAATTACTCTAAATGCAAATTCTAGTACGTTCTGCTGTATAGTACTCTGTTTTAAAATAGGTGGACTCTTTTTCAGTCTTTTTGTTATCTGTATGTTTTAATTTCATGTGCATGTGTAGATACATATGTATACCTACATATCTATATTAAAAGTCCTATATCTCAGCAGTTTAATAGGTTTATTCCCTCACTTCTTCCCTCTCTATAATGTCACTAGATGTAGGTTAAACTCACATTGCAGTCTTCCAAAGCAAGGCCTGTATTTATGCTTTTTTTTCCCATGTTTCATGATTTTTAAGGAATAGTAGCCATATTTTAAGCAATGTACTGTTTTTTTTTTCTAAATGTATACCTTTTTTAGCCAAATTTTCCTTCACAAAATTTATTAAATAATCTTGATTTATTCTCATTATTTATCCTCCTTTAAATATTCACCTCTCTTCCATAAATCAGATTTTAAAATGGATCCTACCGTATTTGATTTTCTGGGTATGAGGAACTAATAACTATACATGGACAGTTTTAAAAGAAAACTGCATGTTTGCTATGTAAGCCATTTATGCTATTCTAGCTGTGTTTCTTTCAAATTCCTAAGATTTTTTTTATAGCTGATTGATTCTCTAGAGAATTTTCCTTTAGTAGGTAATTTGGATTTCACACTGTCTGGTTTTTGTAAGGAAAGGAAAATAGGCAGGAAATATTCACATCAAATATCTGTTACCTTCTCTCCATTCCCTATTAAAAATTGGAAAATATTTTTCTTGCTATGGTTTTTGTCTTTCTTCACTTATTTATTTATTTTTAAAGCCCAGAAAGGAAAAGCAACTATGAGGCATACTTGAAGTGAAAATGACTCAGATGGCAGGACTGATTGTGAAAGATTATTTTAATCATATCTAATTTTGTCTCAGAACAGAAGTATATATTTTTTTGATTCCTTCAAGCTCTGTATTTCTATGTTTTCTATGAAAATTTGAAGTAACTCAATTTGGCATGTATGTAGTTATGTAATTTTATATATAAGCTATTAGAAAAAGAACAGTAAGGTTAAATAATTTGGTCTGATAAGCTGGAAAAATGAAAGTTGAGTTTTCTTGTAGAAACATTTTTGCTCCCTCACCATCTATCATAGTTCCTTCCTGCACATTGTGACTTGATTTTAATTGAATTAGCAAATGTTTTTTCATTAGAAACTTTAGATTCATCCAACAGCAGAATAGAAATCCCAGAGTATATGTGACAGGCTTTAAATTTGCTATTAAAATCAGAAACTGAGTAATTGTACCAGGTGGAATTGGTAATTTTGGAGTGTTACTATCTTACAGGCCATAGCAGAGGTCGGACATGAAAATCAAAGCACACATTGTTAATGTTCAGCTCTCCTTTGTCCCAAAAAAATGAGAAATTTAAGGGTGAGCAGAGGTGGGCAGCACCTGGAAGAAGCCTAAGGAGGGACTGAGATAAGGTCTTCTGTTCCTGGCTCCTTGGATTACATCTGGATTTTGGTAGCTATTCATATAGAAAATGAAAAATAAAGGATAAAAAACTCCACACTGTTACATTAAGCTCAGAATAACTTAAAGGCAAAAGCTGCTAAATCCTACATTTGCCAGGAGATCTTCTTACCCTATCTTTACTAAGAGTCTACTATGGCAAATCTTAAAAGGATTAGAAGCAAATATCTTTGACTCTTTGTACTTCAGTGTGAGCATACCTATCATTTCTACTCCTCTCAGATGTAAATGCAATCCTCTAATTTAATTCCTAGGTTACATCATTGCTCCTTCAAGCTGATTCTTTGAGTAATTCCAGCAAGAAATGTCTCATGACAAGACCAGTGTTAAATTCATGGTTAGCTTCAATTGTAACATTTCTGAGTCTTCCAGCTCCTTGCTAAAATACTTCATGTTATAATAAACATGAAGACTGAAGTGCTGTCTGACTCTTGGAAGAGCAGCAGGGAAGGGAAGCAAAAGATATTTTCATGGGAAACACAGTGGCAGAAAACTGTAGTGAAAGTCAGTACTATAAGAAGACGTGAACTTAAAGCAAAGTGAAAATACCCTGTGTTCTAGTAAAAGGCCAAAAAACTTTTCTTGAACTTTGTTCTCTTGAATGTGAAGAACTCTAGAAGAGGAAGTGTGAAGTATAAAGGCTCTTGAGCCTATGGGCCTTGAAGACTCTGTCACACTGCTGACTGTCTCTGCAACAGAAATGTTCTCTGCCATCTCTTGCCCTTCAAACACCTGAGTTTTAAACTCATCATCCCAGATTAAAACATGGGGAAAGATATATAAAATATAAATGGACTAAACACTGAGAGAAAGACATTTACATTGGGCTTTCCCGACCACAAGGCATTAAAAAAAAACCCCAACCAACAACCTCCTAGGTGTGTTATAGCCTTCCAAAAAGTAGGGAACTAAATTATTGCACTGCCTTATGTACCATGGCATTATGGGGTATGGTGAAATTTCTTTGCCACTGCAAACAATGATTGCACATGAATTAATGTGAATACTTTAAAATCCTGACCTGATTTAGGTTAAAATTCAGTGGAAAAAATGACTGTATGGTGTGACACAAGAGTTTAATTTTAATTATATTAAAAAGATAATCTGAAAAGGAAAGGTTTTGTTTTTGAAAAAATAAACCTTTAAAATTCTAAATTGAAATTCACTTAAAGCACTATAGTCTCAAAAACAAAAGGCTGTGCATTACAGCACATATCTTCAGCACTGAGGTAATTCATTAAAATGTGTTTTTTCCACAATATGAGTAGCTATCTGAGTCAGTCCCTCTAGGAGACCATAATTTTGAAACGATGTGTTCTACTGGTACTTTAAAAATCTTCTTCAACCCCTGCTATTTATCCCCTGACATACAGGATAATTCATACAAGTTAGGTTTTTTAAAAAAAGTCCTAGATTGCTGTGAAATCACTGCTTGTGAGAGGTCACATTTCCGTCTGAAAAAAATTAATTTTTCATCTGCTCTCTGATTGAACAGATCTATCACTACATAACTTTGGGGATGGGATAATGTACTGCCATAATGCTCATAAAATGTTTTCCTAACTTTTAAAAAGGAACCTCTCTACAGCAGTGGACACATACAGAGGGCTGTTGCATTTCCTAATCAAACTAACTGATTAATTTGATTAATTAATTAACTGCATTAAGAGATTCAATGAGACTCTTGAATACCAAAGATATTTCTTTCCTTTCTGCCTTTTGTCATAATTTTCAACATTTTCCACTTCTTTGAAAGTTGGGTAGAATTTATAACTAAATCTTGGAAATTAAAAGTTTAAGGAAAATAAAAATATTTGAAAAAGTTCCTCCAACTTGCTTTGAGTTTTCTGAAAATGTCAACCATCTTACTTTTAAAATGAGGTGAGGATGTTTAGCTCAAATATTGTAACTCAGGATAGATAGATAGATAGATCGATCAATCTCAATCTTCTCTATTATTTGGTGAGGTGAGATACTTATCTTAAAGTTTTGCAATTGAAGAAATGATAAAGACTTGTCGCCTGTGCAGACTACTGATAGTCCAGTGATAATGAAGTTTTTAAATCCAGATTCATTTATTTTAAGAGAAAATTGCTAAATATATGGATACATTTTACATGGGACTATAACTGATGACAGTGAGTGTAAGAAGATCATTTACAGGTTTGTTTCTATGTTTGAAGTCAAAACGTAAACATGAAATGTTATAAAACCTGTATCTTTCCATATATTAGTGCTTAAAAGCTATGACATCTTTATAAGGTGAGTACTTCCTATGATTACCCTCCTGTTATTGAAAGGAAGAATACACATCTCAAGAGAACTTAATATAGTCCTGCAAGAATTGCAGAATTGATGCCTCTTCTATCATGATAAATGGTACAATAAATAATGCCACATTAATTTCTTCTGGGCACCTCCCTTTGTTTATTACCTAGAAGAATATGTTGACTAATAAGGAACTAGGTCACCTGGCTTTAAAATAGTGGTTCAATTTTGCTGCCAAAATGCATAATAGTTCTCTCTATTGTGGCTTACCATGACTGTGGTTTTTTTTTAACTGCAATAATCCTTGGCGTCCATGAAAGTAAAATCAGTACTGTGGTGGCCTTGATATTACTTCACACTCTCTTTTCAAAGTAAGAGGTAGGTTTAATTTCATATAAAAACTAAAGAAGACACAATTAGGTGCATGCCTACTGAAGCTTCTAATAATAGAACACACCATATTTCTGAAAATACTTTTCACTAAGGCTCTTATGAGGGCCAAAACTATATCCCAAATATAAGGTCTCACTAATAATGCAAATTTGATTAGTGACATCAGAACAGTTAATTAAGGTGTCTCAGGTGAAGGAACTACATGAAGGTTTCCATACATCTGAGGGAGAGAATCTGCAGTCCAAATGGTAGAAAAAAAATTGTAAGGCTCCTTCAGGTAATCGTAGATCAGCTGTCTGAAACAATGTTTGGCTGGTGTTTCTTCTCAACTCTGATCAAAACAGAAATCCTCATTATGCAGTAGGCTCTGTGTGAGTTTAGAAAAATAGAGAACAATAGAGAATAAAGGTTTTATAATAGTTAGTGTTTACATTTTTTCATGCTTTCTATTACTTTTATTTTCATTTTAAAATATGAAGATGAAATATTAAGTCTCAGGGATGCAAGAAATCAGAGGGAGAATGAAGATTCTTAAACTCAAATTATTAAAATACTGGGAAGGAATTGAGACTAGATAAATCAGAATAGATTAGCAGGAGGTCATAGTTGCTCCAGTTTATACCAATCAAATTCAGTCTTCTGATTTCTTGTTTTATGTCTTTTGAACCATCTTTAATATGATCACATGTATTAATTTACATCACTGCTGATCCATTCATAACTATGGAGTAGGACATTACCTTTTATAGGAGTAAATAAACATAATGTCTATAATTCCTGTCTTGAGGGACTTGAGGGGATCTTTCTCCCATCTGGGTTTCCTTTGAATCTTTGGGATGATCTGTCTCATGGTTCCTGATACAGGTTGCATTTTCTGTTTTACCAAATATTCTATTCTATTCTATTCTATTCTATTCTATTCTATTCTATTCTATTCTATTCTATTCTATTCTATTCTATTCTATTCTATTCTATCCCATCCCATCCCATCCCATCCCATCCCATCCCATCCCATCCCATCCCATCCCATCCCATCCCATCCCATCCCATTCTAATATATATATTATATAATAGAATACAATACCTTTCTTACTTCCATGGATTTTTTTTCTGGTACACTTTCAGCTCCAATTTTAGTTGTTTTTCATTTCACCTTGAAAATCTTTCTCTCATTCTAGCATTACATTTTCCAGCAATATTTACATTTTCTAATATTTTCTTTTTTCACCTTCCTACAAGGAATCCACAGCCTCCCTTATCAAATTCTTAATTTTTACATGTTGGTAAAATCATTTATTATTTATAATTTCACCCCATGCTTTATTTTTCATTCATTTTCATCACAGCATTCTCAATCCTTTTAATTTATTCCCTCATTCTAAACTTTTATGCAGTCTCTTTGAAGCATTGATTCTTGTTGCTCTTTCATTTATTTTTTCACTCTGTTTATCCAGTTACCAACAGTGGTCACTTATTTAATGAAGTTTATCAAGTTATTTCTAATCTGTACTTGTTATGAGAGTAACAAAATCCTAACTCTTTTAGAAACTGCATATGCATTTGTAATTTACACGTGCCTTGCATTTATTTTTCACAAAAACCCCCAAAACAATGTAAGGCTAAGCATAACCTTTGTGTCACCAAAGCACATCAGGAATACAATAATGTAAAACTTGAAAGATAGTTCAGTCAGCTTGAGGATGTCTTAAGCTATTACAAAAATAGTATTATTTTATGAGAACTGTTTAATGTATCTGTTTTGTCTTTAATTTTTGGAACCTAGTTGAAGGAAAGTCTTGTCAGTGAATGCCAATACAAAGGTGGTATTCTGTAACTCTTCTTTTTCTGCATCTTCTGTTTCCAGAGTCCCCTCTTCATTTGGTAAAGAGCCCACATTATCCTCTGTTTTGCTTTTGTAATTGGTGTATTTAAGAAGCCCATCTTGTTGTTCTGGACATCTGTGTCCAGATTTAATTCCGGGTGGCCTGGAATTCTTTCCACTTAATCTGACAACCTCTTTAGAGTCATGCAAAGTGGCCTGGCTCTGTTTCTGTCTCCCATCTCTTTCATTCATGTCTGACTGTTCCTTAGTCATCTATGCAGGTCTCTTGCCTGCTTTTCCTGATATCTTCCTCATCAGGACATGTTGTTTTTGAGCCTGAAAGAAGTGCACCTTGTAGATAAACCAGCTTTCTTAGGCCACCCTTCTCTGTTCTCTGCATGACCTGTTTCCATGGGATTCTTCCAAGAAGATACCTGTTAACATCTTAATTTCTGTCCTACTTTGTCATCACCTGATGCTGAACTCCACAATGTCATGATAGCTACAGCCAAGCTGCTCCCAATCTTCACATCTCTAAGGAAACCTTCCCTATTGGTTCATGTGAGGTCGAGCAGCACATCCTTCTTTGTGGATCCTCTACTACCTGCAGCAGGAAATTGTGGTCAAGGATTTCCAGGAGCCATCTGCACTCTTTGTGCTTTGCTGGGTTGCTTCTCCAGAAGTCTGGGTAGTTAAAGTCCCCTAAAAGTACTAGTGCCTGTGACTTTGAGACTGCTTCAAGCAGCTTATAGATGATTCCATCCACTTCCTCCTCCTGGAGTCTGTAGCACAACTCACAACAATGTCACCCTTAACTAGTGTGCCCTTTTATCCTTCTCCATAAGCTCTTGACTTGTTCATCAACCACTCCATGACAGAACTGCACACATATCAAGTGTTGTCTGACACGGAGTACAACTCCACCACTGTGTCTTGCTGGTCTGTCTCTCCTAAACAGTGTGCACTCCTTTGGGCTTCACTGGAGATCCCCACTGAAGACAGAAAATAATACCTCATAACAGTCAGATGAGATGAGGCTATAATTTCGGGAATATGTATAATATCTCTGGAAGAGATAGAAGGTGCAAAGAGAAGTTTGCTTTCACTTAACTCTTGAAGGTTGATTAATTCATATCTATGACAATCTGAACTAGCTGCTCTGTATATATACATTTTTATACTGGGAGAGGAAAACGTTGAAAAATCTGAGATTACTTGATACATATTAATACTTTCATTTTTTATTCTTTTTAATTCTAACTTGACAACATAATGCTGTATGAATATAAACCGCGTGTATACACATATGTATACACACTTTTCTTTTTGGCCATGTAGTTGCTGAAAATGTGCAAAGCATGTCTGCTCTTCTAAATGCTATATCTAATTACCATATTTAATTTAAACAGTTTAGTGTGTCATTTCTTTTTGTGGATGTTACAAATTCAAAGTTTCATGCACACTGAGCCATTGGCCAAACTTATGCATGTATTATAATTTCCAAAGAATATTATGATATAATCTAGTAACAAACCTCCAAACATGTACCAAGGTAGAACACAGTGTTGAATTTACCAAAAGAAAAACCTGGATTTCATCTGTTTCCTGTTTTTAAAACGGCTCTGTATTTTGATATATTTAACTTCTATCACGTGTAATAAAGCATGTAAACATACTTTCTGTTCTCTTGGGTATTATGCGTGGCTATCAAACTGCAGTGACTGCTCAGCGTAAACAAAGTCTGGTATGTTTCTAGGAGTGGATCACTGGAGCCATACCCAAATTGTTTTTGTCAATAGGTGTGTCACAGCGTCTCAAGTGGTCACAGTGAATATAGCAGCTTACGGCCAAAAAGGTTATCTGGCTGCAGATTTACTACCAGAAGCTGCAAACACTTTCTGTTTATATAAAGGCTTTAAAGATATATTTCATTCTCCTTCCTTCCCTCCGTTTTCTTGTATCCTCTTTATCTAGAATCTCATCCATACCTGTGTCTACAAAAACACATGCAGAACAAATCTAGAGAGGTTATTCAATTTATGTTCATTTTGCAAGGTGTTTATTTGTCACTTTTCAATCAGGCAAAAAATCTATTATTCCAGAATTCTGAGGGGATGCTACAGGACTGAGGCTCCAATTCAAAGATATATTTCCAATTTTTCATTTTCTTCTGTACCTTGAATTTAGTGTGTAAAACTTTTCAAATGAGCAAATTGGAACAGACTTGCACCAGCACTGAATGAAATTGTGAAAATGTATTAGGCTTAATAGAGTGTGAATTCTACCACAGTGCATTAAACTGGTGAGCTTTAAAATAGGATGCCAATATGTCCATTCCCAGTGTCACTGAATGACCTTAAAAATTAAAGACAGAGAAGTTTCAGATGCCTGGGTGCAGCTACTTATCTACCTAATGTGTGCTATGATGGCATTTGCAAGGAGCTAGAACCAAATACCCACCTTTTCCTGAGGTTTAAGATAGAAATAACTGATATTTCCTATTTCCACTCTCCTCCCCACACATATTTGAACTTAGAAATGGAAGCCTGACTGTACTTTGAAATTTCATTGCCAAAGCCTAAAATTATGTTGTCACAGCCTGGCTTAAATTTACTTTCTCCTTAACCACTAAAAAGAGTGCTACTAAATTCTCTTACCAAAAGTATGTTCTGAATCAAGGGAATTTTATGAGCTTAGTGAAAGTCATCCGTGAGTTAAAGTATTTTGCTTTCAAAAGCAGCTTTCAGCAACTGCTACTCCTCTTCTTCTGTGAATGCTTTATTTATATATTCATTTTGCAAAGTATTCTACAACTAAGTTCCATGACACCTTTGTCAATAGGATGTAATTTTACTCATATCATTCTGTCAACAAAAAGGCAACAGAATATAATCTTTTTGTCCACTGAACTAAACTACAGAATCTTTTTGCAAATGCATATCAAATACAAAATGTTTACTAACTGAAAATATATCTTCTCTGAACAAATTGTGATTGAATATTGAGAGTTTTAAATAAAGTTAAATTCTATAAAACACCTTTGACTTAGCACTTTTGCCCAAATGGGATCACTGCTGAGGCATCCCTAACTCTGTTTCTCTGTTCTGGCAGTGGAATTTGGGACACTTCTTCAAGACAGTAAATTTGCTCCTGAATTTTCAATAGGTAATTGCTACAAGGTTGGTTTTTTTTTTTGGTTTTTTTTCATATAAATATTTCCTGGGAGTAAGAAGCTGGATGGGCCAATAACCGTTTTACCTGTACCTTAAGTTTTACTGCTTTGTTCATTCCTACTTGGATGTGTGAGGGGTAGGGTACAGACTCTGAAAACCTGGACTTTCACTTTTCATGTCACCTGTTGTGGAGAAAGTATCTGTCATAATAAATATTTATTTTCAGATATGGTTTTATAGCTGATGACATATTTTGAGTGTCTCTGTGTTGCCAACTTAATTCTTTCATTATGGCTCTCATGAAAGCACTACATTGCTTGTGAAGAACATGTACTGGAGCGACTACAATGACAAAGTTCATGCAAAATTGTTACTCCCTAGCTTACATCAGGTTATAACACAGCAGTATTGAAGAGATGGACACCTCTGGTTATATGGGAAGCCTTTTTGTCTCTTCCACTCTGACTGAATGGTGGGAACAGAACTAGAGGACTGGAGGTAGACATGTAGTGAGACCTTGCACTCGGAGTACAGGAGACCCAGCTTTTCTTTCTGAATTTTTCACTATGACCTCATGACCTTTTTTAGTTCTCTTCAGTGTGTCTCAAGTTCATGGTGTTCTGTGAAGCACCTGGAGATCTATGGAGAAATTGTTTTATCACGTGTTATTATACAACAGGATGATAGGATTTTGTCAGCATGGCATATGAATCAACTTTCTAAAATGAATTTCAATCTAGAGAAAAATTGATAATATGTTTGTTTAGTTTGGGATTTTTTACAATACACAGAAGAGTACCCATCAATAGTTCTCTTCCTTTTTCTTTTCAACAAGCAGAAAGAACAATTACTGGGAAATGTCATTACACTGAGAGAATTGATGTTTTTGTAGAAAATGAATGACTGCAGTGATAGTTTGGATGCAATAACTGATATTGCATCAATAAGAAAAAAGAACTTCCTTTAAAGCGGAAGTAGAACTTCCTTTAAACTGGATAAAAAGAATTTATTTTAGATTGTTCTCCTTTTTGCCAATTGTCTTCTGGGGTGATACATCTCTTTTTGGCCCTGAATATAATTTTAAATTTATTTTCCGAATGTAGGTTTGATACATAAAATTTCTTTACATGTCACATTCATCAAGGGTACACCTGCTACACAGTGTAGTTTCTTCCTGCAATAAAGGAGTTGTCAGAAAAAGTGGCATGAATTGTTCTATGCCAAAAAATGCCCTTGACATTCCCACCACTCAAACAAAAAAGCATCTCACAAATTCTTCATTGGACAGCTGTTGTTCATGTGTTGTCAAGATATCTGTGCTGTTAGTACTTTTCCCCCAGCATTCAGACAGTTAAGATAATGATGTGCTCTTATACTATAAGAGATATTGTATTTTCTAGTACAGGTAACAGCTAGAAGTTTTACAAAATTGCAAACCATGTTTTGCCTCCATGAATTCTTGAAATTTACTGTGAGGAATAAAAATTGACAGAACCCTAAACTACAGAAAGTGACTTCATATTTTGTATAACTTCCTGTTTTCTAACTTCTGATTATTATATATTTACATGCCTATTTATATGTACACATAGATGTGGAGATTCCCACTCAGTCATGTAAACCTCTTAAGCTGTACAGCTCTCTACATATGGAAAGGAAAACGGCCGTATCTCTGTACTCTTCTGATGTTTTTGTATTACAGAAGCTTCACAGCTTCCAAAACCATATTTCTCTTTCTCTTGCTCTTTATTTTTTTTTCTTCACTGTTCTGCAGTATTTGAGGAAGAGGCTGTTTTGTTTTTTGGCACAAAGTTTTTACTTGGGTATCTGCAAAAACAGTGCTTTTATTCCATAGAATGACCCTAAAGGGCCATAAAATTCCGTAAGTATTTCTGTGTTTGCATTTGCACATCTGGGTTGGGGGGTGTGTGGGGGATGCTCTCAACTGAAATGGCATCCAACTCTAAAAGCTTAAGCTATAGATTAAAGATTCAGGGCATGTGTCCAAATCAAAGTCTGCAGTTTTGATAAAGCTGTACATACAGTCAATATTCTTTGTGACATAACACTTATAAAATATTATGACAGCTTTGAAAATGTTTTGACAATCAAGAAAGCTATCTAAAATAGAAGAGAAAACCCAATTAAAGAAAGCAAAAGTAAGATGGCCATCCTGAAAAGCTCTGGGAAGGGCTGTGGTTTTCTTACATTGCTTTTGTTTACAGCTAAGTAAATTGAGGGAGTTGCAGAGATTTCAGACACATTTCTGCTACCAAAATACCACTTCACTGCTGAAAGGACCAGAAATCAAGTTTGGAATTACAACAGGTGAAAAGAGGAGGAGGATTTTGTCTTGAAGTGCTGACTGGGAAGAGGAAATGAACTGAGCTGTCTGATTCCTGACAGCAAGAGTAACTTTCAGATTTGCTTGTAAAGAGGACACTAGAATGCCATTTAACTGGCTTCTGTAAAGATAATATCTGTTTCCTTTTTCAAGCATCTCACAAGAAATTACTTACAAATTTTAGGGGTAATCTGAGGATATATTTCATTGTTTCTCATTTCTCTCTGTAATCTTGTTTCTGATTATGTAATTATAAATGTTGTCCTTTTATTTGCTAGAAAAAGTATGCACTGTTTCCATCTTTTAAGTCTGCTGTTAAGTGTGAGTCCAGGTTGAAACTAAAACACTAAAAGCATTCTGCCTGTATTTGTTACCTTCAAAGGAAAAAAGTCATGTGTGCAGGTAGCTCTTAATGGGAAACACTAGGAGGTCCTGGAATGGAGGAAAATGCAGCAACTTGCTGAAATATTTTCCATGTAAGTTAGTTTGACAGGATTTTTCTGGGCTGCCTATGTATGTTTTGTTATGTTTTTTCCTCTTGCTGGTTTGTGTTTTACATTGTTTTGTTTTGTTTGTGTTTGTTTGATTTTATGGAATTGGGTTTTTTGGGAAAGAGGCCTAAGAAGTGTCCCTTGTGCAGGTTCCTGATGTATGTACCTCCTAAATAGTCTTACAAATCAAAGTGTAGGAAACTGGAATAATTCCCAGCCCAGTTATTTACTGGTGACACTGTGATTCAAGAGACTGGTGTCTGGAATTTGTGTTATGGTTTAGATCCTTTAAAAGATGTAAAATTTGCTCTAGGAAAATCTCATCATGATATATCTGGAGATATTTTTCTGCTTCAACCAACCCAAAAGTTCATGTTTTCTTTTAAGATGAGTACTTCATCCTGTCTGGAATAGATGAGTAAGCAGAGCAGAAGTAACAAAGCCTTTTTAATAAGAGAAATTTAATACTCCTCCTACAGCTCATTGAGGACATTTTTTTTCCACTCAGTACCACTGTCAGGTCTTCTCTCCAGCTCTCATGTCCTTCCTCTGCTTACCTATAGCAGCTTTTACATTCTGCTATAACAATAATAACCACCACAGCAATTTGTGGTTTTAATTTTAGTTTGCCCAGACTGCTGCTGCTTTGAAGTATTTCCAGTCTTATGACCACATGGTAGCCCTGTTCTTACTTCCATTTATTCAATTCTATTTTCTCTGCTTTTTCATTCCCTGATCTTCCCTCCCTCTCCCCCTGCTTTAGCTATAGATGTATTAATTCATGTCATTTTGTGCAATGGAACATGCAAATCAAAAGTGTTTTACAGAGATGTTTCAAAAAATTTCAGTATGAATATGAATATGAACTGTAATTTAATATATGTTTGTACGTATGCACACATTAAAATAATTTCAATCTGTAATTATACATTAGCCTGGTAAAATGAAAACTCCAGTACAACCTTAAATGTAGTGTTGCCCTCTTGCCATAAGACTCTAATATACATATACCCACAGAGCTAATGATACAGTTTAAGCGGATGTTGACAGTTACTACTATATTAAATTTTCTTAGCTGTTTTGGAAACTGCTGTATATATTTGACCCTGTCCTTACTGAATCTGATGAATGTCCCTCCTAAAATGGAAAACTACATTTGGAATAGTACCAGATACTCTCTTTTCCCTCTCTGCTTGCAATTTTGCTTAAATAGTGTCTCATTTCCATTGCTAACTTAATTGTACTTCAGCTCATTGTGACAGTATCTGCACTTGACAGATTTGTCACAGTGTTTGTCCTATTCCTATCAACTTCAGATTCTCCTTCTTTCTCTTCTTTCTCTTGTCCCAGAACCTGCTAATCACCATATTTATATTAACAGAACACAATGGTTTGAGGTAAGATTTGCCTCATTCATTGGCAGTGGTCTTAGAATGAATTTATTTTCACAGCAGTTTCACAGCAAAACGCATATAATATTTTTCTGAATATCAATCCTTGTAGTATTTTACCTCTTAGTTTAGTTGGAATTTTGGTTTGTTTAGGCTGCCTTTACAATGGATTTTAAATACAGCAAAAATAAGTATAAACACCAAGTCCCAGTTCTTTATTACATAATTACCAGCAAAGAGACCAAGAGGGCCATTTAGACATGTGAAGCACTAAAACACCAGAATTAGTCTTATTGTGCAGCAGTGGCTTTTTTCTCCTCTCCTGAAACTTGAAATGCTCTGTCGGCTATTTATTATGTCTTTCTGGCTTCTATCTTATCTTGTGTCTTATTTTCAGGACATATTTTACACCAATATAAATACTTAGCTTTTATTTCTCTTTGATCTTTTTGTCTCCAGTGCCCTCCACTGGACCTGCTCCAGGAGCTCCTTTTCTGTCATCTGAGGAGCCCAGAACTGCACAGAGCACTCCAGATGTTCCTCACCAGGGCTAAGCAGAGGGGCAGGATCACCTCCTTTGACCTGCTGGCACTGCTCTTCTGCGTGTAGCCCAGGATGCCACCGGCCTTGGTCACCAAGAGAGCTTGTTGTCCCCCAGGACCCCCATATCCTTCTCCACAGAGCTGCTTCCAGCAGGTCACCACCAGTCTGTGCTGGTGCCTGGGGTTGCTCCTCCAGAGGTGCAGGACCCTGCATTTGCCCTTGCTGAATTTCAGAAGGTTCCTCTCTGCCCACCTCTCCAGGCTGTTGTGCTCCTTCTGAAGGGCTGCAGAGCCCTCTGGGGTATCAGCCACTCCTCCCAGCTTTGTGTTGTCAGTGAAATTGCTGAGGAGCTTCTGCCCCTTCATCCAAGTCATTGATAGATAAGTTAAACAAAACTGGGCCCACTACTGAACATTGGGGGACACCACGAGGGACAGGCCTCCAACTAGAGCTTGTGCCACTGATTATGACCCTCTGGGTCCTGTTCATCTTGATTTGGTCTTTTGTCAGTTAAATGATGAACTCTGGACCAGTGTGGTCTGTTACTTGTGGGAAGTCAGTATGGTCTTTCATTAATACTCAGCTTCCCCTCAGTTATAACAGAATATTATCTAGGTAGGCATATTTGCTTGTTTTTAAAGGATGTTTGAAAACACATGGCCTAAAAGTAATGTCACAAAAACAAAACACCACCCTTCCACCACCAGTTAAAAGATATTTACTTACAGGAGATCTGACAAAATGTATAACTGAATGTCAAATGTGTACAGATTACTATAGAGAAAAAGGAAATAAACACCTTCTGCTAGCGTTATGTTGCAAGATGTCTACCAGATAAAAGAGCAAGAACAAAGACTATCAATAGGAAACATCCTATTTCTAATTATTTATGTCATGGGCTATTACTGGGTTGAAATGTCTCCATCATGAATGGGTTGTGGAGGTGAAAAACATGGTAAGGACATGTGTTTTATTAATGGTGTATATAAAGGATACTGCTCTTTTCAGTCTACTTTTTTCCATGTCCATAGGGAAATATTCCTAAACACTCAATATGAGGCTGTTTTTTTAGACTTCTGAGTTATAAAATATCTCATAGTCTCAATGAGTTTTTATAGAATCCAGTGTTTTGTCTACGTTTCAGTGTTTTGTCATTTTTTCGTAGCATATCTGTGGCTCCTAAATGAATACTATCAGCCAAAATACTCAGAGGAAAATTAGAAACACAATGGATCAGATCTTAAAATGAGGTAATTTAATACTACCAGAACAGCCTAGCAATTACAACTAATTACCAATTGAGATTTGACTCTGAGTCCTAAATAAGCATAATTCTACTGTATCAGTGGTAGTGTAAGAAGTCACCATGTATCTATAAGTGCTTTTTTCTCTCTTAAGAGCCAGGACCACCTTAACAGGACTAACTTGATCAAGAAAGGAGGCTTGATAGGGAAGTTAATTGGATAAACTCTCCTATTTTTTAAAAACGCACCTGTGGTTCTACATCTCTGACAGACTTTGTAGCACTGAACTCTTGCCACCTGTTAATGTGTGAGTGTGGTTGGCTGCTCCTTTTGCACCCTTCAACACATGAAACCAATATTGCCATCAAATGTAACTCATTTTTTTCTATAAGTGTGTGCTACTCTACTTCCTTCTTATTCCTTGCCTGATAGGTAAAGGGTAATTTTAAAATGCAGCTAGCCAAGGAGATATGACAGAAGCCTTAATACTCACTATTAAATGGGAACTAATATTTGCAATCACACTAACTGGCTATGTGTGGCTTAGATTTACAAGATAACTAGCTAGTGTAGTTTTAAATGCTAGCCTATTTAGGATCAGAAACATCATCCCATGAATTCAGCGTACATGTATTTCATGTACTTCATGAAAACATGTACTTCAAATTTAAACAACCAGAAAATGAATAAAAACATAACTAGTATTATTTTTAGCTTTCATTCTCAAGGAATATAAGATTACTCATTAAACAAAGTACATTTGGAATACAGTTGCTGCTGCAATCAGAACTTGAGGAGAATTTTATAATCCTCAGAATAAAATTGAGAGAGCTGACAGTACAGGTTAGGTATTAAGAGTAACCTCTTAGTTTAGCTTCTAAAGACACTTGTTTTCCTAGTCATACTCTAATTTTGTCAGATCCTTAGAGATAATCAAGTAAGAAGTTCTTGACCTTGCTCAGAACAATTTCCCAAGCCACAGGGACTTCCCTGATAAAAGATGTTTATTCTGAAGGTTGTTTGTATTTGGCTTGGATCAACACTTCAGTTTTAAATAAGTACCTGACGAAACAGGAGATGTATAAGAAGTATTTCTATCTCTAACCTGTAAAAAATATGTGGTTATTTTACTGTAATATTATTCAATCTCAGAAGCCAAAATACCCAGAACATTTTCTGAAAGTGAAAACAAAACCAGTTGGAATTCAGCTAGGTTTGTTTGGTTTTATCTGGTGAAAAAAATATTTGTAAGAACTAAAGTTAAATCTTTTGACACAATTCTTATGATTAAAATTAAATTCTTTGGAAAGCATGTTTAACCATAATATCACAGAATTCATCTATTATGCTTCATCTGTTATATTTGGGTTTGATTTCTGTTATTGCACTTGAAAAAGTAATAAACACAGAAAGGATGCTTTAAAAAATCTATAAACAAATTGCATGTTATATTTTACAGCTACCTATTTGTATATATTCAAGAAACTGTAATAAGGCTGAATTTGAAGACTCCTCTAGAGTGGAAAAGACTTTGTATATCATGAGTACATAGCAGCAGTTACTGAAAGGAAATTTTCTTTGGGAGGTCAGATGATTTGATTGGTTGCAGTATCATAGTCCTTCTGTCAAAGTGTATAAATGAGGTCATTTTTCTGCTGCCATGTGAACAGCCATAACCATCTTGTTAATGAGCTTAGTTAAAACTGAAAACAATATCTGAAAATATCAGCACACTCTGATTTTTAGCTATGAGTTTTCTGAAGATTTCTTACTGTCTACTGAAATACAGGAACAGCTGACTTTTGAGCATAATCTGTCACTTGAAGAATTTTGCAGGCTCTCCATCTAAACTACGTCATCTGGCACCTGACCACCATCTGAAGAGGGAGGAGGATGTGTGAGCATGCACAACAGAAGGCCAGTGGAAGGCAGGGCTTTGAGTGGAGGCTACCAAAAGACCATTACACGGTCTAAGAGCAGCGAGCATTTTTAGTGAAGACCAAAGTCCCAACTTGGAATGTCCAGTTTGATGCCCAATTTCACATTCTGACACTATGCAGACAGTCCAAAACACATGTATATGCATGTATCTAGATGTGTAAAATTCTGTATAAGGTCATGCTCATTTTCAGAGTTTTGTTGCATCTCTTTTCTCCATAATATTGATATAGCATTAACTATCAGTCAATCTTGCTTAAGAATTCAGGTTATAATAATAATAATAATAATAATAATAATAATAATAATAATAATATTTCTTTTATTAATAATTAAATATTTGTTTCCCTTAAGGCAAATCAATATCAGAAAATAGAAATAATGAAGATTTGTCTTAGATCTGTTTATTTGTCAGAGCATGATTTGTGTGTACATCACAGATATGTATGGAATGACGTGTACAACCCTGTAACATTGCAGTTCCTAGATATTTGTGATAAATACTGGTGAGTGAGTTAATCTGGCAGAAAAATGTGCTAAACTGTTTTTTCCTTAAGCATACATATTTTGATCCTCCAAAAAAACTCCTGTTCCCAATCTCTTAGCTCTTTTTTCATTTTACTGCAGTAGATCTGTCAGTTCTTCAGGGGGATAATAACACAAAGAGGAATACTATGAATATTATCATATTATGATTTTCTTACAACCCTAAAATTAATCCACTTTCAATCCATCAATCAACGGTCATGATTTTAGGCCCACTGTTTTCACTGTAATGGAAAGAGTCTCATTTAATTTGATTGATAAACTGAGAAGCTTTGATAAAATACAGTCCACTTTTATTAATCTTTTCACTTAATAATGAACTATGTGATTTTCTTCTCTGTTCACCCACCCTCTCCTTACTTCAGCTCTCCTTGGTATACACTACAAGCATTGCATTTTTTCAGTTTTGTATGATTTTTTTCCTGATATGGCTGATAATTTTTCTGTACTTTTTTGTGTTTTCAGTACTGTCCTTTTGTTACCTTTTGGCTTTGCCACACAAAAATCTACTATAGATGCAAAAACTACTGAAGTGAATTAGATAATTGATTTACCTGCACTGGTATTATCTCCTTCATAGTACCAGCAATACCAGAGGCTTGTGTGAGAAACACCTTTTCCTGCCTGGTCCTTTGAAACATGGGAATTGTGCTTTCTGTAACAAAATAAACTTTCTGCACTTTTAGAGGTTTTTCAGTATTTTGTTGTTTTCATAATATGTGCAGATGTATAATTATTTAACTCTCCTAAGCCTTTGGTCTCAATAATATTTTGAGATAATTAAAAACTACTGCACCCCCGTGTTTAAAATGTTTTTATACTTGTTTTTTGATTTTCTTTCTTTTTTTTTAATAGTAGAACACAAGAGGTAGTAAATACAAACAATATGATTAGCTTCTTTTTACCAAATGTTTAGCTTTATAGGT
Source organism: Eopsaltria australis (assembly GCA_034509425.1). Classification (NCBI taxonomy): domain Eukaryota; kingdom Metazoa; phylum Chordata; class Aves; order Passeriformes; family Petroicidae; genus Eopsaltria; species Eopsaltria australis. Next base: position 131,640 of record JAVTVJ010010687.1, read on the forward strand.
TTTTGACTTCAGAGAGGCAATAAGAACTTTTTGTATTCCAGAGATTTCCAGCAAAAAGTACAGCAAAATATGAGGAAAACAGACAATGAAGTGAGAGCTAATGAGAAGTGGCAGGTGATGGTTCTGCTCACAGTACAAACAGGTTTGAGTGGGAGATGTTGTCTTAAAATTATGTTATGTGTAACATCAACAGCTACAGAAAATAAAATTTAAGGGGAAAAAAGGAAAATCAAAATAATATTTCGAGAGATGCTTGTTACAAACTATCACCTACAATAAGAAGAAAATGAGCCTTGTGCTCAAATCAAGGGACTTTGTGTCATCCTCTGTTAAAAATTCTTGACTTTAGGAAAGAAGAGTGACTTTAGAGCTGTCTTTGATCTTCGTAAGAAAATAAAGTATTCCTTTTTTGACATTACAGTCACATTTTCCAAATTAAAAATATGCCCATTATTTTTAACCCACTTCCCTGTGAAGTAACACATACTGGTCAACTTTGAAGGCAGGTTATGAGGATAGAAGGCAGGCTTTTTTTGCTGTACGTGACTATGATTTTTTGTCACTCTTAATTTTAGTGTAACTTTCTTCTGAATATTCTTTTTCCACTGTCCAATTTTTGTGTTCTGAAAAATTTTTTGCCCTCAATACTAGTATAATTTTTCCAAGGGACAGACTTTTGAAACAGAATTCTTTAAAATACATTAGTAGAAATTAAAAGTTAATGGATTAAAAATGTTACTCCTAAAAGCCTTACACTGACTGCTAAAAAATATTTTTTTTTTGTATTTTGCTAGGCAACCTTAACCTAAAATTTCCTTTAGCTTTTGTGGCTTCGATTCTAATTTCAGCTAATTGTCCTTTTAGCCTGCTGCTCTATTCTAGTGAAAGCTTGGTACTAGTTCTAAAACTTGTGGGCTCACAAGCACAGGTGAGAGTAAAATAATCAGATGTGAGGACTGTCAGAAAGTTGGGCTTAATGATAAATTCTTGTCTGACCTTATTTCAAGAGTCAAAACAATGGGTAAATTTAAATGGCAATTAGAATGATTAGGATATTTGTGTTGGCAACTGAGAGAAATAAATGCAACTTAGATACATGGGAGAAAACCACAAAGAGGCTGTAGAATAAAAATTCAAGAGAGATCTATTTATCTTTAAATTTATTTAAAGATAAATATTATCTACCAAACTAAATATTTATAAGAGGAAAAGATGAAATCTGAAAAAAACCCAAATTATCCAGCAAATATTTTGAGAGACAGTGCAATATGTATTGCCTCGTCACTGAATGGACTTGTTTATTTTAAATGTGTGTTTTAGCAAGATTAAAGTAAGATGGAAACCACAGTAAAACTGTCTTAAATACAGAATGTAAACTTCTAAAGCTATGTTGAACCCAAGATGTTATCACGGTGACCATGAAGTGAAAGGTAGCGAAGTTTCCAGCCTCTGTATGGAAGCAGCAAAGTACGGTGGGCACAGAGGGCAGCTGTGCTTCTTACAGAAAATTCTCTAAATCTCTAACACAAGAAAGAATATAATCTTAATTTGTAAATTCACCTGTTTTTCTATTTCAACAATTTATTCTGAAAAGGTTAAAGTGAAGATAGTTTGAATTGCAGTTGATGTTGTGGAGATTCCTGATGTGTATAATTTTCTAGTGAAAACAAAATTGATATTCCAATAACGCTCCATGCTACAAAGTATATAAAAAAGGAATCCATAGAATTTAATAAGGTAGAATTCCATGGAAAGAGGTAAAACTTTCCTTGCTGTTCTACAAATATGTCAGTTGCTCCAATATTTGCAGTGAAGCCCAGTTTAGACAATGCTATTATGTGTCAAATGACCCCTGTAAGCCAAAGGACCATCTGCCTTATTATTAATTCTCTGGCTAAAGCTCCACTTGTTTTCCTTTATTTTTTACCTCTTCCCAAGGTTATGCTCCATATTTATGGAGCATTTTTGTTATTCAGCAGGACTAGCTTCTAATTGGCATATGCTCATTTGCTTGAACATACTAAAATAGGCATTAGTTATTTTTCAGTGTCTCTGAGTCCTGTCAGGGCAAAGGTTGCTCATGTGATATAAGAGATCTTTAGAGGATTCTCCATTCTACAGAGCCATGTTTGATTTTATTCAAGGGATTATACATGCATCAGGGCAGTAAAGGCGTCCTATTTGCTGACTGAAATTTTTTGCCCTGGAATGGTCTATGAAGAGATAAGGAAGGAGTCCAAAGAATTTATTTTTTCTTTCTCCCATTGTATTTCATTATTTGCTGCATTAGGTCCAATTCCATGAAATAGAGCACTGAAAGTTGTGATCAAGAGGGTGATAGGCAATAAGTAGAAGTGGTCACTGTGTAGTTTGGAACAGTCCCCTGTCTGGAATGTTAACATTCTTAACTTTTATTTCAATATGAAAGCAAAGAAAACATGTATAATAATTCTTCCCAGGGGACAAGAGAAAGGAGAAAGAAATGTCTTTCCTCACATACTTCTCTTTCTCCCTCCAGGAAAATCCAAATGGGATAGAAATGAACACTGCCAGCAAACAGCAGTTCAGTTGGTGGGAGTGGAGGATATGTGAAAAAGGATAAGAGATATTAGAGGCTAGAGCTGCAAGACAGGCAAAAGTAGAGAAGATAGAAAGATAGATGTGTAATGCCCATGTTTTAGTGTGAAAAAGTGTGATACCAGAGAAATTCTAACTGTCAGTGCAGAGTTTGTAAGGGAAAATATAAGGAAAAAATGAACACAATTATTTTGATGAGAAAAATGAATGATCTGAAATTATCTGGTTTTGGCCCATAATGTAGAAAATATAAATTGCGCAAATTCAAGGATGATGATACACAGGTCTCCTAATTCAAAGCTATGTTTGTCAGAAATGCCACATATAACACTCAAAAGTAAAACACATTGCCAGAATGTGTGCTTCTTAACTGTATCCATAAATGAAAAGTTGTTGACAAGTTTCATGTTTACCTACAGGCATTATATATACGAGATTCTCTACATCTTCAGGTTCTGTCTGATAATTAGTCTTGAAGGCTTTATCTCATAGTTTTAGCTGCCTCATTTGTCAGTTCTGACTCTCATTACCTCCTGTAGAAGCTTAAGTGAATTTCAATTCTGACTGATTTTTTCAAGGACTTGCTTCCAGTCTGTCTCATTTAAAGTTCCCAAATACTCATCATTCGATTTATGATGCTTGTGGTGGAAACAGTGGATCCTTTAGTTTTGACTTGACTATGCTGATTTTCCTTATCATTCCTGTGCACTAAATCCAAGCAAACATATTTTAGAAATAGGCATTAGATTTATTACTTTTGAGCCTCTGTAAATACTCATGCTGATTTTTCTACTAGATAAACACACAGAAAGGTCAGGAATGTAAAAAATCATAAATTCATCAGTATGAAGAAACTGCTGCTATTAAACCTGGGAAAATGCTACATCAGATGTTACATCAGATGGTTAAAGCAAATCAGTGAAAGCTTGTTAAGACTCTTGTGCCTAGGAACAAGGTATCCTCAATTTCTGTCCTATTCCTGGTCTTTTTGTTTACTTCTTAGGGGATAGTTTTAAATACTGCTTTCACTGAAACAAATAATTACAGTGACCAGGTTGGTACCTTGTAATTTACATTGTTGGTGACATTGCCAAGTTCCCTCCTACTCTCTGCTCCCCCCTTCCAATCAAGAAGAATCAGGGAGAATTGAGGGCTGTGTGCAATTGGGTTACACCCAGGTCATGGTTTCAATCCTTATATGAGCCTTTCACTGAAGAGTTGGACTTGATCATCCTTATAGGATCCTTCCAACTCAGAATATTCTGTGATGTTTCTGTGATGCTTCAAGGGGTTTTGAATAGCTTCGAAGATGGAGATGCCACACCCTCTATGGATAGCCTCTTCCAGTGCTTGACCATCCTCACAGTAAAAAAGACTTATGCTTATGCTTAAATGCAATTTCCTGTATTTCAATATATGTCTGTTGCCCCTTGTCCTGTCCTTAGGCACTACATTCACTCCATCTTCTTTACTCCTCCCCATTAAGTATTTCCACAGATGGATGAATTCCTTAAGCCTTTTCTTCTCCAGACAGAGGAGTCCCAGCTCTCTCAGGCTCTCTGCACACAGGAGAAGCTCCAGCCCCTGCATCATCTTTGCAGCCCTTCAGTGGAGCAGCTCTGGTAAGCACCCACCTGCCCAGAACACGACACAGCACTGCAGGTGCGTCTCACCACGGCTGATCAGAGCTGGGGATTGCCTCCTCTGACCTTCTGGCAATGCTTTCACTGTGGTATTGGCAATGATGTCCAAGTGTCTAGGCTTTGACACTAAGGAAGAGACGCAGTCAGAATAATTTCCCATAAATATATTTAGCCTTGATTTAGACGCACACAGCATTATAGGAGTCTTTTAAAAGAAATATTTGGATTAAAAGTTGTATAAGGGAAAATTGAAATAGAAAGCAGTACCTACTTTGCAAAATCTTTGAGTTATAAAGGACATCAGAGTACTTGAAAAGAATGAGGCAGAGCGGATTTGTGAAGAAAATAATTAACCATGAATTATAGAATTATTATTAATCTTTATTTATCATTTATAAAATAGATTATTTTAAAATCTCTTACTCATCTGCTGAATATTTGACAACTGATAGCCTACTTTTCCTGTTGATGCACTTAACATGGATGGATGCCTCTTTTTAATTACTAATCAAAATATCCTGTATCAATAATACTGTAAGTTGTGTTGCTTAGAAAAGAAAACCTTCTTCCCTGTTAAATTATCTGTATTAGACAGAATGTTAATTTCAGTTATTTAATCCTGCTTTCATACTCACTGAGTGTACTGATTCTTCTGTGTACATTGGTCAATACATATTTATTGACAATGGGACCACAAGTCACCTACTTTCACTGGTTTCTAGAGTGCTGAAACTTTTCTGAGAAATATCTTACCAGTATGTGATACATGCAAGATATTTGAGATACATCCCAATTAAAAATAAGATCTTTCCCTTTCAGGGTGGGTTTTTTTCACCTGTTCGGTTTTTTGTTTTGTTATGTGGTTTGGTTGGTTGGTTAGTTTTGGGTTTTGTTTTGGGGGTTTTTGCCCAGTTTCTGTAGTTTTTTTTTTTTTAGTTGTTTGGTTTGGTTTTTGTTTTATTTTTTTTTTTTTTTTACATTTTTCATTTTAAAGGAACTGTATTATAATGCAAAAATAGAACCATGATGAAGTTATCCAAAAAAGTGAAGTGTTGTTTTACCCTGCTCCCACATGCCAAGTCCAATTTCACACTGACAGCACTGTGGAAGTCCACATGGTTTATTTGCAGGGGGGGGAAACTTTTCATTTTCTCATACACTACATGTGAAAAGAAAACAGATGCTAATTTTATCTTTACTGCACCTTCCTGGTCAAGAACACTCATCTCCCAGAAGAACTGGGACTGCTCACTATTTATGATGACAGCTGCCTTTTAAAGAAGCAAGGAATGAAGCATCTGAGGAATGTATGTGTCCTGCCAGGAGCACAGTGGGATAAATGTCTTCCATTTGGGATAAGATGTACTGACAGCTCAGTAGGAACAGCTGAAATTAACTGTGCATTTGGAGGTTTCATACTGACCTGATTCACTTGCATGTGTCTCATAATTTGAATAAATCTTGGTTTTTCTTCAGACCAGTAAAAGGAACTGTGTTGCATAACTATTACTTTTATTTTTTGCCACAGAGAGCAATTGCAGTTTTTAAAAAAGAAAAACCTAATAAGTAGTTCAAAAGTAATTTATTGTGCATTTTATATTAATAAAAAAAAAAGGATGAAGAAAATAGTGATATAGATGAGAGTGGAAACTTAGCAGTGATTTGCAAGATTTAACCCTCTGCCTTTGTTGCAACTCAGCCAGGAGCCGAACTAAGGAGCTGACAGTAGAGATCTGGTGAGCATCCAATGAGCCCTGAGTAGTGCATCAAAAGAAGGGAAGACTAGTAAGTATCAAAGACTGTCACTACATATTTAAGGACTAAAAGTTTCACCAGAAAATTTTATGCTGATAAACCACAGGAAGAATGTCATGGGTGCATCCATATATGCTTGCAATAAATGAATTAAAGAACTCAAGCTTCTGGAGAAACATCAGTCCTACATATCAAAAAGGTTCTGTAACCATTTCTGATTCCTACCTGGGTTTTTGACTTACATCAATTTTCTGTATTTCCTTAAATGCATTAGTAGATGTAAAAAGCCCATCAGGGCTTGTTGATGCTTCTTTTCTGTTTAGAGTTGACCATTACAGTGGTTTGCAATATTTTTGAAAAGTGTTCCAGTCTACACTCTGGCTCAGTTGCTGACTGAGTACATGAAACATTCATTGAAACTATAAACATGTTACAAATGCTGCCTTTTCTTTCAATCTGTACAAGTTGAAGGCTGATACACCAGCAAGCTCTTGTAGCAGGAAACCGCATCTGTTGATCTTTTAATGGTTAAAGTATAGGGTACACTGGTCCAGCCTCTAGAATCAAAGATTTACTATGTATTTATTAAATGGCTTAGGGATGAGAATTAATGGTATCTGCATTTCATGGAAAGAAATGTGGAAAAACTGAAATATGCTTGCCAAGAGCAGCCTGGTTCAAGCTTACAGAGCTGCAAACTGTTGGCCCTGTTGGAGCTGTGCAATGTAACTGTAACTTCTGAGGATGGATTAGGGTCATCCTGTTTGAGGAAAATCATGTGTAAACTAGTGCTGCGGTCGTTAACCGCTGCAGTGAAGATCCAAGAGCCCAGAAGGTCCCACAGATGAGAAGGGGCCCTGGTGGAGGGCTCCCGGGACCAGGGAACTCCCCCTTGGGATGGAGGAGACAATGGTTTAGCCCGAGGTTTGGTGGGACCAGCAAGGTCTCCCTCATTGGCCGCTGTTTATGCCCATCACTCCCCCTGTTCTGGAAAGTTCTTCCTTGTTCGGTAGTTAATTGGTTGTTCCTTCCCAACTCCTCTCCCCTTGTTTTCTTATTGGACTGTTTACCCTGGACCCGCCCTAACTCCGCCCCAGACTCTCAGGCGATTGGTTGTTGTTCCCCCTTATAAGTTGGTGTCAGATGGTGCTTGGGGCCTTTTGGTCACTGGGCTCCCTCTGTGCTAGGCTTCCTAATAAACCTGCACAGAATACCCAAACCAAAGGTACCTCTCGTGTTTCTGTAGCTGTTTGCTGCATCCACTCCTGCTCTTTGTGCACCACCTGCTAAGCGAGCAGCCCACTGGCAGGGTCATACCTGAACCCTCCAGAAAGTCCCACCCCAGAGGGGTCAGGGGCACTCAGGATTGTCACTAGCTCACGGCTGCCTGAATCCGGGTGGGCATCCAGCAGTGAACTGACAAACTAGAGTACAACGTTGAGCTAGAAAGCTGATAAATGAAGAAAAATGAAAGACAGAGGTGAAGACTTGCCAGTTTAAAAAAAAAAATGAGATGGCAGAACAGAAACACAGAAGCAAATACCCATAGTTGCTGGAGTTCTGGATTCTTGAATGTGGTTGTAGTGAGTACATTTTTTTTATTTTGTCAGATGAGATTGCAGAAAAAAAGTACCAGATTTTGGAGAAAAGTAATTTTAAACCAAATTTTGGTACTTGTGTGGCGTACGCTAGTACCACATACTGCTACTTAAGTGCTGGGGAAACTCTTTGACACTAGAAAGAAGGAAAGAAATTAAAGGTTTGCAAGAGAAATATAAAATAGGCAAGAATGAAATTGTATTTCAAACAGAATACTGAAATCTGAAGGTTCAATTAAGATTAAAAGAAGGTTCAATTAAGATTAAAGTGCGTTTTGCAGTTTAAAATATGCTTTCTAGGGACATATTTCTGGAGAGTGGCTTATACTTTTATATGACTTTAAGATATGGAGCATCTTTAGGGTTTATTTTTTTAAAATATTGTATCACTTGATGTTATCAAATACTTGCAGAAGATGAAAGCGAAGACAAAATCACATGCCTTGTCTTTAGATGTGCTGGCTACCTTCTGGTGGCCAAGAAGGTCAACAGTATCCTGGCCTGTATCAGAAATACTGTGGTCACTATTGGTGAGGTTACATCTCAATTTCTGCGTTCAGTTCTGGCCCCCTCATTGCAAGGAAATATTGATATGTTGGAGTGTGCCCAGAGAAAGACAAGAGAGCTGGTGAAGGGTCTGGAGCACAAGTCTGTTGAGAATCAGATAGGGAAACTGGGGTTGTTTAGCCTGGAGGAAAGTCTCAGGGGAGACCTCATCATTCTCTACAATTACCTGAAAGGAGACAGAACAAGGGCAAATGCCCTCAAGTTGCACTAGGAGAGATGTATATTGGATATTTGAAATTATTTCTGCACTGAAAAAGTGGCCAGGCATTGCAATAGGTTGCTCAGGGAAGTGGTGAAATCACATTCCTGGAAGTATTCAAAAGGAATGTGGATCTGTCACTTGGGGTTATGGTGACCATGGAGGTGTTGGGTTAATGGCTGGACACAATCTTTTCCTGCCCTGGTGTTTTTATGAGTGTGTGATTCTATAAATTTGAAGAAAATAAACTTTGGTGTTGTAAATGAGAGATTTAACAACAAAACCTAGATATGACAGGTTGAGTTTTTAAATATTTTTTCCTTCCCTTCCACTGTTGTTGGCTCAAGTGAATCTACACTAAATCTGCTGGCAACATTTTCACATTTGAATTCGGCGACAAGTTGAGGTGGAAGTCAGTGTCATGGAGAAAACCCAGTATCTCACTGGAATATGTACTGACAGCCTGTAAGCATAAGACTTTTTCCTATTCCTGCATAGAGCATCTGCTTCCTCCTTAATCTTTGACATACATTCCCCTTTGCTGACTCTTTTGTCAACAAATGTACAGATACGGACTTATTGTTTGTTGTTTCTTTGAGTCAGCTCTTAACAATGCTGTTAGATGCTAGATAGCACAAGTTAGGAGATGCCACCAATCAACCCAAACTTAAGAGGTCATTTGTAGTATAGATTGGCTGAAAGAGGGATATTTTTAATTTGATTTTGCTGTTGTTTCTCCATTATTCCCAATTAGTCTCAAAACAATCTCTACAGTACAGATGTAGTAATTTGCTTGGAATCACAAGATTGCAGAAGTCCAGATACAATGTCTTCTGCCTAAACCCCTTTTTTTTTAGTGGAATTAGATGCAAGAACTGATATATGTTGTTTCAGTCTGATTCATCTGCATTTTTATTGCTTCTGTAAGGAATTATGTTAGGAAAGGGGTACCAACTAGAGTCAATCTGGTACCAAAACTTATACAGACAGCCTGGTGATATCTCTTCCTCCCTGCTTCCTTTCCTTCCAGCCTTATTAACTCAGGCCTCCTTTTCCAGTGTTGTCAGGTGTTAGCCATTCCTCCTGATAGGCTTTTTCCCTGGAGTTCCTAGGTTCCTAGTAATTTTTTAGTCTTTCCAGAGCAGCCTTCTTCCTTTGCTTTTATTCAACTTGAGCTGTTCTCTTTCTTTCACTCTGCCTATGTCTAATAAGATACACTGAGAGTAAAAGTGACAGCTTTCCTTATTCTGTGTCTGAAGCTACCACACGTACCAAGAAAGAAAGAAAGTTTTATATCTTTGCATTAGCAAATTTATTAAAAAATGTGAATTTTCCCATTCTGAAAAAGTAATAATCTTCCAAACTAAAGCTGCAAATTCTAGTCCCTGCTCAAAATTTAGCACTTTTACTGAAAAAATTGTCAGATTTTTTTTAAAATACGAAGCAAGTTCTTCTCACATAGACTGACTGAGTAAGACTGAATTGTATTAGCTGTGGAAGGAGGTTGTATAGTAACAACACCTTGCACAAACACATGGGTCACAACACTTTGGCATCACTAGCATGTGAGTGAAAAAAATTTTTCATTACTTTAATAAAAAGACATTCTCACTGTAAACAATAACTACTAAGCTAACATATCATAAATTTCAAACCAGATTAAAATATGTTAGCCTTGAAAATCATCAAAAATATAAAACCCAATCTAAATAAAGAAGAAAAAAAAAGAAGAAAAAATGCAGTCACAAAGTAAAACATGAAGCCTTTAAACAAAAACAAAATGACTAAATTAACACTCTAAATTTCACATGGAGAAATATGTACAGACTCGTCACAAAAGCTTAACATATATCCAGGTATCATTCTTCAGCTTACCTAGTAAAATGCTTAATTTACTTAAATAGATGACATGGGATTATCCATTTAGAAGAAACACAGGATGGTTCACTTACATTCCAACTTTTCTCTGATTTTTATGTGTTTATTAATAAATTTTAAATAAATTTTAGTATAGCACAATGTAAAGCTATTTGATAATTGGTATAGAATTGTCTTAAGAGGCATAAACTTTTCATGTACAATTATGCTAAATCATACAAATGATAGGAGATATTGTCACTGTAGCTCAGGTTCGTAGAAATAAAGTTGGAAAGAAGAAAGGAATTGGCTTATTTTCTTTTCTGGTGCATTACAGAACAAGATGCAGAAGCTGTCATCAGATTTATATAACCTTTTTAAAGGGTAAGAAGATCTGGTCCAGTGCAGTGTTTAATGAATCCCAAGTAATACCACCCCTGGTGTGTAGTGTCAGACGTGCATTGGGTTTTTCTTTGCTTGGACTACTGACAAGACCTGCTATGAAATGTTAGGAAGGCAGAAAGGAATCTATTACCTATGAAAAATGACATGCTTACAAGGAATACTGAACTGTATATTCAAGTCTAAGTGAGAAAATATTTGCTATACATTGAGTGGGTTTTATCTCTTTATATGCTAAATAGTCTTTTGACCTTTTCTTTTCAGTAAAGCACTGTTTCAGTCACTACTTATAATCATTAAGGATTAGATTCCTGTCCCCTCGCCTTTTGTATTTGAAGTTTCCATGCCTGCACAACTTGAACTTCAGAGAATTAATTTATTTTCTAGCTTACACTGATACCTTTCTGCTTGTTGGCTGTACTGCTGTGTGCATCATCCACTGAATAGACAACTCAAGAATTAAACAACCATTGCCAATTCAGTAGTGTCTCTGGATGAAAGTACAGTGAACAACTAGGGAAGCTAATTCCTCCCATCCTTCTTGAAGCACAGGGAAATTGTAGATACAGGCTAGAGTCAGAATTACTTGGAAGACGTATGGCTGTCCTTTCACCCTAACAGCTCTTACTTAGATATGAGAATACCCCTATTATCAGTGTCATTGTCTCAGAAAGAAAATTAGTATAGCATGTGTATAAATAACCCGTTTATAAAGTGCTAACCATACTTTTATTTTACTTAGAAATAAGGAAGCCTGTTACATGTTAGAGAAGTCCACAGAACATATTATTTTACCAGTTGCTTCATGTATTCCCTGGTTCAGATGAATAAATGACATTTGGAGATAGATAGATGTGAAAGAGGCTTCAAGAGGAGAATTTATAATTATCTAGTTTGCCCTTCAGGGAATACATTTAAAAGAAACACAGATTAGAGTTTAGAGTTTTCCTATTATCTGTTTAAAAATTAACTTTTGTTGTTGTTGTCTTTATGGTATCTCACGGTATTTGCTTCTACGAGTTAATGTTTTTTGTCATAAAATACTGAATAAGACAAAGACTCAGAGAATAAAACAAAAAAGCACGCATGAGTCATAAGGAAAGATTAACACATAAAAAAGAGCACTGTGCAAAATACGAAAATATCAAACTAAATGGAAGACAGAAAATCCATTTCCTTGTGGATAGTTAAAGAAAAAGCAAAAACTGCTCTTCCATTTAGTGCTACTTGTGGGTTCCCCGAAACAGGTGTTTGATATTGCATTATTATCATGCATTTTGGTTGAAAAAAAAAGAAAGGACAAGAACTAACAGAAATCCTTCTATATAATCAGCACGAACCTAAAAGGCAAAATGGAGATAGACTCAGATAAGACTTTTTCAGAAATATTAATACTGAAACATAAGTAAGCCAAAGGAAGGCAAAATGTAATATGTTGTTGATAAAAATCTTGTGGATTTATATTTTCATGCTGCAGTAACTATGAGCAAGTTAAAATACAGTGTAAGCCATGACAATGAAATCACATTCAGGTTTCAACTTACTTACCAATTCATTGCTACTGTTTATGAAATATTTTTTTGATGTCTTTTCTTTTTCTTGTCCCCAGAAAACATCAAATTTGACTTGAGGTTCTCTGGTAATTTCTAAAAGGAGCAAGACTGGGTTAATTCAGCTTATTTTAACAAAGAGAAAAGTTTGAATTCTGTGGAAAGGTTATTCTATTCCTCTACCACCACTTCGTGTCTCCTCCCATATCAAAATCAGCCTCCTATCAGCTTGTTCCAATTATTGAAACAGTAGCTTCATGAGTCATCATTCATGCTTTCTACCTTTCTTTCCCTACTGGATTACCAAAGACTGTGGGAATCCACTTGTAATTCAGAGCCAAATGTTACTTGTATGTTATCATGTGACAGTCCATGGTAAAGTGACACATCTTCCATGTGTGAATTACAGTGGTGTTAATGCTAATATGCCTATATCGGTAAGATCAATAAACAGACAATACCTGTGAAGCTGCCAAAGTTCTCAGAAAGTTCATCTCAGAAATCAAAATTTAAAAAAATTAGCTTCTGTTCCTAGACGTGTGCGTTTTTTTTCTACCTTAGTCCCATGTAAGATGCTCCCTGATACAGAGGCTACAAATATATAATACTCCAACTCCATCTTTGCTAGAATATCATTGCTGACACCAAGAATGAAGAAATACTAGCCTAAGACTTGCCTTGACTGAAGTAATCCTAAAAATGATGTTATAAATTATCATTCATGATTTTTTTGGAGCAAAACTGTCTGGAACTAAAATTGTCACACCTCTGGACTTTATACAGCTTTTCTGAAATATTCTGCCCTGATTCTCACATTTACAGGCACTTCATGATTCATCTCAAAGCAATGAAATACGATATTCTTGTTGAGTTGGTTGTTAGCAAGCATTGCCTTGTTTCCATGGTCTAATTTTTGACAAAATGTGGAAATAATCTGGAGGGATCAAAAAACCCCATCTACTCTTTTCAGTGAAGTGGGGGGTGCACTTGGATGTGGAACAATCCCTTACTATTGGTTGTAGAAATGAATTATAACCTTGAATGCTTTACATTTACTGTAACTTTAACAGACAAACATGAGTACAGAATCTGAATGATGTGCCGTGATGGACAAAAATCAGCACTTGTAGACAGTACCGCTACTAATGCTGAAGGAATTTATATATTTTTTGGATGTAAAATCTGGTGTTCAGGATCAGAATGTAGTAGTGTGAAAACTACACTCATTTATTGGATCTAGATTTTTCTGCAAAAATATTGTATTATTTCCATGCCCTTACTTTTCTGATCTCATTATGCAACCAGAAAAAAAATAAAATTTTAACTTTGAAAAGTTCTAAAAGTTAGCACCTTTGCTGAGTGTATCTCCCTTCCTGCCAAAAATTATGATCTGTCACGTACAACCCAATATTGTTAAGGAGGTTCAGATAACCACATTACCGCTAATGGAAGACTTAACTTTTGAACTACCCTTTTTAAACTTCGTGTAATTTTGTGGATGTTTAGTTTAGATTATGTGTTTCTCTCACTCTAACCAACCAACCAACCAACCAACCAACCAACCAAAAAAACCAAACCCACAGTTTTCATGTGATTCATGAAGATTTTAATTTTGGAATGTAGCATTTAATTTTGTGATGCGAAAGATGGGTTGTCCTGTAGGTGTTTCATCTTGGGGCTTAAAAGGGTTGAGGAAAACTTTTGCTTTTGGTGTTATGTTTGTTTTGCTGCCATAGGTGATAACAGAATCCAGAAAGACAAATAACTGATGAATCCTTGGAAAGAGCTTAGCGAGAACAGGTACTGAAAGGGAAAATTTGGTGGCAAGGAAGGACTGTAAGTACAGTGTAGCACTGAGCAAAAGTGAGAAGCAGGTTGGGATGAGAGGTAAGGAGCTGAGCTGGAGATGGTAACTCATGAAGAAGGCTGGAGGTGACAGAGGAAGAAAAGTGTGTAACTGTTGCTTGCATCACCAGGGATCGAAGAATGGAATCTGTTATTGAGCACCCTGTCGAGTAGCTTTTATCCCTGTCATGCAGATAAGACTTAATGACTTCCAAATTTGAAAGAAAACAAAAAACCTTGGTATTGGTAAGGAATGAAGTTATATGTTCTGTCTCCTACATTTACATATTTGCATATACTTGCAGTACCTGGCCTGCATAGATATTAAAGTTTCATTTGTAATTTCAAAGGCCAAATTCAATCTGTGGTTAAAGGTCCTGAATTTTATTGGTAAGTTGTGGAAAAAAAGTTAGATGTTTTTGATATTAGATTTCAATTTTCTGTATCAAAGAAAGGCAAGACATATAAATGCCATTTCAACCTATGAAGTATATAAGAAGTAAATATAAAATCAGCATATGACATTCACTGACACTTAGATGAGACCTTCAGAGCTTAATAAATGTCACTCTAACTGAACTGCAAACTGCTGATTCTTTTTCTCTTGGTTTCTGTGCACTTGATTATAAGAATGCACTGTTTACCTTGTATGAGGTGGATTGAAAGGAACAGCTTAGTTATGGATGAAGAAGGGAATTCAGTTGCAATTGGGTGCATGAAAAAAGGCATATGAGTTGTACAAAAACATCTCAAAAGGTCCCTTCTAAGTTCAACTTCTGTGTGTTTCTGTAGCACCAAAGCCTTCTAAAAAATATCCCCATGTATACATGTATAAAAATATGTACATATGCCTAAAAACATGTATTTATGCTAGAATACCTGCCTGCTGCTTAGTCATTTGATCATAATCAGATTCAAAACTAGCACTTTTCTAGTTTTTGAATTAATAATGTAGCTTTTTAACATTTGTGGGAGAGGAGGTTGAAGCATGGTTCAGTAGGACAGACTACTCAGTTTTCTTATGTATATGTATATCAGTCCTCTGCCGTGAATAAAGATTTATATTGCATTTGATGTTCTCCTGTTTTAATTTGTCAGCACTATTGACTTTCTTATCTTCCTTATTTCATAGTTTCTTCCCAACAGAATTGTGTGTTGTGGGCAGTACCTGCAACCTGCTGGGTCATTATGGTTAGACACAGGATTTAAATAATTGTTTCATGGTTAATTTTCTCCTTGGTTCTCATTTTTTAATAGAATAGTTTCAGAACTGATTTGTGACAGAGGTCACACCCATTATTAATGATTGCCAGGAGGAATGATCCTCTCTATCCAGCAAAGTTTATCCCTTTTACAGTATTAGTAAACCATTCCAAAATTCACGTAAGATGTCCATACACAAAAGAGTCTGAGAATACTGTGAATTTCTTATTACTGAATTACTGTGTGCTTCAGGACTTGAAATTTTTATTCTATTTTTATATGGTAGACTTTCAAAAAGGATTAAGTGTTCATGCTGTGAGGTCAAAGGTCTCAAATGGACTTCTTAATTAGGAGATCAATGACTATGACATGCTTAACTGAAAGATTTTCTTATTTTAATGACAAAACATTGGGGGGAAAGTAGGACATTTTTAGCACTCAGTATGGGTAGCTGCTGTGGATGTGTCCTTAGAGACCCCAGGGGGAGATGACTTAGAAAAAGAGAAAGATAACTGGTGGAGAAAGTCCAAAGGAGATAGGAAACCCCTGGAAAGTGAAGTGACCATGGTTTAACCCAGGACAAACCAGAGTAGCCACTGCTGGGTGTCCATCATCTCCTTCCTCCCCCCAAGAACCTTTGTTCTATTCCCTGTTATCTCCTGGGCCCCTTTCCTTCCCCATCCCCTAGGACCAAGTAACCCTGGAACTTCCCCATCCTCCCCCAAACCCCCTGGTTATTGGTTGTATGAGATAAGTCTTAAGGCTGTGTCTGAGGGCCCCTCAGTCTCTTGGACCCTGCTTCTCCTCTGTGTGAAGACTCTGCAATAAATCCACTCAGAATTAAAGGCATTCCAAGGGCCCTCTCGTTATTCTCTTCAGCTGATAGCTAAACTGGACCGTTCCTGCACCACACCGCAGGCCACAGTTTCTCTGGCTAAGTGTCTCCGAGACACAGCCAGAGTGCCTTGGGATAGGGGCACTCCTGGAAATATAGCCAGCTGGAATCTGTCTGATTAATGCCAGGCTGGACAGAGGAACCAGCGAGCTATAAATGTGAATTTTGTAATGTGAAATAAAACTAAAGAAACCATTTTTCTATTCCTATTTAATCTGAGATACACCAGCCCTTCTGTTGCAGAGTTCTACTATACATTCTTTTGTCAGTCTAAGTTTTTTGTTTCTTCTTTAATTGTTGGCTTAATCACTTAGAGAAGAACTGAAGCATTGCTTAGTTTCCGACCTTTTTTGCTACATGGGGTATTATCAAAAAGCAAAGTATTGCATATTATTTTCAGTGTATATATCATTTACAGTTACATTCTAGAATCCCAAATACTAATCAAAGATAAACTCTGTAAAGAAAATTAAAATGGAAATTTTATACAATATGGTATGGGGCAAATTATTACCACAGACTTCTCAGAAAAATCTCTTTCAAATGTCTATCCAGAGATTGAGGATTCACTCTTTGCTGCAATTTACATTCTTAGGCCTATAAATGTTTTATGACCTCCCTCTATGAGCACTTTCAGGCACTCACAGCCAGAAGGAGGTAATGCAAAATTGATCTATGTAATAAAACTGCTGAGCCAAGCAGACATCTCAGACTTACAGTGATTGTGCTTCGGTGATTCAGCTGGCCTTCATGAAAATATTATTTGCTAAAAGTCTATCAGTTAAAGGTGAATTTCCAGCACACTATTATAACTTCTGTGGTTTTCAGTACCTTGCATGTGAGGTATCAAGACTGGGATATCATTAAGAAACTCTTTTTATAATTAAATTTCCCAGATTCAAGTTAGGCTCAAAGCAACACCATCATCAAGCAGTGGGATAGATATAATGCCATGGTGACATTTCAAATTTTTGTAAATTCTTCCACTTCCAGGTACCAGATTACTATTAATGAGATAGAGATGTATAGTAGCTAAAAACTAATCTAACAAGGTTCAGCCTTATTATGTTGATTTTGTACATTACCTCATTTCTGTAATTAGAAGATGAACCAGATTAGCTTTACAGCATATTTTATTTAAGAATTGGAAAAAAAAATTCTGGAGTTAGGGCTGGTAAACCCATGATTGTTCATGCATCTAATTTTCTATCTTCTAAATGTCCAGTGCCAAGGAGCTTATTCTACAAATTGCACTTGATGCCCTGTGAGATTTTTCTATACACATTCCAACTACTAACACTAGATACAATATTCACACATACAAAATATGTATTGGTATGTAGAAAGTTACATATCCATGCCTGGAGTCCTATGTATAGTATTTTTATGCACTTTGGAAGTAAGTTTATCCAAAAAAACCCCAAACCTGTACTGCAAAATTAAAGTTTGTTGCAAGTATGGATTTTATTATTTGAGTGTAAATTTTTTCACTGAGAACTTAAAACATTCTATGGCCCTCACTTAAGATTCTAAATTCCTGTTTTGGGTGTTTTTTTGTTTCTTTGTTTGTATGTGTTTATTAAACTGAATGCATATAAAAATATTTTAAAAAAAGGAGTGGGCTTTGTGCAGCATTTTGTGCTATCTTATGAATCTTCTCTCAGCCACATAAATCTTGATGTAGAAGAAGTAGACTCCTGGGTGGAATGCTGACAAACCCATAGGCGGCAGAAAAATTCTTAGACATTGAAGGTTTATGGTCTTGTTAACCATGAAGATTTCACTGTAGTGTTGAATCAGAATTTTTTTAAAAGGTTAACTTCACTGTGGCTAAAATTCTTATCTTACAATCCCTGAAAGGCAGTAATATCAGTTAAAGTCTAAACTTCATTTTTGCAGAATGGGATCTTTGTGACAAGCAGTCCTAAAAAGTTATCTTGTTTGTTTATTTTTGTGGAAACAAAAGGAACCTACTTTTCAAAGGTGTGTTGAGGACATTAAGCAAATGTGACATCTCTATATATTATTCAGTTTCCAAGCAAGCTTTTACTGAGTAGGGTCTGGATTCAGAGGTCATAGCTCTCAACTGCTCAGAATGACCATTCTTGTTTTTATTATTTTGTGGGCAATCTCTTTGTCCTTTCACCTGACTATGTAGAGCACTCATTGGGCCAAAATGTAATGCTTTGAGCTAAATTAGAATCACTCAACAATGCCAAGTCAGAGGATGAACAAGAAAATTCTTAAGTAAATGTGTTTAAGGACATCGGGACAAAATAGAGAGTCAAAAAGGATGTATAAGGTGGTAATCTCATAGCAGGAGTCAGCAACAAACACAGTCGTTATCTACTGTAAGACTGCATGTTCCTAAACAGTAGAATCAAGAGAGTGTGGGGATTTTTTTTCTTACCATTTATGATATTAGTGTATTTAAAATGGATTGGTAAGTTTATTTTTGTAGGGCACTGAGAACGAGCTGGGAAGATGAGAAGTATGCACAGACAAAAGTTCAAAGCAAAGAGCTTCTTGACAGCCTTGGGCAAAAAAAAAAAAAAAACAAAAAAAAAACCAAACCCAAATAAGTGCATTATGTTCTCAAATCTTCTACATAATATATGTGAACTTTTAAAATGTCACTTGAGTCCCACTATGCTCCTCAGACAATCACACAAATATATTACATTGTCCAAACTATATTAGCTGCTATTTCTGTCATTAATCTGTTTTCAGAAAGTATCTAGGACTACAATAACCCCCTGAAAAACTGACTTATCTGCAAAGTCTATCTGTTTTTCATGCTTCTGATTTTTTTTTTTTTTTTCACAAATAAAATGAGGTTTTTTTCTTGGGAAAACCTTACAATGGGAGTTGACTGTGTTATGCAAGAATGTTTTGTTCACATATGTAGTTGTGGATGAAAGTTTTTAATTAGGATAAAAATGTTTGAGGAGTAAAGTTTCAAAAAAAGTACATATTTTTGAAGAGATGTTGTTTTTATATCTTGATACACATAGTATAGAGAAAGAGCCTTGGAATATTTGTACTCAAGTTTTGCCCACTTCTATATGATTTTCTCATTATCCCTGAAAAGTATAGAAACTTAGACTTCTGGAAAGCTCAGATTTACTGCAGATTTCAAACCTTTACAGGCATAAGCATATTTTTAAATTGTTGCTATTTGTCCTGTCTTCTTTGAGGACAAGCAATGCATATTGAACCATTTCCTGACCTTTGACCACTGTGACCTGAAAATCATATATATTTGTGTGTATGTATATATAAATATATATATATTTATTTTTCACTTGTATCTGAATCCTTCTCAGTGGCCATTTTAAAGTACAACAGAAACTCAGAGGGCATTTATGAAAGAAATACACTGCTTCATCATGTATTAGTTTGAGGAGAACTACTCTTTTTTTTTTTTACAGGACCAGCTTTTGATTCCAGGGAATAAGGTTATTTGTACTGTATTAGCAGTCAAGCATCAAAGTTGGGGCTCATAAGTGAGGTTTTTTCTTACACTTTTTTTTGCATATTGGTGCTCCTGTTCAGACTTCAAGTAGTCTGTCCATAATAGGCAAAACTTTTGAAGGGCACCTGGTAGTAGAAAATACCTATAACATTCCCAAAGAGAATTTGAGGAATGCTGCAGCTTTTGGGTTGCGATTCAGTACCAAACTGCACAATATTGATTTGCAAGGTGGCAAATTAATTAGAGTTTTCAGTCAAAGCAAGCTCTCAGCTTTTTCTCCTCTGTGACAATCACATAGTTTTCTTTTTCAATGATGTATTCAAGAAAAGAAGAGTCTTAGATTAATTTACCACTTAATTTCAAGGTCTTTTTTCCATGTTTATGCAGCTTTTATGAGGCATGAGTGCCTTTTCTTTTTGTGTGCATTATATAATAAACATATTTCAACAGATAAGAAATCAATTGGCATGTCAGTATAGTTTTGCAGAAAACAAAATACTAGTACTGTATTGATTTTTATGTGCTTTGATGGCTTTTTAATATAAAAGAACATGCTGTATGGTTTTATAAATTGAAATTTTAAAAATGTCATCCAAGAAAATCTCAGCCTTGTGAAGAATTATGGATTGAGAACTGAATATATTAATAGTTTTATATTGTTATTTAAGAAAAATAAAAGACAATTTCTTTGCTTTTTATAAACACTGGGTTGGGGGAAAGAGTAAGGAATAGAATGGATGATTTAAAGTATTTATAGGAAACAATAGTTCTAGGTTGAGTCTCAAGAAGTATAGAGGACAAAGGACCCTGAGGATTTATCATTCAGCTATGGGTTGCAAAAGGGAGGTAGTGGGATATAAATATTTCCTTTAGAAAATATACTTACTATGAATGTAGGGAAGAGTGGCTGAAACACTTAACTGTGCTATCCCCAAGGAGTTTGACAAAAAGCAAGCCTTATTTAATATTCAATTCATTTTGGTTTAATCTTGCCCCTCATTACTTTTTGTTTAGAGAAGTCTTTATACTTGAAAACATTAAAGGCATTTTTATTTTTACTTGTAGGATTTTTCTATGAGGCTTCCTCCAGTACCCTGTTTCCACTAGTTTTAGATAAGGCAAGATGAGTAATTCAGGACACACTGAGGAAATTTCCTGAAACTCAAATTCTCGAGCTTTATACCTAGCTTAGCTGGACAGAAACAAAGTGCATCAGATTGGATATGTAAATGTCTCCTTTCTTGTTATAACTCTTGTAATCGAAAAAGAATTATTTCTATTAGAACTGTACCTACTGACTCTAAATTTCCTTCACATCTTTTCACCATATTCTTAAATAAATTAAATTGCTTTGCTTTTTCTATTAATTTCAGTCTATTTCCCCTTCAGTAATATATTTTATAAAAATGCACAATTAAAAAAAACCCACTAAGATCCCTTATTTCCAGTACTGAACTCATACATCAGTGGATGCAGGTGAGGACCAATAGTTTTTTACCATGAAGCTAAAAGCACGATTAAGATGCCTCTTACAGACAGACAAGTAAGATGTAGGGATACTGTTGAAGGTTGGATCTAGTTCTTTTCCTCAGAAATTTTTCTCCCATGGGTTGCTAGGACACAAATGACTGGGTACTTAAGAGAAACAAAGCACAAGGCTAGAGCCTTTCTCCGTGGCAGGGTGGGGCAAAATTGCCCCTCACGGAAGCAGAGCCTGGCAACACGAGATTTGGAGAGACTGAAAAGCAAGGGCAGAGGGAGGTCACGCCCTCTTGCTCGGGACCCTCGGAGCTGGACGGTCGGAGCTGCTGCCTGCTGAACCCACGGCCCCTGAGAAGCCAGCGCGGAGCTGCCGGTCTGTCTGCTGTGAGTCTCTACCCTCTGCCCCATCCGGAGCCGACCTGCCTGCCACCAGCCCGCTTTTTCTCCGCTACATTGTAGCGGGGTTTTCCCTGCACGTGGAGACCCCTTACCGTCCCAGCTCCCTGTGTCCTGGGGATCCTGCTGTGGCACCAACACCAGCTGCCCCTCCCGAGGGTCTGTGGAGCAAGGGCTCTCCTCCATCCCTCCGTGCTTCGGGCAGCCGCCATTGCCGTGTGCTACCTGAGCTCACGCCGGAGCGCCCCCTGCAGGCACCGGGGAATCACCGCACCCAGAGCGCCCCTGCAGGCTGTGACTGGAACTGCACCGAAGGGAAAGGTGCCTGAAGCCGAGCAGGCTGCCACTGGGTTTCTGGTTCTGTTGGTTAACGTTATAGTTGTTGTTATTTGTTATCCTTTGTTTTAGATAGTAGTAAAGAACTGTTATTCCTATTCCCACATCTTTGCCTGAGAGCCTCTTGATTTCAAATTTTTAATAATTCGGAGGGAGAGGGGTTACAGTTTCCCATCCCAAGGGAGGCTCCTGCCTTCCTTAACAGACACCTGTCCTTCAAACCAGGACAGATTTTGGCGCCCAACGTTGGGCACGAGGGCATCGAGGGGAAGAAGGATAACAGTTTCTTGAGTAACGCAGTTTTTGTGTGCTGGATATAGGAACCTCATTAGGTTGCACCATGTGGTCTTGCTTATTCCGGTTCGTATGGCAAGTGGTCACAGCTGTTTCTCTCCCATTTGCAGCCCCATATCTAAACATGGGCCCTATAACTAAGGCTACAGTGGCTGTTATACAGTTTGTGTCATGGGTCAATAAGGTGAGGAATTCATGGATTTTCAACTTCCTCTGGAAGGCAGGCATGTGGATTCACAGCTACCACACACTAATGACATGTTTTCAGGGTTACTTTAATAATGGTACCTACTGTGAGGAAGTGACACCAAAAGAAATGTTCTCACAACCCTTCACCCAGCTCTTTGGGCCTATCCCGCCAATCTTTGAGGGGTTCAAATCTTCTTTAGATGCTAATGATACCATACAGTGGCTGGTGTTGCTGATAGGCCTGCTCTATTTAGCATTCAGGGATAAGGGGGCTCTGACTTGGATAGCCACTCTGACATCTACCCCAGACAATAGGGATGGGGCCCCAGAACCTGACATGGCCCCAAAGACTAGGGGGATGCTGCCACAGAACCTGACACGGCCCCAGAAACTAGGGATGCTGCCACAGAACCTGACACGGCCCCAGAGACTAGGGATGTAGCCACAGAACCTGACATGGCCCCAGAAACTAGGGACACCATCCCAGAACCTGACATTGCCCCAGACACTAGGGATGTTGCTACAGAGTCTGACCCGGTCCCACAACCCACCTCAGAAACAACCCACCCGGATTGGGTGGGAGTCCTGGTGAAACAGATACGCAAGATGGGCCAAGTGCTGAAGGAATACACTTGCCCAGCTGGTGGGAAACCCTTCCCCTACCCCAAAGAGGGAGAGTCTAATGAGGCAGCAGAGGAACCCAGGGACACTATCACCGCTCAGGCTTCAGTCAGATCAGAGGGGCAGCCACAGCCAGTAGCAGTTGCCCCTGTGGAAAAGAGGAAGACTAAGATCAAACCAGAGCAGCCAGTGAGTAATGATGGGGAAGCAGGGCCCTCTCAACCAGTAGGGAGGCCAAGGATTGAAATCACTACTGAGTCCCTGGGGTATGACAGTCTCCGTAATCTACGAAAAGACATTGTGCGACGGGGTCGTGAGCCTTTTACAACCTGGTTACTTCGGGTCTGGGACCTTATGGGTATGGGCGTGCAGCTGGATAGTATTGAGGCAAGGCAGCTGGGACCCTTGTCCCAGGACTCAGGGGTTGATCAGGTATTTGGAAGAGATGACGGGCCCCTGTCTCTCTGGGAACGGCTTTTAATAAGTGTAAGAGAGAGGTTTGTCAACAGGGAGAGAATGCAGGAGTATCATCATAGAAGACCATGGAAGACCCTTGAGGAGGGAATCCAACAGCTGAGGGAGGTGGCAATATTGGAGGTACTCTTTGGGAGGGATGGACAACATGATAATGACCCCGACAAGGTCAAGTGTACAGGGCAAATGTTGTGGAATCTGGCAAAGCTAGGGCCCTCCCAATACACCATCTTCATTGCAACAATTAATGCTGATGACAACCGAGAGACAGTGGGCTCCATAGCCACCAAACTCAGGAATTATGATAGTATGATCAGTGGCCCAATACAGGCTCAGGTCTCTGCTGTGGTCAAAGACCTCAGAGAGGAGATGATGAGAGAGGTGAGGGAGGAGATGAGGTTGATGAGTGCGGCACCAGTGCGAGTCACAAGCCCCAAAGTCAGAGCCCAGCGCCCCCCAGCCAGGGAGAGAGGGTACACCCCACGATCTGAGCTGTGGTTCTTCCTGTGTGATCACGGAGAAGACATGAGGAAGTGGGATAGGAAACCCACTGCTGCCCTGGCAGCACGGATACAGCAACTCAAGGAGGGAAATACTAACCGAGGCGGAGGGTCTACTAAAGTGAAGGTAGCCTCAGCCTCCTGTGACCGAGATGCCAGATATTACCGAAGAGAGGACGATCTCTTAGATCCCCTCGAGGGGACCTCTACCATGTACGCCCAAGAAAGAAATGACAACCAGAGCTAGAGGGGCCCTGCCTCTAGCCAGGAAGAGGCACGGGAAAACCGGGTCTTTTGGACAGTGTGGATCCGATGGCCTGGCACATCAGAACCACAAAAATATGAAGCGTTAGTTGATACTGGTGCGCAGTGTACCTTAATTCCATCGAGACATGTGGGGGCAGAACCTGTTTCTATTGCCGGGGTGACAGGGGGATCACAGCAATTAACTTTGTTGGAAGCCGAGGTGAGCCTGACCGGGAAGGAGTGGCAGAAACACCCCATTGTGACTGGTCCAGAGGCCCCATGTATTCTGGGCATAGACTTCCTCCGGAATGGCTATTACAAAGACCCAAAGGGACTCAGGTGGGCTTTCGGAATAGCGGCTGTGGAGGCAGAGGGCATCAGGCAACTGAACACCTTGCCTGGACTATCGGAAAATCCAAATGCAGTGGGACTCCTGAGAGTAAAAGAGCAACAAGTGCCAATTGCCACCTCGACAGTGCACCGCCGGCAGTACCGGACGAATCGAGACGCCGTGATCCCCATCCACAAGATGATCCGCGACCTGGAAAGCCAAGGAGTGGTCAGTAAAGCCCACTCACCCTTCAACAGCCCCATCTGGCCTGTGCACAAGTCTGACGGGGAATGGAGATTGACTGTGGACTATCGTGGCTTGAATGAAGTGACTCCACCATTGAGTGCTGCCGTGCCAGACATGCTGGAGCTCCAGTACGAGCTGGAGTCCAAGGCAGCAAAATGGTATGCCACCATTGACATCGCCAATGCGTTCTTCTCCATCCCTCTGGCAGCGGAGTGCAGGCCTCAGTTCGCCTTCACCTGGAGGGGTGTGCAATATACCTGGAATCGGTTACCCCAGGGGTGGAGGCACAGCCCCACGATCTGCCATGGACTGATCCAGGCTGCACTGGAAAAGGGTGAGGCTCCAGAGCATCTCCAATACATCGATGACATCATTGTGTGGGGGAACACGGCAGCAGAAGTATTTGAGAAAGGAGAGAAGATCATCATGATCCTCCTGGAAGCCGGTTTTGCCATCAAGAAAAGCAAAGTCAAGGGACCTGCTCGAGAGATCCAGTTCTTGGGGGTAAAATGGCAAGATGGACGGCGCCAGATTCCCACGGAGGTCATCAATAAGATCACTGCGATGTCTCCGCCGACTAACAAAAAGGAAACTCAAGCTTTCCTAGGGGCCATAGGCTTTTGGAGGATGCACATTCCAGAGTACAGCCAGATTGTGAGCCCTCTCTACCTGGTCACCCGCAAGAAGAACGATTTTCACTGGGGCCCTGAACAGCAACAAGCATTTGCCCAGATCAAGCAGGAGATCGCTCATGCAGTAGCGCTTGGCCCAGTAAGGACGGGACCAGAGGTGAGGAATGTGCTTTACTCTGCAGCAGGGAACAAGGGCTTGTCCTGGAGCCTTTGGCAGAAGGTGCCTGGAGAGACTCGAGGCCGACCGCTGGGATTCTGGAGCCGGAGTTACAGAGGGTCCGAAGCCAACTACACCCCCACAGAGAAGGAAATCTTGGCTGCCTATGAAGGAGTTCAAGCCACCTCAGAGGTAATTGGCACTGAAGCACAACTCCTCCTGGCACCTCGACTACCAGTGCTGGGGTGGATGTTCAAAGGAAAGGCTCCCTCTACCCACCACGCCACCGATGCCACATGGAGTAAGTGGATCGCACTTATCACACAGCGCGCCCGCATTGGAAATCCGAACCGCCCTGGGATCCTAGAAATAATTACGAACTGGCCAGAAGGTGAGAGTTTTGGTCTCACTGATGAAGAGGAGCAAGAACAAGTGACCCGGGCTGAGGAGGCTCCACCATATAATCAACTGCTAGATGAAGAAAAGTGCTACGCCCTTTTCACTGATGGTTCCTGTCGCATCATAGGGATGAACCGGAAGTGGAAAGCAGCTGTGTGGAGCCCCACACGACAAGTTGCAGAAGCCACTGAAGGAGAAGGTGGGTCGAGCCAATTTGCTGAACTCAAAGCTGTTCAGCTGGCCCTGGACATTGCTGAGAGAGAGAAGTGGCCAAAGCTCTATCTCTACACTGATTCGTGGATGGTAGCCAATGCTCTATGGGGTTGGCTGGAAAGGTGGAAAAAGGCCAACTGGCAGCGTAGAGGAAAGCCAATCTGGGCAGCTGATGAATGGAAAGACATTGCCACTCGGGTAGAGAAGCTACCCGTAAAGGTCCGCCATGTAGACGCCCATGTCCCTAAGAGCCGAGCTAACGAAGAACACCAGAACAACAAGCAGGTAGATCACGCTGCAAAGATTGAGGTGGCACAGATAGATTTAGACTGGCAACACAAAGGGGAGCTGTTCCTAGCCCGATGGGCCCATGATGCCTCAGGCCACCAGGGCAGAGATGCCAC
Source organism: Eopsaltria australis (assembly GCA_034509425.1). Lineage (NCBI taxonomy): Eukaryota > Metazoa > Chordata > Aves > Passeriformes > Petroicidae > Eopsaltria > Eopsaltria australis. The sequence continues at coordinate 158,126 of JAVTVJ010010687.1, forward strand.
CTATAAGTGGGCACGAGACCGAGGGGTGGACCTAACCATGGACAGTATCTCCCAGGTGATCCATGATTGTGAGACGTGCGCCGCGATCAAACAGGCCAAGCGGGTAAAGCCTCTATGGTATGGTGGACGGTGGTCCAAATACAAGTATGGAGAGGCTTGGCAGATTGATTACATCACACTGCCCCAGACCCGCCAAGGCAAGCGCTACGTTCTCACAATGGTGGAAGCCACCACAGGATGGCTGGAGACCTACCCTGTGCCTCATGCCACTGCCCGGAACACCATCCTGGGCCTCGAAAAACAGGTTATTTGGAGACATGGTACCCCCGAGAGAATTGAATCCGACAATGGGACTCACTTCAAAAATAGCCTTATAAACACCTGGGCTAGGGAACATGGCATCGAGTGGGTGTACCATATCCCTTATCATGCACCAGCAGCTGGGAAAGTTGAACGGTACAATGGCCTGCTCAAAACCACCTTGAAAGCACTGGGTGGGGGGACGTTCAAGAACTGGGAGACTAATTTGGCAAAGGCCACATGGTTAGTGAACACCCGAGGTTCCTCCAGCCGGGCCGGGCCTGCCCACTCTGACCCCTTGCGAACAACAGATGGAGATAAAGTTCCAGTAGTACACATGAGAGGTATGCTGGGAAAGACTGTTTGGGTAAACTCTGCCTCAAGTAAAGACAATCCCATCCGGGGGGTTGTCTTTGCTCAGGGACCGGGCTGCACCTGGTGGGTGATGCAAAGGGATGGAGAGACCCGATGCATACCTCAAGGAGATCTTGTTTTAGGGTGAACTACTTATGACACTGCGCTTGTATCTGTATCTGCATGTATGTATATACCTCGAAAGTTTAAATTTGATGTAAGGTGTTTGCATGGGAAAAAAATTCGGGGTGGAGAATGTTGAAGGTTGGATCTAGTTCTTTTCCTCAGGAATTTTTCTCCCATGGGTTGCTAGGACACAAATGACTGGGTACTTAAGAGAAACAAAGCACAAGGGTAGAGCCTTTCTCCGTGGCAGGGTGGGGCAAAATTGCCCCTCATGGAAGCAGAGCCTGGTAACGCGAGATTTGGAGAGACTGAAAAGCAAGGGCAGAGGGAGGTCACGCTCTCTTGCTCGGGACCCTCGGAGCTGGACGGTCGGAGCTGCTGTCTGCTGAACCCACGGCCCCTGAGAAGCCAGCGCGGAGCTGCCGGTCTGTCTGCTGTGAGTCTCTGCCCTCTGCCCCATCCGGAGCCGACCTGCCTGCCACCAGCCCGCTTTTCTCCGCTACATTGTAGCGGGGTTTTTCCCTGCACGTGGAGACCCCTTACCGTCCCAGCTCCCTGTGTCCGGGGATCCTGCTGTGGCACCGACACCAGCTGCCCCTCCCGAGGGTCTGTGGAGCAAGGGCTCTCCTCCATCCCTCCGTGCCTCGGGCAGCCGCCATTGCCGTGTGCTACCTGAGCTCACGCCGGAGCGCCCCCTGCAGGCACCGGGGAATCACCGCACCCAGAGCGCCCCTGCAGGCTGTGACTGGAACTGCACCGAAGGGAAAAGGTGCCTGAAGCCGAGCAGGCTGCCACTGAGTTTCTGGTTCTGTTTGTTGGTTAACGTTATAGTTGTTGTTATTTGTTATCCTTTGTTTTAGATAGTAGTAAAGAACTGTTATTCCTATTCCCATATCTTTGCCTGAGAGCCTCTTGATTTCAAATTTATAATAATTCGGAGGGAGAGGGGTTACAGTTTCCCATCCCAAGGGAGGCTCCTGCCTTCCTTAACAGACACCTGTCCTTCAAACCAGGACAGATACAAATCCTTTCAATATGGAATACAATCATTAACCAAACAAAAAGTTTATTCTCCATGCTCAGCCCATTTTTATCCTTTCTACCAAGGACTCAAAATTATTTATTGTCTCATGTAACCTGAAGAATGTCTTTTCTCCTGTAAATGAAAACATTCAAAACTAGTATGAGGAAGAAACTCATTTCACAGACTTCTCTGAAGTCAGCTCATCTGAACACCTTGAGACAAGACACTTTTTCTACTATTTAGAGTTTTGATCTCTGAATTAAATTCCTATTAGATACATAAAAGCTAGTGAGAATACTTTTTTTTTGTCTAAACCTAATTACATTTATTTTTGGTCTAAACAAAATTAATTTTATTTTGTAAATGTCCAAACATAGACCCTTCCCAATCCACTAAAAATTATTTTAGAGAGTCTGTTTGTTTGCCTGTACGTAGATCAGCAGACCAGAGTATTTATAAAACAATGAAAAAAATCCTACTCATTGAAAAATAAACTGTGTAAAATGGTTTAGAAAAAAATTGTTTATTAACAAATATTTCAATGTTCTATTTTTATTTTTTGAACTGTCTGAAGAGCTAAACTCCCCCTAGAACTTTCCTTTCTGCCTACCGCTTAAAAGTTTTGATGCAACTTTTTTTAAAAAAATCTGGGTCCCCATGTCAGCTGAAGTGCTCATAAAAGGATACTGTAGAACATTTTTCTACACAGATGATTATAATTGTTATGAAAAGAGTGTAATAAATTATAAAGAAAATCAAATAGTAAATTATTTTAGGGATTAAATCTTTAACATATCAATCTTGAAATACTGATCAAGTTGATCTTTAATAAATTTTGTAGATAACTTCTGCTGCATAGGATGTGTTTGCCAGCTTGCAGAAGTGACATGTGAAGGGCCAACTGTGTAGTCACTGTGGAGAGGTTTAAGAAATAATTTTAAGCCTGTTTAAAGTTCTATTAAATAGCTTTCTGATTTGGTATTTTTTTCTTGATGGCTCCTTTATGTCAGGCTGTCAATTCTCTTGAGTTCTTTGAACTTTAAAACACACTACTAACAGAGTACAAGGATTCAGAAATTCTGCAGTAAGTCTTCAATGGGTTGACAAGAAGATTTCTAATTTTTCCTTATAACTGAAAAATGCAGATGTTGAATTATGTTTATGTGCTTACTAATGGTGAAATCACTATAGAACAGCTGAAGGATGACCATTTGTTGGAGAGAGTGTGTGTGTCTATCTGTTTGTGTGTGTCTGTGTGTAATTATTAGTGCTTCTTTTTGAAGGAGATAAAGCCATACCCTCTGTAAATGACATTTTTTCCCCTTCATGCATTTTTATGTAGGATACTGTAACAAAATTCAGCTGAAAAATCTACAATTGTCTGGAACAGGGTGGCTAGCAGCATGACAGGTAACGAGTCTGAAACACTGAAATTTGAGAAGGACTGCAACACTTGAGAAGCAAACAAAAGGAAAGAAATTATATTGAAGGCCAAAACAATGTTCTCAGACAGCATAATTCATAGCTTCTTAGTGCTCTGAGGAGGTCCCTTGGAAAACCAGGATAAAGTATTTATTCCTCACAGAGGCAGCTACAGCTGTGCTGAAAATAGACAGCCCCTCACTCTTCTGTTTGTGCTGTGTATATTTTTTAGATGTAACATGAGGAAATGAATCAGAAACTATTCTCCATTTTAAAACCCAAACTCTGTCTGTAAGTTATATTTATCTTTATTTGAAATAACTTCACTGACTTTTTAATGACATATGTCAAACACATATTAAAGCACTACACTTAATAAAAAGATACAAGACATATCTGTGCACTTTCCTTGTTGTATTTGATGGTGTGTAAAGTCTATTTTGCACAAATATATGTTTTTTACATGTGAATTATATGGCTTCTTTTAAAAGAAATATATCATGACTGTTGTTATTTTAGTGAGCTACGTATCAGTCATTCTTTATGGAACCATTACTTGCTCTGCACTGAGCTGTTTGAATTTGAATCAAGAGCAGGAGTCACACTCTTGCACAATTATGACTGCTTGATTGATGTTCATGGCATTCTTTACATTTTATACATTGTAGAAGATGGAAAAAATACTTTTAAGATTTGCCCTTTATAAATTTAAAGAATTAAAAATTATTCTGACTGAGAAACACACAACTGCACTGAGGAATTTCGAGCTATTGTTTCACCTGGTAAAGGGCAATAGCTCTCCCTGACCTGTTCCCCTCCCATACTGAGAAGCTAGATTTGATATTTTGATAATGCCTTGAGGTGAAAAACTAAGTCTTGCCAAGAATGTCCAAACATAGTTACTTGGGTAATAAGCTCAAAAGCTGGACAACCCTTGGAGGAAAATAAATTAATATTTACAAGAGTAACAAAAATGAATTTGCCTCTCAGTAAAAATGTCTGTATTTTTTAAAGAAATGGTATGTGTGAACAGTCGGCCGTGGTTTGTACGGTAGCATTTTTTCAGCTTTCCAGGATGCTTGTGACACAAAGCACAGCCTTAGCCAAAGGCCACCATCCCAGGATCAGATTCAGGACTTAGCACTCTTTTCTGAAATTGTTCTTTACTACATGTTTTGAATATTGCAGGTCCTTTTTCTCCTTCTCATTTATTTCTAAGGAAGTGATTTTCTATACAAATTTCCAACTGCAGGAGAAAGAGAAAACAAGGTGGTTTTCCTCAGATTAATTGCTCATTCTCACCCTCACAGGCTAGAGAATTTGGGGGTCATTGAGTTGCTCTGTCAGAAAAGGTGAATGCAGAAATAGAATTATTCTCTTCTGGTTTATTTTTGTGCCTTTCTCATTAATTTCTTGAAGGGAATTATTACTAAATTGTTTGTGCTTTTATCCAAGCAGACTGCTGAGGAAAATGAATGCGATAAAGATGTCAAAAAAAAAAAAAAAAAGAAAAAAAGAAAAAAAAAGAAAAGGCCAGTGTAATTATTTTACTTCCTCCCATGACTCAGAAAGTACATTCCTACCTGGATATACATAGATCTGTGAGCTGTACTGGTGCAGATGGTACAGTGTTATAAGTAATAATCCCTACAAGAAAGTTATTTTCTTTAATTCAAGGCAGCATTATTTTTTGCTAATATAAAGGCCTTAATTATTCCTTGCACTGTATGTGCAATTATATACTCTCATATAACTGTACACTGTACTTAGAAAATAAGTCTTCCACCTTCAAATTTGTTTTGCCAGCCCCAGCAGAAGTTTGGCTAAAAATTTCAAGAAGTGAACTGAAATATTGAGCTCTACTTTACAACCCTTCATACAACTCATAGTGAAACCTCAATTGTATTAGAGTTAGTATTTTCCAATTATTAAATTCGATTCAGACACCCATTAGTGCTTTTGTTATTAATATTATAGAGGCTAACTTTCTATAAGTAAAATTTTACATGATGCTTCTGTAAAGGCAGAGATAATTTTCAAGGATGCAGTGATTACCGTATATTATCGGGAGGAGCTTAATTCTGAAACATTTTAAATTCATTTTTAAAAAGTCCATCTGTTTTGCTAATTTCTGTTTTAATAGTAACATAATTGCAATTAATGTAAGAATGTCACTCTAATTTCAAGGAATAGTAATTACATCTTGAGGTTCCAATAAAATTTTGTTTCTCATATTGTTTGCTGTCCCTACTAAATTGCTGAATGAAAGCTCTTGAATGTCTGAGATTTCTCCTGACAGAGAACTGTAATATGATCTCTTTTTGAAGGAAAACTATTCCATTCAAAACATTTTTTTCTGAAAAGAAACGTTGGCAATGGTTTCAGCATTTTATAATGAGCTGACCTTCTTTATCTGCTATTGATCTGCTTCGGAAAAGTGTGTCACCATTGACAAAAATAAAGCAGTCCAGCAGGTGAGGTAGTTGACGATGGGAAAGACATAGAAATTAATATGAAAAAATAAAATTAATAAAACTATATTATTTAGTTTTCTGAATCTTAGTTCTTTATTGTACAATAAAGACAACTATTGTCACAAAGTTTGCTGCATTTTTGAGTATTTCTTTATCTTTTAACTTGGAGGTGATTGCTAAGTAAGAAAGTATAATGGTTCACTCAGCTCACAATTACATTATTTAGTGTGCTTATGTTCAGACAGGTAAGATGATCTCCACTGGAATAATTCACTTTTGTTTTGGTCTTAATATTTAGAGTCTTTAATAAAAATTTTAAAAGCCCTTTATGTGTGTTAATTTACTTCTATAATTATTCATATAACAGAAGAAGTTTTGTAAGAGCACAAATAGATTTTTACCCCATGCACTAAGCTGACCTTGTTACACTGGGGGAGGTGGAAATCCAAGATCACTCAAAATCAGATTTTGTGTGAAATGTAGGAGTCACTTCCCATCTCTGTTTATATGCCTGCAGATGACCCACACAGACTTGCAGTCAGATCTAAATTTATATACAGAAACTCTCTCTCCTTTACCTTCACCTTCTGGTTTTGAGTTTGCCCAGATCAGCAAACACCAGCTCTATAATTCAGAGGTATTAGTATTGCTGGCAGCCTCCATGTATCCTAGCTGCAAATCAAAACAAATTTTTGAAATAGGAAGAGAGAAATGAAATCTTGCTGATCTTTATATATTTAAGGTTTCAGAACCAAGTTGGATTATTTTGCTATCCAGTTTGCGTTAAGGAATACATGTGATTCTGAGATCCTTTATATATCTAGGAACTTGATTTCCAGTAATAACTGCTCTTCTTACTGTTTGATATTCTTAGCTATGTCAAAATAGAAGTGTAAGAAATCTTTCAACAGCTCATATCTGAGTTTCATACTCAGGTGAGTTTATTCCTGGATGGAAGATTGAAACAAATGTGCAGGGAAGAGGCATATAAGAATAATCCTTGCTATTCTCTCTCCCTCCTTGTCAGTCTGTTAGACAGATTGTACCACTTAACTAACAGGTTTGATAAGGTTTCTTTTTTTTTTTAAGTGAGGTTTTTATATTTTTATTTGCTTTTTTGTTTTCCTTTGGTGGTGGTAGTAAATACTGTTTATTCATCTGTAGTTGTAACCCTCCATTTCTGCTTATCTGGTGGTAATGCTGGATATGTAATAATACTGAGGAAAAGTGTTTCAGAAAGTATGGTATTGGCTCTGGGAAACTTAAAGAACTACTGAGATTATCTGGTGCTGAACTACTTCTAGATTAAATTAGTGTCAAACCTAAGTCAAGCTTCACAGAAAGAAGACAGTAATCTTTTTGTGTATGAGTGAGCAAAATAAAACCCCAAGACAATAAAGCTTATCTCTTTTTTTGTTTCTTTCTTTCTTTTACATAGAAGCACAATATGCTTTAGTAAAATACAACATAAGTCATGCTACTTTGGAAAGTTTGGTGGTGAGAGTTAGGAACTTAATTCTTATGTCAGGTCCCTGTTGTCGAACAAGCTCACACCTGGAGGTACAACCCTTTTGACACGTTCATTTGGAGTATATATTCTCCATCCAGGCGACAGCAATAAAAATCTTTGAAGACACTGGGCAGTGATTCTTTGCAGATTTGCATTCTTTTTTTTCTTTGGTTTTGGCATCAGGGAAGTAGAAACATCATGAGGTTGCAAGTTTTTGTCAAGTTCAAAAGCTATTTGGGGAAAAGTTATTTTACAGAAATCATTGTTTACAATGACAGAGATTCCATCCTACTTGCAAGCCTCTGTGCCTGTGCATACCTGTGGATTGCTATGTTCATCTTGCAAACTTGTTAAGTGCTGAAAAAAAGAGAACCTATTTATGATTAGCTGCTTTTGTTGCATAAAACCTTCAGCCTCTTTACTTAAGAGTGACTGGGTGTCTCAAGGAAAAAAAATCACCCTACTTTAGAAATGTCCACCCACAACTCTTATGTTCTGATCCTGGTGTATCAGAGCCTTCTAAGTGTTGGCTCTGGTTTGATGCAAAATGGAGAGTACAAGGCTTGTATTTTTCACAAGAAAGCTATCTTAAAAGCTACCAGGCCCACATGTTTTCCTTTCTGAGGCTGAGAAGTGCCAGCAGGACTCTGCTCGCATCAGTGCGTCTATATATCTGTGTGCATATGTTAATTTTACTATGGAACATTTTTCCCTCTCCCTGCTACTCAAGAGACTTTGTTTTCAGATTTGTTCTTTTTCAACTTTGATGTGCAGGAAGATTTAGGAAGGGATTGGAATCTTATTTTGGCCAGGGGATTTGAATCTTTTCTATACTGGTGTTTCCATCTCTTTTCAGAAGCTGATGGCTCTGAGACAAAAAACTACTGGATAGGTGTCCCTGCAGCTAATGATGGATGTACAGCCTTCGTTTGTTGTGGGTTCTCAAGTTTAGAGTGGTAGCAAGAAGGCCACAAGGAGGATACAGAAAAGTACAGCGTGCTAATGTCAGCGTCTCTCTGCTATAAAAAAAACCAATCTCCAAACCCAAGAGGGTTAACAGGGAGCTAGACTGCTATAGACACAGACTTAAATTGATGAGGTGCAGATGTAAATTGATAAAGGGGTTTGCTGCACCATAGTATTGAAATTTATCTAAATTCAATATAGTTAAATATTTTTAAAGATCAGATGAATTATACATAAAGTACATGGATTATTTGTCCAAGGTAAACAATGGTGACATTTCTACCTGTTACTTAGTATGACAAGGTTAGCATGTTTTATTCAAAAGTTTTAAACAGTAAATGATTTGTATGAATTAGTTTTTCATTGGACTGCTAGGCAAAGCAGAAACTAACACAGCTATTCTATGATGCAAAGTCAGATTTTGCATTAAATAAATTAGCACAAAAATTTGATTATTTATAACACCTTTAAAATTCATGCTGAAGTTGTCTTGTCGTTTGGAGACTAAAAAACCAAACATTTAAAAACAGTGAAGGAAAAAGAAACAAAGCAGCAATCTCGTCCCCCAGAAATATTGTATAAGAAGCATCAAAATAAAAAAAAAAAGCCTTGGTAATGGAGACCATGGTTTCATATAACTTGAAATACCTAACTGCTGGAATATAAAATTGAAATATGCAGCATGAAGATAATTTTCTGAATTATAAGAAAGTTAAAAATGAGGAAAAAATTCTCCTCCCTTGATCATACCTTGGGGCCTAATGAAGTATAGGAGTTCAGGGTCCAAATTCAGGAGTCTACTTAATTTTGGAAGAGTCTTTGGATCATCTTTGCTTAATATCATCCGTTGAAATGGGAAATACAATTAACCATTTGGTGAACCACGGAACAGAAAAACAGGAATAACTTTCTGCACAAGTGGTCGTGAAAGTCTGCAGAGGAAAATTTGGTCAAATACCTACTCTGGGTAGCAGAAGCAGGTAATGAGTTTCCCATATCCCAGATAAATGCCTCAGTGTGTAACATTCTGTGCACTGAGTTGAAAAAGTCTGATATGACAACTATCAGCTTCATCTGCTTCCAGGCTTGCTGTCAAGCTATCAGCATTTCTAACAGGAGTCAAACAGGGCAGGTTGTACCATGATGTCTATAAGTTGGTTTTGCAATCTCAAGCAAGATATTTTGTGGTCTTTACAATGCATCTGGAACATCTTTACTCTTCTAAAACTTTTAACAACATTTCTGGCTCCTATATGTTGTCATTAAGAATCACTCAAATCTAAAAGTGTTGTGGCATTCAAGATCATGCTAGCATTTTACAAAGAGCATACATAGTCCAGCAATAATAGAAATGACAACTTGTTGATAGAGTACTTGTCCCTTTATGGCAGTTCAGAGAACAATAAGAGATTTAAGTAATGAGCTATATCATGTAATTCAAGATTTACTTGTCTGATATAATTTCTGACAGTGGTCAGCTCCAGATTTATTAGCAGAAAGCAGAGAGACTTTTTCTTCATTAACTTCCATTCTGGTTACTTATCTTATTGGACATATAAATCCTTATTTATATTTTTTTTCACCTCAAAGCCATTCTGTTGTGGAAAAGTTTGAATCAGAGCTGTGTACTGTGTGAAAAGAGTTATTTTTTATTTTAATTTCTGAATTTACTGTCCTTCACTTGCTTAAAATTTTGAAGTGGATGAACAATTGTATTTATGAACAGGAGCTGCAGACATACTTTGTCAATTTTTACACTAAAAATAATGGCTTACAGTATATGCAAAGGAGACTAGTTCAAGACTCAAGTAAATCAAACACCATTCATAGCAGGTGTCTGTTACAGATCAGTAGCAATGAATTTTTCACCTTTATCACATTTATTTTTTTCCTAGTGTTCTTCACAGCTGAATGAACATGTAAAAAGCAAGTAGATACACATACATGAAAGGTGGACTGAGAAAATGAGGCTAGGAAATTGTTGTGTAGAAAGGAACAGACAGGTGGATATGAATGGAAGAATGAGGAAAGTCCATTGCTGCAGCAGTAACCCTATGTCTTGACAATGTCAGAAATTACATTTAAAGTTAACTACCATCCAACATGTTTCTCTTTAGACTTGCTGGCCATCACCAAATATTGACCTGCCCTGCAGTAGCTATTAGTCTCCCATTCCAGTATCTAACCCTCCTTTCTGTGAAGAACTTCTTCCCACATACAATGCATGTTCTTACAGTGCATTGAATAGAATAAATAAAACAAGTAAGAATGTTTCTATGTGCTTTTGAATTAAGAAACATGAATTTGATTTCAAAGATTATTTATTTATACTGTCTGTGGATCAAATTCACAGCTCATAAAATCACAATTTGGTAGTTTACCAGCTGGTTACCTTTTACCTTTCTATTTATCATTCAACTGTCATAGTAATATTTTCACTGTTTCAAGTTTAATATCTATTTTCTCCTGGTAAAGAAAACTAATTTTTCTACATGTAATGTTTCATTGTATTTTAGTTCTCCTTGTTTTCTCTAAAAACAAGTGGCAAAGAACAAAAGAAAAACATTTTTTGTACTTCTGCTGGCTGTCATTTATAGGTCTCAGCTGGTAATTTTCAGTAATCACAAATACGAATTCTTTGGGAAAGTATTGTCTTGTATATTTTGAGCATAAACTAGTTTTATGTTTCACCCTCCTTAAATTTAACTTATTTCTTCATTTTATTCTAGAAACATGAAGAATTTCAGAAATATCCGTTTCAAAATTTATATTTGCCCCTTTTTATGTTTCTCTATTTATCTGATTCTATAAATCAATTTAAGAAAACCTTGTGTTTCCAGAAGGATACAGTATTCAATGAGCACACCTTTCAAAATGTGTTATGGACTTGTTATTGAAATACTGGTAGTTTAATGCCCCTTCCCACCAAGGAACACTTTATGTATCTATATTTTGTTGTGTTTTTGTTCTTCTCAAACTTCTCAATACCTTATTTTCACTGGAAATGAAGCTGATATAATGCATCCCTGGCTGAAAAACTGGTAAACGGAAAAGTGTTGTGCAGTTTATCAGTGCATTATTTGGATGTTTGCCCATGGGATGAAGAATTTGCACTGAATTTCCCTCAAGTTTTCTTGTAAACTTGCAGCCTAAACTGTAGACAAATTCTCCATGCCTTAATCCTGAGATGGGAATTCCTGAGGTTCTTTTGTGTCTCAGGCTAGCACATAATGAGATAACAATTTTTCCAGAACAATAAACTGTTTGTCTCATATGCTATATAACTTCTTTACCTATTTTTATAACATTTTGTATTTGATAGAAAGGTATATTGACCTCCCTGACTCTTAATTTAATACATCAGGTTTCTTGCTATATTATGCAGCCACAGTTAATGCTTATCATTGTTTACAACCTCATCTGGATTCAAACAATTAAGTAATGCAAATTGGTTTATAGTTTCTTAATAGAGCCTGTTTACTGGGACAATCAGATTTCAAGGCTTACTCTCTGTTTGGAATCATAGAAAAACAGTCACCATGAATAAGACCTAATGCTACTAATATTAATTCTTATGCTCATGGAAAACAACTGCAATCTGCATTTATAAATATTGGTGTTTTGTTCATTTATTAGTAATAATAACAGAAGAAAAAAGGAAAAAGAAGAAAAAGAAAAGGAAAAAAGAAAAGGAAAAATAATAAAAGGAAAAGAAAAAGAAAAAGAAGAAAAAGAAACAGAAACAGAAAAAGAAAAAGAAACAGAAAGGAAAAGAAACAGAAAAAGCAAAAGCAAAAGCAAATGAAAAAGAAAAAAAAAAAAAGAAAAAAAGAAATAAAAGAAAAAGAAAGGAAGAAAAAGAAAAAGAAAAAGAGAAAAAGAAAAAGAAAATAAAAAGAAAAAAAAGGAAAAAGTAAGGAAAAAAAGAGAAAAAGAGAAAGAAAAGAAAAAGAAAAACAGCTTGCTCCCCCCCTCCTTCCTGCTCACCTATCTTTCATTTTCTCTCTGTACTTCTGCACAACTCCTGAGAAACAGAGAGAGTGATACTATGTATGCTGCAGGTATTTTCAGCAGGTAGAAGAGTTCAGAGAGAAGACTTGGAAATTTATCTGCATGCTTGCAGCCCCCTCCAGAGCAGGCAGCTACTTAAATAAATAGAATAACTGTATGTATAACTGCATGCACATCTGCCAGCGCAGTGCCATCTTCCTGGTGTGTCTCTCCTTGGAATGATATCACGCTGCCAGGCTTTGTGTTGTACCACATGTATCAGAAGTCGCTCTTCTGGGAAGATAGTCATGTTTGCAAGCTGACAGGGCAGATTGCTAAACACCCTTTATTTATGAGAATTAATTTTTTTAAAATTCATATGCGAATAATTAATTTCAGTTTATTTCATGCATTAGAGACCATGATAAATTGCTAAATGTTTGGGGAACGATTCACAACTCATTCAATCAGTCAGAAAGAATATTGAATCCTTGTGCTTGGTCAATATGAGTGAGAATAGGATTTGCCTTTCACTGTGACCAGGGCTGGCAGGTGAAAGGAGCAGCGGGAACCCCCCTGCACTTGGGGCAGGAGCACTGCACAGCCAGTCACAGGCAGGCAGACCCCTGACAAAGGTGCTTATGGGACTGGGAAAGGCTCAGGGGAGAAGGTCCTATATTCTCTTCAACACAAAACTGAGCAGGGACAGAGGGGCTGATAACAAAGAGAAGATTTTCCCCAGTGATAATGATGGTCAGTTCGTCCAATTCCTCCTTGAAGGGTTTCCATTTCCCATGGGATAAAACACTCAGCAACAAGCAGCGAGCAGTGAGTTGAACTGGAGACCTGCTGTGTTCCCTAATGACTTGAAATGCCCTGGAATCAATCCCATGGTCTTACTGTTAATTTCAAACTATGGAATCAGTCTCTGGAATATTATTTTATTGTGGGGAAAGACTTTTAGTCTCTTGGTCAGTCAAAATTTTACTGCTTTATGTAGTGAAGAATTTTTTTCAAGAAAGGAACTTGTAAATTCTGTTATGATTACAAACTATGATCTCCCTGTTTCCTGTTAAATATAAGCAGAGAATCACAGAATCATTTAAGTTGGAGTAGACCTCCAAGATAATTGAGTCCAAACCCTGGCAGATCGCCACCTTGTCAACTAGATTATGGCACACGCCACAAACAGTTTTTCCTTGTACACCTCTGGGGAAGGTGACTCCACCACTTCCATGCACAGTCAATTCCAAAGTTTGGCAGCACATTTTACAGTGAAGGAAGCTTTAAAGATTCTTCAACATGCAGGATCATTTCATACAGATATTCCAGAGAGCTGCTTTTTCAACTCCTCTTTTTTTCTCTCTATCTTCTTTGCAGTTATTTACATTTTTACTTTTTTGGTTAACATCAGAGATTAACTTATACAGGCTATGTAGTATCTGTGATTAATTTACCTACTACAGAAATAATAATTTTCTATCCTCTGTGCAGACACAAAGTTTTTCACTGTTATTTGCACATTTTGATATTTATGGACTTTTAATTACATCAGACAAGTTATTTATCCCTGGTGTAAATTTGTTTAAGAATGCGGGATTCTGGTCCCTCTGCAGTGTAAGCCTCCTGTTTCCCCTTCTTTCATCAGTGTTCAGCTGGGGAGATTAGATTTAAAGGGCCCCATTATTCAGTGTTTACACACCCTGATCACTGATTCAGTTAGTATGGGTACACAAGGAATGTGGAGCAGATTGAAAAGCAGGAGTCTGCTTTGCCCATTGTGACTTTAAAATATGCACAGAGCAAATTCTACTTATATTTAGTTGTACAGCCTCATAGTTGATGATTTTTTTATTTTCAGCCTTTTTTTAAGATAAGGTGTAATAACAGAATTGTTTTCAGCACTGCTTCCTAGCTGAATATTACATAAAGAATTTACCTGAGCAAATCCTAGTATTTGTGTGTAGCAAGCAGCTCTAGTTCATGACATGATGTCACACAGATCATAGATCATTTCATGATCTAAGTCTTAATGTAATCTGTGAAGTGATTAAAATTAAACATTGGCATCTAAGATTAAAGCCAGATTAGTGCTTCCAAAAAGATCTTCTTACCTAACAGGTAGGAACAATGAAAATATATATGAAAAATTACTTGGCTGTCATTTTTTTTTTTAACATGTGTATTGACTTGAAATGTCTTTGATAAATAAAAAGCTAAAAAATTATTCTGCAAGTGAAAGAATAACCAAGCTGTCCCTTCTGATCCTTCTACCTGGTTTTTACTTTATGACACAAGAGGGTAAAACCTTCAACTTTCTGTTGTTAGGCACTTGTTGGTACATGTATTCTATATTGCAGATAATCTGTTTTGTAGATTGTTAATATAGAATTTTATGTTCAGAACAGCAGATACTTTTCTCTTCTGCATCCCATTCACTACAGTACCAAGAAGCTTCAGCTGGTCAGTGGTTGAAAGATATTGATCCCAAGCCTACAGTAGGGTCATCAATATGTCCTCTTTCAGTAAAAGAACAAGCATGCCCAGGCAATTAGCATTATCCATCCTGTCAAAAGTAAAATTGCATTAAAAATATTATGAACATTGCCAGTATTTTGCTTTTCCTGTCTTTCTCATATTCATCAGAAAAAGGCCAACATGCCATTTTTAGTGAAAAAGTCAATTGTATGACTCTACTCCATCGTTTTCACTGTTCATAAAACAGACTTTTAGTAATTAAGGATATGAAAGGTTCCCCTTAAATTAAATTAAGAATAAATATTTGTATCTATCCACCTATGATAGTTTTCACTAGTGGACACCTTCTCTCTATGTTCTCAATTTCTAAAATTTTCCTTCATGTATATTTATAGCCATTTTCCAAGGATATCAGATTCTTGCCTAGTCAACCGTAAGTATTATGACATGTAGAAATTATCTAAAAATGTAATCGTGCAATAAGTCTATGACCACATTTTGACAGTGTTACTTTCACCAGTCAGACTCCGTTGAAGCCTATTAAGAGTTCTGTCTGTTAAAGACAAAATAAAATGCCTTCATGTGTTTTCGGAGAAACTTTAATACAGAAAGTAGTCTTGTTCAGAAAAAAGGGCTTGAGTCAGATAAGGGAAGGGTGTTTTACAGGAAAATAAACCTAATATACCTTTAGACAAAGTAAAAGGATTAAAAAAATGTGTGCTGTCTTTGTGAGGGTTTTTTCACTGGTTGAACTGTTATGGAAGAGCCATGAAGGAAAGTGACTCAACAACCCTCATAAGTGTGGGAGGAGCTGAGGACTCAAGAGACTTCTCCCAGCCTCCAGTGGTATCTGCCTAAAAAATCTCCTAATTCATCAGGCAGTTGATAAAACCATCACCTAAGCTGTGTCTTCAATCTGCCTGAGCTATCATTAGCTGAGATCATAGGAGAAAAGTTTTCCAAAGCATATTTGGACAATGACTTCTGGTTCCCTGCAGAACCTCATTTGCAGGTACCACACCTAGAACACATCATAGCCTCAGAGATTGGGGGGAAGTAGAATAGCATGTACTAGCTCCTGGAGAGCTAGTACATATTCTAAGAAATGGAAAGTTTAGCCCTGGTAATACTAAGCTGAACAATAAGAAAAAAATTAATTGAAATATTTCTGCTGGTTTGGCAAGACTTAGTGAAAATTAAGTTTTCGTACTCGACTGTGCTCAGACCTGTGGATCTTTATACAGGGCCTTATGTGTATATCATTCAGTATGGCTATGTAAAGCTTATATTCAGGTGATTATTTGATGTTTGTACACACTGGTCATGCCAATAGCATTGAAATACCAATGTCAGAATCAGTATTGTGTTCTGAATGGTATCAAAGTGCAAATTATTCTTGCTTTGCAGCCTTAAAGAAAAGTGTAGAGAAGTTATTTAGAAAGACTATAGTCTACAGAAGAAAGTGTCTAAGCTGAAAACACGGATCTAATGACCTTGATGGATGTTTATGCATATATAATATACATATGCAATTTGCATACACGCAAATTGATATAAACCCTGACGTTACTGATGCTTCCAAATGCCATTTGCCTTCCCGGTAGATAAATTAGAACTACAGAGGATACAGATGGCAATGGGACAAATAGCCCAAGGAGGAAAGGTAATAAACACCAATGTTGTGCTAAAGCATCTAAACTTTGCAAGCATTTTGGAGGATACTGCAATTACGGTAACACAGATCCAAAAAAGAGAAATATGAAGCACTGTGGAAAGAAAGCAGAATATGCACATGAAAAAGCAGAAATAGGCACATGAGAAAGCACATCATGAGCAGGATGATGTAGGAATGATCTGTCCATCTGTGAAAATAAATGACTTGACAAATCTTCACTACAAAATGGAAGCAGGAAAATGAGAGAATTGGGGGTATATGTGATTGCTTTTGCTTTTGTTTTTCAGCTCCAGAAACTTCTTAGGCTGAGTGTTTTACTAGTAAGACCTATTGCTCAGAAATGTCTTTTTGCTTAAATGCAAACCCTTTAGTCTTGTCTACTTTGTATACAAATGATGTATCAAGAAGGTTAGTGAAAATAATGCCAGTGGGAATATTTTATTTCCTTTGGATTTTCATCTCAGCTATGAAAAGGCAAAAAATTTGCAAGATCCTTTAAAAGGTCTAAAAATACACTAGAACTTTAGATCATTTGTATTCATCTGAATCTACTGTGGGTCACCAAACTCAGGTCATTATTCACTTCACCTTCTAGTTATTAGGAGCACAATTTAGAGGTTCTGTTCTAAGAGGAACCAAAGCATTAGTGTCTTTATTTTACTATACCTAAGTTATCTAGTTATGGTATTATAATAGTACCTATGAAGTTATTTCAACAAATACATGGACAAGAATGGCAGAGACTTGAGAACTCCAGGAAAAATGAAAGGCTTTGCACAGTACTTATATACAGACATTCTGGAGATAAAATTTCATGACCTGTTGTTTTAAAAACCTGAGTTAATTATACTGTTCTTCAGTCACATGGGTATTTTAAATGATTGAAAAAAAATCCAGGAAATATAACATCAATTTTCTGCATTCATATGGGAAACTTTATTTAAATAATATGCGTTATGCACTCTGCTCAGTTCAGAAATTTAGCTCCAATTCTCATTGTCTCATTTTCTAGCAGCTTGCCTATTAGTAAGTTTTTAAATGCCAGGCTTTTGAACAGAATTGCACAATAAATATTGTAGATATATTGACAGCTTGGGTAAATCAGTTGGTGGACTGTGCAGTGCACATGAGAAAATGGTCCATTTTGCTAATTTGTATTCTACACACCTGGTTCACTGTAATGGTTTAGGAATGGTATTTCCCATTCAGTTCTCACTAAAACACCCCAAACAGTGCACTGCTTGCTCATTCCTTGTCCCCTCCCCTCTGGTGGTGAGCTGGAGAGGACAATTGGAAGGACAAAAGGTATCACGGGCTGTGATAAGAATAATTTACTGGAAACAGCATTGAGATAAGAAAATGAATAGTAATAATACCAATATTAATAACAAAAGTGTGCAAGAGGTGAATGATTCACACAGAAGTGCTCACCACAATACCATGTGGAGCCCTCAAAAACACCTGACCCTGCCAGGCTACCTGACCTGAAAAGGACTCGCTTTCCCTGAACCCAGAAATGGCATGAGGTGGTATAGAGCAAACTCTGGGTCCTGGCCATGCCACCCCTGGCTACTGCCAGAACCAGGACATTCACTAATTCTTTAGTATTGTCTCTTCCATTCCTTACTCTTTTCTATACCTTCTGCATACAGCTCCACACAGCAGTGATGAACACTTTTAGCTTCAGATGAAACAGAGACTGATGAGCATCAGTTTATTGCTATTTATGATGTATGATAGAATTTGAGAGGAAATAGAGCAGAAAACTGTAGTTGCACTTTGTCTGTGTAAAGTATTTCTGAGATCCAGATTTGGGACATTCTTCTTATATGTTAGATGCCTTGCGGCAATGACAGCAACAGGATTTGAAAGGCCATTTCTGAACCACTGCACACACTGAAATCCTGTTCTGCAGGGTGCTCAGTGTCCCTGGCTTTTTCAATAGATCCAGGATTTATGGAGAGCATGTTTACTCCAGATACTTTGAGGAGAAGTAGTGGGTTTTTTTCAATAGTGACTTATGACTGAGCAATACTTTCATCATCCTTGTTATAAACTTGATGCCTTCAGTAAAATAGGAGAGAATCAATACAAACAAAAATGTTAATACTCATTGGATCTGGGATTCACAAGGTTATCCATCTATTAAAACAGCTCAAGGCAGCCAAGGAAACTATGCCATACACAAAACCAGACAAATACAATTACTTCTTGGAAATATTCCATAAGGCAAATAGAGAGATCCTTCATGTTTAGATTAATTGTTTTTACCAGGTATAAAAAATTTAAAACCAAGACAAAGGCACAAAAGTAATGAGGATATTCCCTGAATTTCCTAGCATTTTTGACCTTCTGCAGTATACATTTCACCATTTATTTCTCTATAATTTTGCAACTTGAGTTTATTGTGTGTCTGCACAAGATGAGCACAGGTACTGAAACAGAAGGATTGCATTAGGTGAAGAGCCCACAATGGTGCAGAGTAGAATGTAGTGGATATGTTTCTGAACAACACTTGTCTAAACACTACTGGCTCTAGCACTTGCATTAATTCTGTTTAAATACTTTATTAAATCATCCCAGCACTCTTGAGGGCTACTGAGCATGAGAAGCTCTGCCTTGTATCATTTGACATTACACAGATTCATTCTATGCTCACATCATGAATGAGTCAAACCAACTGGAAGACAGAGGAGGTTGAGGAAGGCCTTAAGAGAAGCACTTAGCTTCTTTCATTCATTGCATGCAACACGGGCAACAAACAGGAGGAAGTGGAAGCCACCGTGCTTCTGAACAGGTATGATCTATTTGCTATTACCAAGAATTAGTGGCAAGATTCTCATAATTGGAATGTAGATATTGATGGGTAAAGGCTGTTCCAAAGGGGTCCAAGAGGAAGAAAGGGTGAAGGAGTTGCTCTCTACATCAGGAGTGGGAGAGATTGTGAAGAGTTCTTCTCTTAAGAACAGTCCTGAGCAGTTCAAAAGGTTATGGGGTAAGAATTAGAGACCAGGGCAACAAAGGGAACATTGTGGCTGGTGTCCCTACAGGCCCTCCATCAAGGGGAGGTTATTGATTAGGCCTGTTGGCTCCAGCTTCTAAACACCACCACATCTGTTGGAAAGGTAGCACAGCAAGCTGTAGTCAATCCAGAAGACTCCTGGAATGCATTGAAAATAACTTTTTAAGCTAGGTAATAGCCTTTACCAGAGGGGATAAGATACTGGACCTGATGGGCACCTATTCAAGTGAGCTAATTGATGACAGCAAGATTCAAGGCAGCCTGGGCTGCAATGATCATGTGCCGATGGAATTTGCAGTCCTGAGTCATGTAGGTCCAGTGAAGAATTAAGTCAGGACCCTGATTTTTGGGAAAGCAAACTTTCAGCCCTTCAAGGAGTTAGTCAATAGGACCGCCTGGGAAATTGCCATCAGGGACAAGGGAACAGAACAGAGTTGGGATATCTGTAAGCATGCTTTCTATAGAGCATACAAGATTGTGATCCCAAGGTGCAGGAAACTGGTCCAGGAAGGCAAGAAACTGGCATAGCTGAGTGGGTAACTGCTCATTAAGCTGAAAGGCAGAAAGCAAATCGGCAGTGGAAGAAGAGACAGGTATTTGGGAAGAAGTATAAGAAGGCTCTCCAATTGTGTAGGAGTGAGGTCAGCAAGGCTAAGAAGCAGCTGGATCTGGACTTGGCAAGAAATGCAAAGAATAACAAGCAAGGGTATGTCAAGGATGTCAGCCAGAAAAGAAAGGTGAAGAAAATGCGCCCAGCCAATAAACAAAGCTGGTAACTGCAGATGAGAAGACTGAGGTGCTCAAAAGTTCTTTTGCCTCAGTCTTCACTGTCACTCTCTTTCCACACCTCTCAAGTGAATTGACTGCAAGACAGGGATTGGGGGAGCAAACTCTCCCACACTGTAATAAAAAGTAAGTTTTGACACCACTTGAGAAACTCAATAGACATAAATCTATGGGACCTGATGAGATGCATCTCTCAGTCCTGAGGGAATTGGCTGACGCAGTTGCCAGACTCCTCTCTATGATATTTGAAAAGATATGTCAGTCATGTGAAGTTCCCAGTGACTAGAAAAAGGGAGATATTGACCCGTATTTAAAAATGGTAGAAAGGAGAACCCTGGGAATTATCTCCCTGTCATCTTTCAGTCTGTACCTGGGAAGAGCATAGAACAGATCCTCCTAGATCCCTGTGCTAATGAACAGGGACGACAGAGAGGAGATTCAAGACAGCCAGCTTGGCTTCACCAAGGGAAAATTCTGTCTGGCCAACCCAGTGGCCTTCTATGATGGGATGACTGCACCAGTGGATAAGGACAACAGATGTCATATATCTGGACTTATATAAAGCTTTTGACATGGTCCCCCACAACATCCTTATCTCTAAACTGGAGAGAGAAGGATTTGGTGGGTGGACTGTCTGGTGGATAACGAATTGTTTGCATGGTTATATTCAGAGGGTGATCAGTGTCTGCATGAAATTTAGTGATGAGCGATGTCCTTCAGGGGCCCATACTGGGGCCAGTGCTCTTTAATGTCTTCATCAATGACACAGACAAAAGGATTAAGTGCATCGTCAGCAAATTTGCAGAAAACACCAAGGTTTGGGGTGCAGTGGACACACCGGTGGGATGCCATTCAGAGGGACCTGGCCATGCTGAAGAAATGGGCCCATGGGAATCTCATGGGGTTCAACATGGCCATGTACCAGGTGCTGCATGTGGATAGGGGCAAACCCCAGTAGCAACACAGGCTGGGGATGAAGAGATCAAGAACAGCCCTGACCAGAAGGATTTGGGGTTGCTGGTGGGTGAGAGGCTGGACATGACCTGGCCAGGAGCGCTCACAGCCCAGAAAGCCAAACGTGTCCTGGACTGCATCCAAAGCAGTGTGGGCAGCAGGGGAGGGAGGGGATTCTGCCCCTCTGCTCTGCCCTGGTGAGACCCCATTCGGAACCCTGCATCCAGCTCTGGGGTCCCAGCACAGGAAAGATGAGGATGTGTTGGAGCAAGTCCAGGGCAGGGTAACAAAAGTGATCAGAGAAATGGAACACCTCTCCTATCAGGAAAAGTGGAGAGAATTGGGGCTGTGCAGCCTTGAGAAGAGATGGCTCTGGGGAGACCTTATTGTGATTTGCAGTACATAGAGGGGGCTTATAAGAAAGATGAGAATAGGCTTTTTAGGAGGGCTGTTGAGACAGGACAAGGAGTAATGGTTTTAAATCTAAAGAGGGTAGATTTAGATTAGAAATAAGGAAGAAGCTTTTTAGGATGAGGATGGGGAGACACTGGAATAGGTTTTCCAAAGAGGTCACGAATGCTTATCCCTGGAAACTTTCAAGCTCAGTTTGGATAGGTTTTGAGCAACCTGACGTAGTTGAAGATGTCCCCCTTGTGCCTCTCCTTAGTAGAGATGTTAGACCAGGCGACACTTAGTGATCCCTTCCAACAAAAATCATCCTATGATTCTGTGGTTCATGCACGACCCACGTACTTTTCTATCTGTGTGCAAAGTCATGGAGAAACATGTCGATATGTTTAACTAATGTTCTAAACCAGAGCCTGTCATCTCCAGGCCTTTTCTCATGTTTTGTCTTTCTTGACTAACTCCTTTAATACTTTCAGGAGAATATAGTTCTATTTATTGGTGATCTCAATTACAAACCACTTTACTTCATCAAACACCACTTCACTAGCAATTTCATGGAAGGAGAAATTTGTTGGAACACTCTTTTCAGAAGATGGGTACTAACTGAAGTCTTGCTACCCCTTTAATGTTACAGATGGGCCACTTTACTCTGTTGAGATGTAGGAAGCACTTCTCAATTAAAGAAAAAAAGAACAAAAACACCCAAGAGGGAGTTCTTACTGCATTAGCCAAGGATGTGGGGTTTTCAGCATAGCACACAGCTTCCTTGTAACTCCTTCCAACCCCTTTTTTGTCAGTTTGTTAATGAGGGTGAGTAAGATACCTTAACCCTTCACAATGACCTGTTTCATTTTCTATTAGCCTTATTCCAGAGTTATGTTTGCTATAGCTGTTGGAGCATGTAAAGCTAGTGAAACAAACAATAGTGTGTGATGGATTTTGAAATTTCAAAACTAGTTCTCTTTAGAGGGTATAAAATGCAGCAGTTTCTATGTTGTGGAAAAGGATGTGAATGCAAAGGGAATGAACCAGAAGGTGCACGATATGCTCAAGCAGAAGTATGTTTAATTAACTCACAAGGATTGGTGCAAAACAAACTGCAGAGAGCAGAGATGGTGCTTATAATTCTAAATTGTGCTTCAGGTGTAAGCATATCTGCTGATGACAGTTCTAGGCTTTTTCTCAATCTCTTGCAGAAACGTTACAACAAAAAAAAAGTGGATTTTATTTTTTAACTTTTTTTCTTAAATTGAAAAGAGTTTTCAGTTCCACAAAAAGTATTTTCATAACTTTAAAAACATGTGCTCTATGTTTCACTTTCAAAGGAATTTTTCTGTTGGTTTTATTTCTTCTGTTTATAATAAAATATTCAAGATTATTCTGCAAGATTGTCTCTCACTCTCATGCACATACTCATTTTTCTATGATATCTTTTTAAGCATCTTGGCAGACACTTCATGTAGTCCTATTTTGTGAAGTTTGGGTGCTGTGAATGACTTTAAACAGGGAAAAAAATATATAGCATATATCACTGATATTTCTGAAATCATGGGGAGAAGTAAAGTAAAACCAATGGGAACAGAACTGCATCCTGTCTTTTTTAAGAATATCTACACACTGCTAGTTCCATTTCTTGTTTAATGATATAAATAAAATTGTAGAGAGTATAAAATAATTCTTTCCGAAGCACCTGTCAGTGTATTTGTCATTCAGTAATCATATTTATCATTTGAAATTATGCATGGATTTAGTTCAGGACACAAACATTTTGTAGTAAAAGTATAAAACTAATTTATTTACCATACCCATTTGCAACTTTTAAATAGTTGCAAATCAAATATAAGTTTATCAAAGTTACAGGAAAATGCAGAAGAAATGAGATAGAGGGGAAAGAGAGAGACAGAAGTTTAAATTATTGAACAAAAGTGTCAGCTAAATTATAACATTGAAAGAAACAATCAGATTATAATAACAAGAGTAACAGGGTTGTGAGATTTCAAAGAGATTTATTCTCAGAGGTACCTTGAAAGAAACCAATTAGTTTTTTCTGACCGTTACCTCAGAACTAGACTGCACATTTTTTATGTTTATTGAACAAAGCCAAAAACCCCTTTGCTAGGGTAGCTTTGCTGTTGCTGTCCAGATAAATATATTGCTGGCAGAGTTGATCATGTAATTGAAGACAATAAGACTAAAGTATCTCTCTTGGAAGTACAGAGGTGAAAATGTGATCTAGTATGCTGTATTCTGCCCCTCCAAATGAAGGCTTGGTGGAACAGTGTACAGAGCTAGACTAAAGTGCCTCAACCAAAATTCATAGAAAGAATCAGAATATCCTGAGTTGAAAGGCACCCACAAGGGTTATCAAAGTTCAACTCCTGGCTCTGCACAAGACAGCCCCAGGAATCACACCATGTTCTTGAGAGTATTGTCCAAACACTTCTTGAACTCTGTCAGGCTTGGTGCTGTGATTACTTTCCTGGGAAGACTTCTCCAGTGCCCAAGCACCCTCTACATTAAAAACCTTTTTCTAATACCTAGGCTAAAGCTTCCCTGACATAGCTTCATGCTCTTCTCTTTGGTCCTGTCACCGCTAACCAGAGAGAAGGGATTGGTGCCTGCCCCTCTTCTTCTCCTCACGTGAAAGCTGTGGGATGTTTTGAGATCTTCCCTCAGTCTCCTCCAGGCTAAGCAGACCAAATGACCTCAACTTTTCCTCATACAGCTTCACCTTAAGGCTCTTTATCACCCTCATTGCCTTTGGACACTCTCTAACAGCTCAATGTCTATTTTTGTATTGTGGCACCCAGACCTGCCCCCAGCACTCACCCACGTGAGGCTGCCCCAGTGCAGAGCAGAGCAGAGCAGGGCAATCCCCTCCCTTTCCCGGCTGGTGATGCTATGCCTGATGCGCCACAGCACACAGGTGGCTCTCCTGGCTGACAGGGCACTGCATACTCATATTCAACCTTCCATCAACCAGGACCCCCAGATTCCTTCCTGTGGTGCTACTCTCCAGCCCCTCGTTCTCCATTCTGCCTGTACATCCAGGGATGCCCCATTTCAGGTGCAGAATCCAGCACTTTACCTTGTTGAACTTCATATGATTGGTAATTGCCTCTCCCCCTAATTTGTGAAGGTCCCTCTGCAGGGCCTTCCTGCCTTCGATGGACTCAACAGCTGCTCCCAATCATCAACAAACCTAGGATACCTTTCAGTCCTGTGTCCAAATAATTGGATGTTGAAGAGAACAGAAATTGAGCCCTGCAGAATGCCACTAGATGCCAATTGCCAACCAGATGCCACTCCATTCACTGTAACCCTTTGTGCCTGACTCATGAGTCAGTTGCTCACCCATCACATGATGTGTTTATTCAGCCGTGTAGTGGACAGTTTGTCCAGAAGGTCTCTGGGAGAGGCAGTATCTGAAAATCTGAAAGGATTACATGAACTGTCATTCCTTGTTTGGCGAGGTGGATTGTCTTAAAAGGAAATTGAGTTTGACTTCGAGCAAGACTTTCTCCTCATGAAGTTGTGCTGTCTGTGACCAATGGCTGTGCTGTCCTTTGGGTGTTTTTCAACACCTCCCAGAGTAATCTTCTCTTTAATTTTACCAGGCACTGAAGTGAGACTGAGATGCCTGTAGTTCCCAAAGTCAAACTTCTTGCTGTTCTTGAAAACTGGAACAATGCTAGCCACTTTAAAGTCAACTGAGACCTCTCTAGATACTCAAGATTGTTAAAAGTCTTGAGAGAGGCCTCAAAATGACATCAGCCACCTCTTTGAGTATTCTTGGATGAATCCCATCGGGCCCTTAGTTAGCAACAGATCCCTCACAAATTCAGAGTGGACTGGGAGCTGATCATTCTCACAGCCATCTCAGGGCACTGGGACCTTCTTAGTCCATCACTGATGCAGAAGGCAGAGGCAAAGAAAGCCTCTGCCTTGCCCATGTCCCTGTTTGAGAGGTGACCATCCTCCTCAAGTTATGACCCAATGTTATTTCTGGACTGCCTCTTGCTATTTGCATGTTTAACAAAACTCCCTCTCTTGCTCTGTTCCTCCAGTACTGGTGAGCTTCATCTCCATTTGAGCTTTGACTGTAAGAACTATCTCTCTACAGTGATGAGGACCATCTCTGTATTCTTTCCATATCACCTGACCTGGCTTTCACTGGGGATACCACTTCTTTTTTTTGCCTTAGCTTCAAAAGAAGATCCCTGCTCAGCCAATCTGGCCTTTTGTCTCACCTGCTTGACCCCCAGAATTTTGGGACTGCTTGCCTATGTGCCATTAGGAGGTGGTGCTTAAAAAATAACTAGCACCAATGGACCCCAGGACCTCCACAAGCATTTTCCCAGCAGCCTTAGTAACTAGTTTGTGAGCAGCCTGAAGTCTGCTCTCCTCATGTGCTGAGCAGAGGATTTGCTGGTGTTTTCTTCCTGTCAACATAGATTTTGCTCTCGATTGCTTTGCTGTCGCTGTAGCCAATACAGCCATCCATCATGACTCCACTCAAAAGACCCTCTCTGTTAACAAGTTACAGATCAAGGAGGAAATCTTAGCCAGTTAGCTCCCATAGTATTTATATAATGAAATTGTCATCCAAGTGTTTTGGGAATCTTTTGAAGCTGTTTGTGCCAGCTGTGTCGTGTTATCAGTTAACAACAGATCAGTTGAAGACCCCCATAAGGACAAGGGAAGTTGGATTAAAGGTTTCCTTTAGTTCCTCCAAGAACAATTCATTGGTGCCATCATCCCAGACCAGGTGGTCTATGGAGGACTCTCATGATGATATCTGTATTATTTGTTTGTCCCAGAGGGTCTCAACCATGCCATTGCCTACTGTAAGTTCCATGCAGTCCAGCCCTTGCATCACATACAGTGCCATCAGCCACACCTCTCCTGCCCTGCCTATCCCTCCTGAGGGCAGAGCCTGTAGCCATCCAACACGGCACGCCAGTGACAGGGCTCATTCTACCAGTTTCACTTCTAGCAATGTTATTGCCACGTAGTTTGCTGCTTTACTCCTAACATGTTCAAAGGTGAAGTCACAGCCCAATAATTTTAGAGGAGGAAAAGCTTCCTTCCAGAAATGTAATGCTGCTTTCAAGCCCTGTGGAGACCACTGGAAAAAATCCTCTGCACCTCAGCAGACTTTGCAACAGGTGTCAAGGTGCTGCATGCCATTATCTAGCTCCTCTTGTGTCTCAGCGCTGACATGACAGAAATGCATCATCAATGCAGCAACAACACTTCTTTGAAGTGTATGTTCAATTGAAACTGTTGGCAGGAGCTGTACCATATCCTGCACTGTGAACAACAGTGGTGGAAATGTGAGCAAAACCACTGTAGCAGTCGATATAAACTGTCCTACTGTGAAGACTGCTATTCTTTCTATTATCTGGCTTTTGAGATTATCCAGACATAATTGACAATGTTGTACCTGACTCTGAGTGTCACACAACATTGATCTCTCACACTGATTGCCAATTTAGTATTAGTATCAAAAACTCTACTAAACTTTATTTAAAAACACCATCACAAATGCCTCCACTTTTAGTTTATGGGCAACACTTGCTTAATTGCCAAACCACATCATCTTCTGCTACTAGATGAAGATATGGAATTTTGGGTTTGAACAATTAGCTTTGTAGAAATTATTTTAATTACATGGATGAATAATAGAAAGTCTTTCAATCATTAAAACAGTTATTTTTTAAATCTTGATCACTACTTATATGTGTTTATTTATTATTCAATAAATGGATTCCTAATAAATGAGAGCAACTGAATTCCACATACTTGATAGAAACAGTGTGATGCATTCAGCAGAAATGTTTCATTTGGACAATCATGCTAACAGCTGGAGTCACCAAGTACACTTTAAACTGGTATTGCATGTATAAAAGTATGTTGTTACTTCTAAGCACAGGTCTTGCTTAGAGGCATTCAGGATGAACAGGTCTGACTGAGGCAATTACACTGAAAATTACAGCACCCTTTGCACTTGCAGGTTTGAATTAGACCTGAGTAAAAATTGATATATTTGTTCCCATGGGAAATTTTAACATTGAACTCTCAAGAAGATCTAGCAAGGGCTTGTTTAGCAGACTACTGTGAATCAACTTCCACTTTGCTACCTGTACTGAACCAAAGTGTGAGTAATGTAGAAAAAGCTCATAGATAGCTTGAGCTGTTATATATTCTTATTCAACCACCAGAGTTAAGAACTGTATGTGAGGCAGGATGTGGTCTTAGTTCTCACAAGAAATGAGAGATGCAGTAATAATAAATCCATTGAACTGTGATACCAGTATCAAATCAGAATATTTACAATACTTACAATTCATTTGGAAATATTCCTCTCTTATTCATTTTGTTTATTTAATATGATCCAAAATATTTTTTTAATTTTCAGAAATATTATTTTGGATAAGATGATAAATCTGGTTTCCTCTTTCAAAAAGAAAAACTATCTGTTGCAGATATCTACTTGGCAGGCAATAGATTTATGCATTTGTGTGATCTGGGAAATTTCTGGGGTGCATTTTATTCACAAGAGAGACCAGGGGAGATACACTGCTGTACTTTTTTTCTCACAGACTATAAAGAACTGGTTGGGTATGTGATAGCCAAGGACAGTAATGTATGACAAGGGCAGTCACCATGGAACTGTGGACCTAAACTTTCAGAAAAGCCTAGAAAAGAGAATAATAGAGTCATTTAGCTGGGAAAACCCCTTTAAGATCTTTGAGTGCGACTGCAAGTCTAACACTGCCAGCACTGCTGGGTCCCACCTTACTGTCTCCAAACATCACATCCACAAGTCTTTTAAATACATTAAAGAGACTAAACTCTTCCCTCAACAGCCTGTTCTAATGCTTGACCACCCTTTTAGTGAATAATTTTTTCCTAATATCCAATCTAAACCTCCCTTAGTGCAACATGAGACCACCTCCCACCTGGCTGTAACATCCTTTCCAGTAGTTGTTGAGTGTGGTAAGATCCCCTCTCAGCCTCCTTTCCTCCAGGCTAAAAAATCCCAGCTCTCTCAGCCACTCCTCACAGGACTTGGGCTCTAGACCCTTCACCAGCTTCACAGAGTCTCAGCTTTGGACATCAGCAGATTTCTGATTGTTCTGGGACTATTTTGTCAAGATCCCTCAGGAGACTGTGCTGGAGAGAAAAGGAAAGCAGGAGAGCTGGTAAACTTCAAGGTCAACATGAAGAGCAGTTGTCCCCTTCAGAGAGCAAGCAAGCACAGAAAAACAGGGAGCTACTGGCTGAGCTCAGAGGCAAATAAGAAGCATTCAGTGTAAATTAAGGGGGAAATAGAGGTGAACTGCATGTCAGGAACACAGAGACATTGCCTGAACATTGAGCCATGGGTCAATCCAGTCATCATCCAGACTGGAAACTGCAGAGTTTTGCGAAGGACAAGAAGAGAGGCTTCCTTCCAAAAGAAAGGCTAAGGTTAACATGGGTTGGCTAGTCAGCAGGCAGCTCATGACCAAGGGTGTCAACACAGCAAAGATCTCAACACATGCATTTGCCTCAGAGTTTATTTGCAAGATCTGCCTTGAGGGTCTTGGAACACTATGGACCCTGTGGGTTGCTGGGGATTGTGGAAACTGTCTCACCACCCCTGGCTGGGAGCAGGACAATTTGGTGGGCAGCTGGAGCAGGTCTGTGCATTGGAAAACCTCCCTGGGAAGCGGACACAGTCTGTATGAGAAAGTTGTGGCTTGAAAAACTAGAAAGCTAGTCCTGCATATCAATGTAGCCGTATCAATACTGTGTTTTAGTAGATTTTATTCTTCAGGAGAAGAAATTGCCAAATACCATCCCCCCAAAACCCCCTCCCCTAGAAAAAAAAATGTGGGGAAAAATCAAGAAGTGTGAATGAATCAGGTGAATCAGCTGCCAGTTAAGATGTTGGACAAAAATATGAAAAATGTAAGGAGGACAATTTTACAAGAGATCCTTCCAAGAGATATAATTTTTACAGTGATCTCTACAAAGCAGAAAGTTTAAAAAAACCCCATCATATAATTCTTTCTAAGTAATAAAAAAAAATCCAATTAGTCTCTCAGTGCAAACCTACTCAAAATGTTTTATTTCCTTACATCAGAAATAGATAGTTTGATCAGAATCAAAATATGCAGTATTATTCTTATATGGATATTGCACAGTGACTACTACTAACTGGACCCTTTAATGAGTTTTTGCTTAGCCATGGCCAGCTGCTGGCAGTTACAATAGCTCCCCAATTCACTGTGTGATGTGTGCCTTTTTATTATGTAGGTTCTGTGCCTAGCACACTGGGGTACTGTGAGAGGTCCTGTGATTTTTTACTGGCAGCTTAAAGAAAACTAGACAATGAGAGAGAATTATTCATTTGAGGAGCTGAGGTAAAACAAGGAGCTGGTAACAATTGAGAAAATGTTGGGATATTTTATAGTCAAATCAATGTTTTATACACTTAAGTATTTGGAAAAACGCTTCTAAACAGTGTGTTACTACTACATGGCTTTTCACCTAAATTCACTTCCCTCCTTATGAGTGAAACAATTACTTAAATCCCCTGAAAGTTAATGCATCTGTTTGGGAGACTCAGACTGTCTCCACGTATGGCCATGTGTGTGACCTCTGTTACCTCAGTTGAGATGTTTCTGCAATTATTCCTACTATTCAGAAAGTAAGAGGTGAAGCAAAGTGACAGTGCCTCAAGTTAAATTTCAGAAAGCCATTTAGTGCTTCTTACATTTCTTTAAAATTTTATTTTCAGTCTTATAATTTCTATAATATAATATTATATAATATATATAAATATATATATTATCATATATATATTTATTTATTTATGTATTTGTTTATTTATTTATTTTCAATTTTATAATTTTGGGCCTGAAAGAATGCTTGCGGCAGTCCTGCTATGGAGGGGATGTTGTTTTTCACTCTTGGGGAAAATATGGGAATACTGTCTTTGGCAGGCTATTTGTCATGTATCTAGAAATGTTAAGAAACCTCTTGATAACCAGGAAAATAATAAAAATAAATTATTTTGCTGAAGTGTTACCCAAGGCCTATTTCAATCAGCATTTATCCACAGAAATTGTTTCTAGGGTATCCACTTGCATAAACTTGCATTGTAAGTCTTAGCTGTTGTATGCAGTCCATGACAACCATCTGCTTGGAATGACATGTTTGGTGTTTTCTTAGTCTCATTCAGTCTAACTGATATTAAAATATTGACAGCAACAGTTTCTATGTTGCATACAATTTAACGAAAGGGCTGCTGCTATATAGGCTCTTTTTGGAGTAAAATTGCACTTTATACAATAACACACACATAATCTTGACCTAAATATATTTTTAGAAAAATACAGACATAAAAGAAGATCTGAATGAAAATTTTAATTGCTCAAATACTTTAGATTCCTGGAAATAAAACCTGTATTTTACTTTAATTGATTCAAGTGTAACATGTAACTTGTAAGAAAGTAGAATATATTTACCGAGTTTTGCTTTCATTCTCAGAGGGGGTTTCTTTTTTGTTTGTTTGTTTTCCATTAGTTAACAATTTTGTTTGCTGGAAAGACATGGATGTTCTGGCAGATTTCAGTAGAATAACTTTTAAGACTCAGTGGGTTAGTACTGGTTTCTTCTGCTCCAGCTCAGGAAATTGCTGAGGACACGGGATTCTTTTAGTCTCTATACCGTTTGTTTTAATTCTACAGTGAGAAAAAGATGACTGAAAGTCATTATAGATGATTTCCATTCCACATGGAAAGGTGCGCTTTCAGTTCAGCTCCTAACAGTCAGATGTTCCAGTCATAAAACGTCATCCCAATTTACTATAATTGCATGGTTTTCGGGGAGTGTTGTCCTTGTTGGTTTTTTGTGTGGTTTGTATTTGGTGAGATTTTTGTTTGTTAGGTCTTCGGTTTTGTTGTGGCTTTTTGTGTCATGCCATGTTTCTAATTACCCACCCTAATGAAGCAGAGAACCTTCATGGCCACCAGCAACACAGTGCTGAGAGGTTTGGGGTCACGTCCATGGCTCATTGCTCTTGCTGCTGTGTAGATGAACAGGGTGCTCCAAGAGCCACATTGCCCCTTTCGGCACCTACACTGATTCTGAAGGGCAGGATCCACAGAGAGTGTGAAAGCTGAAACTGTATTAATTCATACCACCTGAGAAACTGATAAATCCCTTCCTTTATTTGCATCTTTAACAGCACCAACTCATGGGTGCATTGTTTTCTATCTGTTGTCTCAGTGAAAGCTGAGCTGTGGTTGTACAGCTGTGCTGGAGATACCCAAGTAGGACAAATATCTCAGTCTGGAGTGTAGCCATCACACACTTTTGAGCTGGCCCAGAGAAATCCATGTAATGCACCCTCAGTTTAAGTCACGTGATGTACCCTCAGCGATTTTGCTGATGACACGAAGCCAGAAGGAGTGGCTGATACACCTGAAGGCTGTGCTGACATTCAGAGGGACCTTGATAGGCTGGAGAGTTGGGTGGAGAGAACTTAATGAGATATGCCCACAAGAGCAAATGTAGGATCTGGCACCTGGGGAGGAATCATCCCAAGTACCAGCACAGATTGGGACTGACTTGCTGGAGAGCAGCTCTTGGAGAAGGACCTGGGACCATAAGCCAGCAATGTCGTTGAGGTCAGGAGGGCCAGTGGTGTCTTGGAGGGCACTGGGAGGAGTGTGGCCAGCACATCAAGGGAGGAGATCCTGCCCCTTTACTTAGCCCTGGTGAAGCCACATCTGGAGTGCTGTGTCCAGTCCTGGGCTTCTCAGTGCAAGAAAGAAAAGGAGGTACTAGAGAGGGCTGAGTAGAGGGCAACAAAGATGATTTGGGGTCTGGAACATCACTGTCATGAGGAGAGACTGACAGATGGGCCTGTTTAGTCTAGAGAAGAGAGGATTGAGAGGAAATCTAATTAACACATAAAAGTATTTTAAACATTGGTCTCAAGAGTATGGTGCCAGACTCTTTTATGTGGTGCCAAGCTACAGGACAAGGAGAAATGGCCATAAAATAAAACACAGGAAGTTCCATTTCAACATGCAGAAGAACTTCTTTACCTTGAGGGTGGCAGAGCACTGGAACAGGCTGCTTAGGGAGATTGTGGAGTTTCCCTCTCTGGAGGCATTCCAAACCCCCCTGGATGCATTCCTGTGGAGCCTGTTTTACGTGACCCTGCCTTTGGGGTTTAGATGGGATGATCTCCAGAGGTCCCTTCCAACACTAACAATTCTGATTCTGTGATTCTGTGATATTAACATGATTCAGAGTCTAGAAAGGCCAATTTCCTACTTAGGTAAGAAACATGAAAAAGCGTTTCTGTAGCACATGCCAGAGCTTTCTCTTCCTGAATGCTGAGCAGAGTGTCTATAAATACATCTTTTTTTTGTTGACTCTGATAATGCTGATTTTCAGGAGTCTGAGTGTATGGGTACTACCCATGAGACTTCAGGTAGGAGTGAAGCCATGTTGCGTTCCCTGCTTCAGTCCCACCCTGGTACCGGCAGCGGAGTCCTAGCGCTACCCTAGGAAGTCGTTCGTGATCTGGAAGACTTCCTCGGAGTGCTGACTATGAGCACAGCTGGCCCGCGTTCGGTCCGGGGAGATGTTGCCCCCGGAGCGTGGTGAAACAGCAAAGAACTACCAGAGAAGGAGGTCTCTTGGTATGTGATTTCGGTAGGTTTATTGCCTCCAAAGGGAGCACATGGACCAAGAGCCAAGAGCAGCTTATTACATCGGTATTTAAGGGAGGAACAACACCCAATAGGATGAGGGCAGGGGACAATACAGGGGAGGGGCTGGGGTACATGATCAAATGGGGTTTAGGGAGGGGAGGGGAACAGAGAGAACAACGAATGAACTATGGAGTGACAGGGAATTTCCCAGAGCGGGAATACATAACAGACAAGTCCAGTAACCAACAGCAGGAGCTTGGGGTCCGTGGATTGGTGGTCCAACTGCTGCCCCTGGGAGCTCCGGGGGGAAACCCTCTGTCCGTGGAACCTGTCCGGAAGTCCTCTGGTTCCGAACCACCGCAACATCTCCCCCTATCTTTTTACTTAAAGAAAGTGATTTGTTAGTACAATGAAGATAATAACTAAAATCCAAAGCAAAGTCTTGAAAATCTGCAAATAAACAAACAAACATTGTTAAATCATTGTCTCTCTACAGGACTGGGAATGATTGGGGTATGGGAGGTACATGGGGTAGGTTTCAGGAGAGTCTAAGGGGAAGATATCAAGAAGAAGGGTCTCAGTGATTTTTCTTGATGACTGTCGAAGTTTGGAGTTTTCTTTTTCCTTCTCTTCCACGCTGATCTCTGTGGAGCAGCGTCTGTTGGTGGATGCGACTGGATCTGCTCTGGTGGATGTGTTGGGTGGAGAGTTGTGATGCCTACTAACTTCAGCCATCGTGGTTCAAGTGACTGGTCATCTGGGATCACCTCTGATGGGGTCTCCAGTGGCATGGGTGGTGATGGAGAGCAGGACACAGTGGATTCAGCTTTTGGAGCATGTGGTGTCCAGGAGGCTGTGGAAGACTTAGGTAGAGGATGATTAGAACTGTTCAGCAGGCTTTGAAGCTGCTGCTTCCATATCTTTTCCCACACCCGATACTGAACCTTAACTAAAATGCCTGTCAGGATTGTTTTTATGTCAGATGGGACCAGCACACCTTTTAAGTGAGGAGAATTTCTCCCAAGCTCTCTCTCTACCTTGCAAGCCTCTCGCAAGGCTGCAGGTGACTGTGATTCCCATCGTGGGCTGTTACCCTGAGGGCTGTGCACACCTGATGCCACTGCAGGGTCTGGCTGACTGGCTGCATCACAGGCTTCAGCCTCTCCACTTTTCAGCCCCCAATCCCGGGGTGTGAACGAGGGAGCGTGGGGATCTGGAAGTGGGCGGTGGTTAGGGGCGGGACTGCAGTTGATATGAGCAGTCCAGGCGCAGGGTGGGGCGGGGATCTCCCTCGGGCTGGGGCAGGGACCTCCGGCGCGAGGGGAGGGACCCGACGCGAAGACATCATCGGCCGTGGGGGGGGAGCCCGACGTGGGGCTAATCAACGCGAAGGGGAAGGAGCCGTGGGAGGGGTTGGGAGGATTCACGGGCTTTTGGCATGAGACTGCGCAGTGGGCGCAGGGGTGTAGGCACGGCGCCACGAGGCCGCCGCCATCTTTAAACTCGGAACAATGGGGGAGCGCAGCCGGCACGAGTTTGGCTGTGGGCTCGGAGAAAGGGTTTGGGGTGAAGCTCGCTATGAGGGAATCAGTCTCATAGTGGGGAGAACTGAGGGGCGTGCTTCCCTGTAGCGGGGAAGAGGGATTGGGAAAAGGGAAATTAGGAACGTGGGGTGGGTGAGTCGGGGATTTCGAACTTTCAGGACAATTACGCAAAGTATAACAAATTACAATCAACAACGGGAAAAATTTTCGGACAGAAACATCACCCCCTCTCTCCACTGCCTCTAAACGTTTTTCTACTAACTCCCAAAAACTCAGAGTTTTAACAGAAGAAGCAGAAGCAAGAGGGACATAGGCAAAGATCCATTTAACAAAACGTTTCCAAGCCTTCTTATTAGCATTCCCGTTTTTTAACTTTAGGGTCTCTTTAACTTGGACATAAAACTCCTGCTCTATTCGGGACAGCTTAATACCCATTGTCTCCGAATAAAAGCCTCCTTGCTCTTTTTATACGGTACAAAACTCTCCCTCGAGCCTGATTCCCGCTGCTTATCGCGGATTAGACCTCACCGTCTGCGCTCGGTTCTCGGTGGCTTTCCCGCCGCTATCACGGGCACCGAGCTTCGCCGCCGCGCGCGGATCCTGGTCCTTTCCCACCGCGCCTCGCAGCCGCCAAACCTCACCGCTCCGTGCGGGTCTTGGTTCCTCGATCCCGGCTTCAGTTGCCGTCACCGGCTCCGGAGGGAGAAACATCCAAAAGAGCAAGGGTCTCTGGTCTCGTCAGTCCGCTCAGCTAGCGTACACACTTCAGACGCTCCAGAACGGTTGCTGACGGCCCCTGCCAGCCCCCCGCTAAAACGCGGAAGTTCTCGCTAGGGGAGCGACGTCCCGAAGGCGCAGTCCGGACCGCTGCTGCGTATCCAGGTCGCTCGCAGGGAACCCCGAGAGGTCGGAGTCTCTGTTCGGTGCGCCACTTGTTGCGTTCCCTGCTTCAGTCCCACCCTGGTACCGGCAGCGGAGTCCTAGCGCTACCCTAGGAAGTCGTTCGCGATCTGGAAGACTTCCTCGGAGTGCTGACTATGAGCACAGCTGGCCCGCGTTCGGTCCGGGGAGATGTTGCCCCCGGAGCGTGGTGAAACAGCAAAGAACTACCAGAGAAGGAGGTCTCTTGGTATGTGATTTCGGTAGGTTTATTGCCTCCAAAGGGAGCACATGGACCAAGAGCCAAGAGCAGCTTATTACATCGGTATTTAAGGGAGGAACAACACCCAATAGGATGAGGGCAGGGGACAATACAGGGGAGGGGCTGGGGTACATGATCAAATGGGGTTTAGGGAGGGGAGGGGAACAGAGAGAACAACGAATGAACTATGGAGTGACAGGGAATTTCCCAGAGCGGGAATACATAACAGACAAGTCCAGTAACCAATAGCAGGAGCTTGGGGTCCGTGGATTGGTGGTCCAACTGCTGCCCCTGGGAGCTCCGGGGGGAAACCCTCTGTCCGTGGAACCTGTCCGGAAGTCCTCTGGTTCCGAACCACCGCAACAAAGCCATACTCAGAAAAACACCAGGAAGTCCAGCTTTCATATCCTTCCAAATCTCAGTCCAGACAGAGGAACCCATCTCCTGTCACCAACTGCCTCTCTGTCTGCCTTGTCTTCCAGAAAATAGATTTGCAGCTAAAGTTTTCTACTTTCTCCTAAAGCCAAGCCCCAATTTCACAGCATGTCACTTCCTAACCTACCCTGGGACCCAGGTATATCAAGGGGGAAAGAATATTCCTAGATAAAATGGAGGGTATTGGGATATGGAGCTAAATGCCTCCAGAAGAGAGAAACAGCAAGTGGATGTGGAATCAGGATACATTTTTACAGAGGCCAGTGGATGCTGACCAGAAATGCTCTGTGTGGGGACATGTTCAAATATGGAAGTGGAAATGAGTCCTACAGTCACCAACTGTAGCTTCCCAATTTCCTCCCTGTCCAGTTTTATCTTGCTGCCTTAGTTTAATTACCAAAATGAGACAGGTTTCCTATGGGTACACTGAACTCAGCAGTAGATGATTCTCCTATTTAAGATGGCAAATTAGGGCTCATTGAACTTTCCATTGCTGCAGTTAGCATGATTTTTTTTATTCCTCAGTATTATTTTAAGCAATAGCATTTATAATACTTTTTATATATGGGTATTTATTTATCACATTTTACTGATAGATTGTTTTTGCTCAGCTTTAGAATTTCTTCTGTTTTAGGTATAAAAACTCACCTGCAATTAATCTTTATAAGGTGAAAAACTTTACAGTAATAGTACACAGAAGAGAAAAAAAGAGAGCTGGAAAAAGAAAATATGGTTTGGGAGACAGGTTAGGTGACTTTCCCCTGTAACATTTTTCATCTTGTAATCTTGCTGCATCCAACTGTGACTAAAAGTGATTATTTCTACTTCTACTTTTGTTTAGTAAATGCTTCTGCTCAGGACCTTCTCTCCTTGAAAGTTAGTATGCCAGCTCTGGCACAAGAGGTGTTCAATACCTTTTAACAATTGTGCATGTCATCAAAAACAAGGTAGACATGCACTTGAATTTGTTTATGCATTGATTAGCTTGTTTGAAAACGAAATGATTAGGCACATAAATAGCTTTTGGTGAACTTTGCTATTCACTCCAGCAAAAAGCTGGTTGGGCAGAGTCTGAGCAGTCTCTGGATCTTGTGGACTGATATAACAGCATAGGACAGAGCTGTGTGCTTGTTTGTGGATGCACACGCTACATTTATATGCACACAGTTCAAGATTTTGAGTTCATTTTTATAATTAAAGTGTGATAAGGCACACCTGTGTGACAGGCATGGCCAGGGGGTAAGTCAGGTCCAGAGTCAGCCTGGACCAGGGCCAGTGGCAGGACTGGAAGCAAGGACATGGCTTGCCTCTGAATCTCACTGGGGAGACAGGACATGGCATAGGTCCCTGTCCCATGGTTAGGGGTGTGAGGCACCCCAGGGGACATTTGGTAGGGCATGGTAAGACCCATGGGTGCTCTGACCATGTCAACTCTAATTCTTTATAGCATACCAGAATTAGAAAACAAGCGCTTGAATCTTTTAAAGCATCAACTCACTCTATCACCCCAGAAAAATAAAATGTAAGTTTTGCAGAGTTTTTAATTTGCTTTGGAGGAAGAAGACTCAACAAACAAAAATTAATATATATATATATATATAAAAAGGAATAGAAAAATCTATCTGTTAAAGAAGCAAGAAAAGTACTAATGATTGAATTGTTCTCTATACTAAATTAATACTAAAAATTATGTTCATTGGCTAATCTTATCTTCTTCAATATGAAAGAAAATGTTTTTTTTTTTTTTTTTTTTTTTTTTTTGGGAAACAGTACCTCTAGGCACAGCAAGTAACAAGCTGTTTCTGTGCATGAAGGCCATTACTGGGTTGTTTGTTTGGGGTTTCTTTTTAGACATGGGATTTCTTTACACCTTTGGCAAATACCACTTTCCAACATCTTCATGGTGGCACTTCTCTGTTTTGGTTTTACTGACTTACATTATGTTTTTTTCAAAACAGCAATGAGTTCTAAAACAAAATCACTTTCTTGTTAAGGGGTGGAGAACTACATACGTCAAAGTTTGACATTTTTTCCCCAAAAGTATGCAAAAACATCCAGCAGCAAGATATCTTGGAACAAAACATCTTTGCCAAACAGCCTTTGCATGTAGACTGACTAACTCCTGCTATTTTCCCAAGCCCATGACTTCAGAAACAGGTGTGATGAGTTGAGGAATTAAGGTTGTTTCCTCATGATAACAGCCTTTAATCACCGATTTCATACATTTAAGCCAAAATAATCTACAGGAACCTGAAGTCTTAGAATACATAGAAACCCATATACATAATTCTCTGTGACCAATCTGTAAGCATCTCTCTTACAATCTAAAGCCACAAAGTCCAGCTTGTGTTCAGAAGAAGAAAAATACAGCATATAATTATTAAGTATTTCTGAATTCTGGAAGTTAGTATCTTAAGATAAAGATCTCAAACTCGTAAGTTTTGGTGTTCCTTTTTGCTTTTGAGGGACACAAACTGCCTGTCTGAAGAAGGAGTCCAAGAGCAGGCATTCCAGTCCATGTTTGACTTGGAGTTAAAAAGCTATCACTAGAAAGAGGGAGCCATTCACCTTTCCAGAGAGACTTATCATGAAAGCTGATATTTCTTACCACACTGAGCAACAGAAAGAGCCTCAGCAGACACATTACTGAACTGGGAAGTGTTTAATGTTCATAGGTAGGCAATGGTAACTACAGACAGAGAGTAAAAGCTGAACAAGAAAAATTACTCTTTGCCAAATGATGGCCCAAATGGTAATTGCTCCTAGCAGACGAAAAAATTTCCAGTGAGGTTTCTTCCAACTCTTGCTGCTCTCCAAAGCTTTTTAAAACTTGAATGCTTTTTGGATGTCAAGTCAGAGTAAAGTTGCTTTATCAATGTTAGGTACATCTGCTGGTTGTCAGGACCTATTTGCACATTTTTTATGTTTTGAATATTTTCATATAATTTTTTCATGTATTTTTTTTTCTTCTACCCAGTTCCAAACTGGCGTCAGCTAATCCCTTGCACTAAATGTACAGTCTTGATACGTGTCATTCATCCAACGTGTCATTCATCCAACCAAAATATAAAATACAAAAGTAATTTTGCTGCTTTCTCAGTGAATATTCAGCCCAAACTTTACAATATACACAGTTTAAGAACTGCAAATTCAGATAATTTACCAAAAAGTAAATTCAGTTCTGATTTCTAAAATGCAAATATATTAATTCAATTCCATGGGGGTTTTTGGATGGTGTCAAACATAAACTTACCCCTGTGTTTTTCCACCAGCATTTTGTTTTATGGTTTAATGGACAATTAATAAAATATACTGAATCAGAACTACAGAGTCACTGCAATTCAGGTTTGAATGCTACATGATATTACTGAGCTATCAGTGAATATTTTAATTTTAAATCCAAGATGAATTTTTGAATCACATGCTTCTGTTAAATTTAAGAATATGGAAAATGTTTTGAGTTTATGGAATATTTATCCACAATAGCTTTTGATCTCAACACTGAAATACTCCACTTTCTATTTATTTATTTCAAGACCATGTGATATAAATTAAATCCTGTGTTCTAGCGTTGCAGGTGCTAGAGTTTTAAGCTCATTTCATAGCTGATAAGAACAATCTTGGCCAAACCCACTAAGTTTATGTATAAGGCCATGTAAAATCACCACAGAATAATTTATATTTCTGATCTTACAATTATTCAGTGCATGAATGATAGAAGTCCATAAGCATATCAGCAAGAGTCAGAATTTGATTGCCCTAAGTGTTTCACAAATGGTACAAAACAGTTCTCACACTAGAGATTTCAGCCTAAGATTTAAGCAGCATGCAACTGCTTAAGGTGGATAAGGCAGATGGTGAGCTTGTTGAGGGGACAAAGCATTCAGAAAATCAAGTGCATTCACTAAAATTTGTACCCATGGGTGGTCACCAGTCTGACTGATGTAAAGAGGTATATTGTAATTCCCATGACAGTTGAAATTTCTTGGTTTGTTGTTAAAAAATTACAGTTTTTGTAAGGGCCTAATTAAATAGCTTTTAGTGCAGCTTATTGAGCTTTTTATTTAAAAGGGTTTTTTTCCTAATAATGGTATATTTTTTGACAGTAATTTAGCTAAGCTGGAGATTATAAAAGATGGAGTTGTTCAGACTTTAATTCTGAAGATAAAAACAAAACTACCAGCTTTTGTAATTATCTTCATGTGAAAGAGTAATTTTTGAATGTTTAAGAAAGGTGTTATAGGAAGAGGTGTTGGGACAAAGGAAGGGATATGTTGAAGAACTTACTTTTGTCTTTAACAGAATAAAATCTCTGGTCTCCAGAAACCACTAATAAATGAAAAGGGACAAATGGTCAATACCACTATGTGAAGTAGTGTGAAAGACTATGAGAAAGAAAAGAAGCATTGAGAAAGAAAATAGATATTGAGAAAGTTGCCTTGGTTTGTCTTGATCATAGTTACTTTCAATTGCCTTCTATAAATCAGAATATAATTTGATATAAAAACTACCTACACAGGTTCTGGGAGTAACCTCCCAAGGTTTAAGATAATCGGAAAAAAAGTTCTTTGCTTTATCCATAAGAAAAACCAACCAGGTTGGAACCTAGAGGGAAGATTTTACAAAACATGGTCATGTCATCAAGCTTTCATGGTTAATCTGAGAGAAAGAATAGCATATAACAGAATACTCTCTACTTCTGTTTTATAATATCCACACAAATACTATTTTCAGCAGGATAAATTTTTCTGCTTAATCTTCAAAACGTTTATCTTTTTAGGGCTCTATATCAATGTGCTACATATGCAATTTTATCTACAAACCAACTTGTCTTTATTTTTCATCCTTTTCAGGATTGTGGCTTTTCCTATGCTTGGTGTGATGTGTGTATTGAGAGATAACTTATCTGGTTAATTATGGACTTATTGTTTTCTTAGTGTAAAATGCTTTATTTCATCTTATTGGTTTATTTGGCATCACAAGAAATGAATTTTCCAGTTACTAATTTATTCTGATAGTACAATCAAACAGATATCCCTGGATTTCTGTCCTTTGCCAAGTAACAGTGAACACATACCTCTTCCTAGAAAATGTTAGTAGCTGGAATGATATCAAGAAGTTTAGAGGCTGGTAACACTTATAGGACAGATTAGTTTTATTGCTGTGGTTGGGAAGGGCATTTTTGGTTAGCCAAGAATGCTGGTGAAGAAAGAATGTCTTTCTTGCTGATTATTAAGGACTGATAAATCAGAAGAGAAGGACAGATCAGAGACCTCATGTTCACTTGCAGATTCAGGTGAATTTAATAATAATTAATATGCAATAACCTTAAATCGTAAATAATATTGCTTTTACCAAGTTTTCTCTGGGTGGTGTTTTGTGGGAACTACAAAATCCTTTCCCTGCCATCCTTCAGATCCCCAGCTGGAAAGGGCTGTAAAGGTCTGCTGATAGCTTTGATAAATATGGAAGCAAGTGGAATGATCAAATCTTTGCCTCTTTTGGTCAACCGTGTGGCTCTGATTTGGTCCATAATACTTGTTACATTTTGTAGATATTAACTTTTCCAATTCAAGCATTTAGTTAGAGGAAAATCCTTATAATTATTTATAGAGATTACGAAAAGAACCATTGTGGGGCTGCAAATCAAGTACAATTCAGTGTGCTGAAAGCATAATCTAGGTCCTTAATTGAGGTTTACAAAAAATTGTTAATTCCTACTTACACATTTAGAATAACCCTACTTAGTCCACTAGATGCTACCAGTCAGACATTTAAAAAGGAAACAAGGGTACATCCTTTGATAATATCTGTCTAGTTTTAGTCCCTTAAAATTCAAATGCAGGTCCAAAATAAGTAGCAAATACCTGGTGTTTTGTTCAGATTTAACAATGAAAACAGATACTTGTGTAAAAAGCAAAGAAGTGTCAAAAAAAAACCCTACTGTTAAACCAAAATGAAGAGCCTAAGCCCAACTTATGCATAATGATCAAGCCAATACCTGTCTTAGAGCACTTTTTCACATTATTTTCTTAGCTCTAGTTGCTTTTCTGGCATTAGATTTAAGTTGATTTTTTTAAAAAAGTTTCTGATTTTTCTGAAGTGAAACATAATTCTAGAGGAACATATTTTACATCTGCATGTCTTCCAGCTGTGTTTTTTGAAAGCAGTGAACTCAACACCACTGGGTGTTTCTTAATTCACAGGACATAAAATCCGTACAGTGAACTGCTTTCTTTTTATACAAGCAATCTATTATCCATTATCTGAAATCTGAAATCTGGAAAAACAAAACTATGTGATCAAAATATGTTTAAGTAGGATCTTCACTGTAAAGAGTTAGTTGTTAGTCAAGATTTGGGCAGACATATGAAGTGCTTTGCAAGTGTTAAATTCATTTAGTGTACTAAAAACATACTTGGATACAACTTACAGAAACTGAGATTTTTTTCAAGCAGAGTGTATTTCACATTCCCCTGAATGAAATAACTTAAAGCAGAAAATGTATTCTAAATTGTTGCTATAAGATAAATTGATGCTAAAGATCTTGCCAGACAATCTGTCATTCCTTTTACCTCACAGTTTTTTAATTAACAAAGACACATTCCCGTTCTGCTGTGCTCACCTGGACTAGCATTTGTGATCAAAGTTATAAATTTCTCAACCTGTAAATTCCTTCCAGGTAAAAACGTTTCACGTTTAATAGCTACAGAACTGCTATGTCAAAAAAATCCCTTGAAGGACCAGTGACCAAGATTCAGTTTTGTTTCACCTGCATGCCTTCCTTGATGAAAATTACGCAGTGCCATGGGTGTGATAGACGCAGTTCAAAATAAACAGTCAAGAAGTTTGACCATTTTCCTAACCATCTGTTGGCTAGTACCAGGATGCTTTGCTAGTGTGCAGCTGACAGTCAGGAGCTGCAATGAACACTGGACACGCAGGGCTGCTTCTGCACAAGGGGTGTCTCTGTCAGAGAAGTTGAACCACTGTCATCTTCCCTTTGCAGGAACTGTTTTGCAGGGCCAAGGAATAGGCTGGTTGCACAAAAGCATGAAAGGAGGCTATTTCGTCAGGTTATCAGAAATGATCAAAAGGTTTTCACCAAAACCTGTGAAGGAAAAAATGTGAATAATCCTGAGAGAATGGACAGTGAGAACAAAGGCTACATGCTGCTATGTAACAACTTTTCACCAGAGCAGAAATGGACATTATGACAAATGGACACAAGAAATAAAGCTCAAAACATAGTGTGAATCTGATCACACTTGTCTCTGATAACCTGAGGGGTTTGTTTCTTTTGACCTTAGGTTGAATTTATAAATATCATTATGCCCATTAAGTCTGCCTGAATTATTTCCAAGCTCATCTGGACTCTGATCTGATCCTTCATACCCTTAAGCAAACAGAAGTAACACATTAAAAAAAAAAAAATCCATAATAAATATCCCATCAATTAAGGATTTTTTTAACAAAATTATTTTTAAAATTTGTTTTCTATTATATTATTTTTTGCCTTTATGTTAAAATTATTCTGGATGCTTCATTACCTAAGAAAGATTTATCAAAGTGTTCTTTTCACTAGTCATTTTACAATTTTATTTTTCATTTTTATTTGAATTGCCAATTATAGGTGAATTTTGGTGGACTGTACCATTTCCCTTAG
This sequence comes from Eopsaltria australis, assembly GCA_034509425.1. Taxonomy (NCBI): domain Eukaryota; kingdom Metazoa; phylum Chordata; class Aves; order Passeriformes; family Petroicidae; genus Eopsaltria; species Eopsaltria australis. The sequence goes on from JAVTVJ010010687.1 coordinate 202,124, forward strand.
AGTTTACAAAGAAGCTGGAGATGGTAGGCAGAACCAAATACTACCTTTTAAAAGGGATATTGCTTCTCTACAATACAATTCTGATTTGTGTGAGACGGTTTGCTTAGTATTGTAAATCAAACTAACTCTTTTTGACTCATTCCTGATGAATAGAGGAAGGATTTTTTATAATTTTTCAATTTTGGAGATATTTCTACATTGGCCCAATTCTTTTCTTGTTGCTGAATACTGAGAACAATATATGACTTCAAAAAAATATTGCTCATCATTAATCCGACTTAAATTGCACATTTTGTGTAACTTGTATTTTGATGGATTATTTGTCTATCTTCATTTTACTGCCCCTTAAAAACTTTTTCCTCCCATTTTAATATTTACTGATGATTGATGCTACTCTTTTTCTACTTATAATAATTTAAGATGATTAGAAGATTAAAAACATGGTACAAGCTTTTATCTCCTCATTTATCTGTAGTACAAACCTCCCTGAGGAAAACTATCATAAAGCAAAAATGAGCTTTTTTTGATTTGACACATAAGTTATCTTATAGGTCACAGATCAGACCTCACTTTGTTCTAACTTCTGATGAGGAGCCGTGGATTTTGGTGTTAAATTTTACTGTCTTTGCAGAATTTGAGCCCTACTTGCACTCTGGGAAACTGCAAAGACAAACATAAAATTGGTTCTATGCTGAAGAAGTTTTTATCTGTAACAGGTATGATCTTTGTTATATATAATTAGATCTAGAAGAAAAATAGAAGGGTAATGAAAATAGATGGAGCTACATATGCTGACAGAATATTGTATTTGCTAGAGAAAAAATGTGGTAAGGACAGGAGACAGATGCTTTGGGGGAAACATTTACACTTGAATGCTCACTAAAATCATAAGAAACTGGGAATATTTAGACTTCTTCTTTACAAAATTCACTGCATGATCATTAAAACCAAAGTGCTGTAAAAGCAAATAATAATGTGCCTGATATGCCATATATGACATTCATGCGTGACATAACTTAAATAGATTTATTAGTAATGCTGTGCTTAACCTTGTTGATGATGACAAGTTCCCAGTCTTCATCCATGAGAAGCAGAGGCACAGTGTCTCTGTAGATAAACCTGGAGGAAGGAATATTTTTGTTGTTTATGCAATGGTCAAAATTCTACTATAATTTTCACTGATTAGATCAGTACAGCATCCACCTTTTGACCCTCAAGTCTTGCAATTTTACGTAGCAGGGCATAGGCCAAGGGGACCACGGTGACCAGTTATAGGGTGCTTCTGTATACAGTAGGTTTAAACCCCACCAGTGATTGTCCCAAGTGTCTCAGCCATTTGATTCATATGTTTATAGTTTATACTATTGCCTGGAGCTTGGATTGGAGGGTTTTGATAAATCCATGTAGACATAAACACGTAGGACCATGCACCTGTTTCTTAAACTTCAACCTGCCACTTTTAATGATTATGCTTTCATTAAGTGACTTCCATAAAGAAGCAGCAACAAGGAGGCATCAGCATATTGGTAGCAAGGTAAAAGTAAATTTATCTTCTGTCAGTGAGCCCTGCCTGTTTCTAGACTTTCATTTTGCTTCTTTCCCTACTCTGCTATTTATATCTCAGCATGCTTACTTAGGGGAAACATACTGGAGGGAAAAGACAAGACATTGTATCTTGTTGAGCTTTTTCTTCTCAGATGCCTTTCTGTACTAAGATACAGTAAGGTGTTCTGAATAGTTTAAATAAGTGGTGGGCTGACCTTGGCTGGGTGTCTGTTGAGCACCAAGTTGCTCCAGCACACCCCATTTCCCCTTCCCACCCCATGTCATCTCTACGCAGGCTAAATATTTGTCTGGAAAACTAACAGTATTTGTTCATTTTCTGTCTCATAGTGCATGTTGACAAATCATTTATTTTCCTATGATGCCTTTCCTTTATACTAAAACTCCCAAGTTTTTCTTAAACATTTTTCTATTATCTTTTAACAGCTGAAACCAACAACAAAACAAATAACTTCAGCAATAATCTTTTCTTACAGGAAATTGAAAGAAATAGAGGTTACCATCAACACTCTTGAACAGCAGAAAAGCTGTTTTGTCACAGGAAAGATACCATCTAGAGCTTATATAGACATAGGAATAACTTCATGCGAATAAGCAGCTAGGAAAAAATGGGAAATAATAAGTGAAGAACTTATTTATTTTTGGCATTTAAATTTGAACTTAGCCTGCAGATATATATGGATTCCAACATTCAGATCTTGGAGCAAATATCCCTGCAGGTCAGACAGATGAATATCTTGTCTTTTTACCATTGATATTAGAGAAATTATTGAGGAAATTTTCTTTGAATAAAATTAGTTGTGGCTGATGCAAACTGTTCTGACTTATCCCTTCCTATAAAGCAAACCTAATTTTCTCACTTTTCTAAGGGTTAAGTGATGAAACATTTCACATTATATATCAATTAAAATCGAGTCAGCTACCCAAAATGTCCAAAATGCTGTGGTTGGCTATGGGTGGTCCCCATTGTTCGCACAGCAGGTAGTGTAACCTTAATAACCGTTTTGCAGAAATTTAGATGGCATACTCTTGCCAAAGAGCAGCAATATTGGTCACTCCTCCAGAAATATGCAGAACAAAGACTGAGAGAAATTATTCTATTAGGATTATTTCTCTCCCAATGAAGTGACAATCTCACTTCAGCAGGTGCAGATATAGTCTATCAAGAAACATCAGATTCTTTTGTTCTGGTTTATTTTAGCTTGATCAAATCACAGAGAAATGTCATGGAGTTAAAAGTTTTCTAAAGTGTGGTGAATCTTGACAGAAACCATGACTAAGACAAAGACAAAATGAAAAATCAGCTTAGCCTTTTCATAGGAAAGTGGTCAATTTGTAAATATTTATTAGAAAAAGCACCCATGTGTTGAAGAATAACCATCTCCAGCTGCACAGACATAAAGTATAAGTGAGCAATCCAGGCCCCTTAGATGAGAGCTAGGCCTCTACTCAAGGTTATTCTCAAGACAGCTGTAGGAAAGAGAGACACGAAGGCCAAAAACAAGCTACAGGTGTCTAAAGATTAACTTGGCAAAAGAAACTGTTATTGTAGCCTTCTGATACTAATGAAGTGCTCTAATTAGAGAACAGTCCCATGTGAAACTTCTGTATAAGAACAAACCTTATGTGAAAACTTACCACGTAGTTTTATTTTAAACTCGCAGAAAAGTATAAGTATGCTCACTGTCTGACAATAAACGAGCTTGATTTATCACTCACATTGAGTCAGCGTCTTACTCCTCTCGCCCCCCAACACCCATGTAAGCCTCAGTTGATGTGCCTGAATGTAATTTTCCTCTGGTTGTACTTTTAATTCTGCAAACAGAGTGTTATCCATATGAAATGAAAATGTCACAAAATGCCAAGGCTCAAAAATGTCACTGAGGAAAAAAAAAGAAGAAAAGAGAAAGAGAAAAAAGCAAAAATAAGGAAAAAGAAAAAGAAAAAGAAAAAAGAAAAAGAAAAGAGAAAAGGAAAAGAAAAAGGAAAAATAAAAGAGAAAAAGAAAAAAGAAAAAGAAAAGAGAAAAAGAAAAATAAAAATAAAAAGAAAAAGAGAAAATAAAAAAAGAAAAAGAAAAAAAGAGAAAAAGAAAATGAGGCAAAATGAAAAACAGAAAAAGAGAAAAAGAAAAAAAGAAAAAAAACCAAAATATGGTAAACCCACACCAAGCATATTTAGTGAAATAAATATGCTTCACTGGTAGTGAACAGTAGTTTTGTAGGGAATATGATTTTATACATTTTGTATCGTATTCATTTTCATGACATTGATGGAGAAATATTAAAACTCTGTGAGTACTGAGGACAAATTAACCTATCAATTACATGTATGGGAAAATGGAGACTGAGTTTATTTCACCATTTCCAATTTCAATAAAACTGTAATTACTAACTTGTGGTATCTTCATGGAAACCTGCATTTATTACCACTTAATTTTAAGTCAGTGACTGGTGTATACTTAACTTTTCTGCCATCTAATTCAGAGTATTAGGAGGCAGCTTAGAATAAATCAGTCTTTCTTTGAATTCTCACAGCAGTTTTTTCTCTGCACTTGTCTGAGCTGCATTTTGCCTGTGACAGTAAAGAAATTGGTTTAGTTCAAAACAGTACAGAGAAATTAAAATTTGCTCAAGGACATTAGTGTCTCTGCCTTTCTTTTATTGTCCTTGTATATCTCCTTTCTTTGAACACATATGAGGTTGCATTACCTCAGGAATAGATTCTGCCACCATCACACTAAATAATACCTGATTTTGAATGCAGTCTCACAGAAACTGGTAGATGATACTCCATGTGAATCAGTCTAGAATGTTATAGGGAAGTGCTGGCAGCAGCCCATTTCTTACGTTCCTGTTTAAAGTAAAAGAAGTACAAAATCCATTATTACTTTTTTTTACAATAAAAGGTGAAGGAATGACATACACTGAAAAAAAAACTTTGTGGATTCCCTTGTCATGGGGAAACGAAGTTTGTACTTGCCAATTCTTTGTTCATTAGTTTGGGTTTTTTTGAGGGCATGAGTGATGACAATCTGCTCCTTCCTCCCTATGACCTGAGATCTTCACAATATATGGACCACAAAATTATTGGATGACCTTACAAAATGATTGGATCATGAGTGGCAGCAAACCAGATCAATCAGTATCACACATTTTGAATCCTTGTTGATTCATGTGTGGTGGTGTACTAGAAAGAAAGTAAATCACAGGCCAAATTTTTCTTTCACAGCACTCCTTATAAAATGAAAATATGAAGTTAAAGAAACTTGTGTACATGCAATACATGACCCACACAAGTGGGAATTCGTGGTCTAATAAATAGAAGAATGTGATGGTCTGCAGAAGTACTTCTTGATACTTTTAAGTGCATGGATGAAGGAATTAAAAGTTTATGTAATAAATATGATGTAGAAAACAAATCTGGATTAAGAATTGCCTTGGAGGAAGTGTTTAAAATTCAAACTCACCTTGAAAAGTCAGAGATATGGCATGGGAAATAGGATAAAATTTAATAAGATAAATATGAATAACCTTATTTGAGTGGTAAAAATAGACAGCAGTCTATGCACTTGAAGGAAGGGCTACCATGCAGAGGTACCTTGACAGGCTTGAGAGGTAAGCCAGTGAAAACCTAAAAAAGTTAAACCAAGCAAGGTCCTGCACCTGGGTCTGGACAATCACAGATATATTTAGAGGTTGGGTAGAGAATTGATTGAGAACAGTCCTGCAGAGAAGCACTTGGGGTGATGGTTGATGGAGGCCTCACACAAGCTGGCAGTGTGTGCTCATAGCCCAGAAAAACAATGGAATCCTGGTCTTCATCCAAGGCAGCATGGCTGGTAGGTTGAGGGAGGAGATTCTGCCTCTTTATGCTGCTGAGACTCCACCTGGATCACTTCACTCAGCTGTGGTGTCCCCAGCACAGGAAGGATATGGAACTGTTGGAGCAAGTACAGAGCAGGGCCAATAAATTGATAAGAGAACTGGAGCACCTCCTTTACAAAGATAGGCTGGGAAAGCTGGGACTATTCCCCCTGGAGAAGAGAAGGTTGTGTGGAGACCTCATAGCAACTTTTCAGTGTCTAAAGGGGCCAACAAGAAGGCTGGAGAGGGACTTTCCATTGGGAACTGTAGTGGTAGGACAAAGAGGAATGGGTACAAACTGAAAAAGGGGAAATTTAGGTTAGATGTTATGTAGGAATTTTTTACTGTGAGAGTGTTTAAACACAGATTGTCCAGCAAGGTTGTGGATGCCCCAATCATAGCTGTGTTCAAGGCCAGGTCGTGTCAGGATCTGAGCAACTTGGTCAAATTGGAGTGTCCCCATAATGGCAGAGGAGTTGAGAGTAAATGGTCTTTAAGATACATTCCAATCCCTTAATGTTTTGTAATTTTACAACATTCAGGATAATATTAGCTACTTATAAACAACCTTGAAAAAAAGATTTTTCAGATGATGATGAGCAAGAAGTCAGTGAGAAATGATCAAGATTGTAAAAAAAGATACTAAGTTGTATACTAGGATGAAATGTGAACAGAGTTGTTAAAATGTTAAAGAATTGTTCCTTTTAAGAAAACATTTGCCATTAGTAAGGCATTGTGTTGGTAGGTTTCTTTAATTATTTTGTGCAGCTTGAGAACAATGTATCATATTTTGAAGAATATGTGGATCCCTAAAAGTGATCTGAAAGCTCTAGATCAGATGGATTAGGGGTATGAAATAAATCACTTCTGCAAGAAAGTTAAGGAGCTTGGGACTATTTAATTCTAAAAATAATGCAAGAATATAGAGAAACTAAGTCAAAATCACTTATGCCAAGTCTTTTGCAAAGATCAGGAAGAATATATTGGCTTAAAATGCAGCACAAAAAATTCACATAGCAATTTTCAGTTTATTTTTATTTCAATTCATAAAGGTAAGAAAACAATACAATGTATCACTTAAAAGTCTGGGGAGTTTGTGTAATGAATAAAAATGAAACAATTGATCATATGTTTTAAACAGTGAAAATTTTAGGCCATTCCTTGGCTCTTTTCCAGTCCTATTTTTCTATAATTTTAATTCTAATAATCAGAACAGGAAGATTTTCTTAATTCACTGTTATCTAGTAGTATGACTTTTAAGCTCAGACGTGCTATAAATTCTTAGAAGACACCAGTTGTGAAGGCATTGATGTTGAGAGCAGTATTTTCCCTTGAAAGTAGCTTGGGTAGATGGTACAGTTGATATAATGGATTGTTCCCTTATTGCTAGTACTTGTTCTAGTAGTTCACACTGTGTTAATTTATTCTTTCACTTAGATCTTCAACATCAAATGGACATTTTTATAAATAATTATACTGTGAGTGTAGGGTGGGTAATGAAAAATCACTGAGCTGTGGACCACACTTTTGAAAATATTTTAAATCTTTAACTCAAATCCCACAGCCCTGGAACTTTAGGGTAGTAGCTTTGATATAGTCACTGCTAAAATATCTGAATAAAAATCTGGGTTTTTTTAAAGCTTAGGAGAAAAATACATGAGGAGGGAAGAAATGAAAATTCTGATGAAGTGTTATGATTTTAATTCAAAACTTAGTATTAAATTATTATTGCCCTCATGTCCCTTTGTGTGAGCAATTTTCAAGCTGGAGTCAGTTTCTGTTGAAGTTTGTGTAAATATTCCTGCTAGATTTTTTTATTTTTCAGAGTGAACAGAGAAAATACAATATTAGAGGTTAGTGGAGTTTACCTTTGGATATAAGGACACAATAGGCATAACTGAAGCTCATTGTAACTCCCTCGAGTTACATTTTCCCAGAAGCAGATGCAGAACATAAAAAATGGGGCTTAAAATCATGAGCCCTGCTAGTTCACATTAACTTTTTAATTTTATTTAAGTATGAGTAGATGACTGCAAAAATCTGTCTGCAAAACCCGCTATTGAGGTCTTTTTGACTTTTGAAAGAACAGACACTATTCAGATCTCCTGTATAGGAGACAAAACCTTCCTTTCCTGACATCCCTCTGAAAATCACTGAGTCTCTGCAAGCTGTCAGGGATACTTCTGAGGCTGTTCATCCCTCATATCTGAGATGATTTTGACTGGTTGTGATATGAAATGCTGTGGTGTTATAAGAGATACATAGTCTCTACAAGAAATTGGATTAGTTCATTAAAGTTTAGAGCTTCTTCTTTGGCAGAACCACTTGTTGCTGTCTAGAGGAAAAACAGTGAATATACAATACAGTGAAGAGAAACAAAAAGAAAAGAACAATTAGGTACAAAAGGCTACACCTCCACTTAAAAACTAAGAAAGCACAGGATGTGAAATAAGTTTTCTAATGTAATAAATGTTGCATTATTGTAAAGAGAAATGCGATACACAGAAGTAATAAAAACAGACTTACTAAATCAGATGTTCTGTTTGCATGTTAATTTAATCACACTAAAGCATATCCTGCATGTAAAAATCTGGTTAGAAATTACTGTCTTATGGTCTGTGTTTTTCTGAATTTGTGTAGGGCAATACTGCTCTCTTCTATAGCCAAAGAAAGGGAAGAGGAACCAAAATGTTCAGCCTAATGCTTTTATTTTTGCCTAAAATTTAGACAGTAAAATCCCAAACTGGTTAATGTCTGTAATAACTGGTTAAAGTGATTTACCATGAAGTTAAGTTTTCATGTTGTGCACAATCTGTATAACTTCCCTCTTATGCCTCAGTCTTAATGTAATTCTTGTGTAGAATGTTTCTCTGAAACTGATGTAATTAGTCTGTCTGTTTGCCCCTTTTTGGAAAAAAAAATAGTGGGGAATAATAGTGAACAGTAATAAAGCAGACGTGCAACCTTTTTCCTTATCTTTACAGGTGGATCATGCAGGCTTCCTGACTAGTTTCTTTGCCTACAGGGTTTATGAAATTAAACCCAGCTCTTTGTCCCCTTTCTCACTGCTTTTCTTTACCTTAGGGTACTTCAGCTCATACCCATTTCTTTCCTATCTTTCTCCACTTGATCTTGCTCTAGTACTGCAATCCACCCACTGGGATACAGAAATCCTCTTTGTATTGCACTATTGTGAAGGGAGTACTTGTCATTTTGCATCACAGAAGCTTTTTGTCAGGAGCTTTTTCATTTTTCTTTTATATACATACAAAAAATCAGTCAGGATACAACAAAAAGAAGATAGGGGGAAGGCTATGGGGTAAGTGATGGATAAGGAGAAGAGCAAGCAGCTGATAACCCATTTTTCTTTCTTAAAATTAGACATCTGTATTGGTGATATAAAGGCATGAAGTGGCAGAAAATCTGAACAATCTGACTGGGGATTTAGAAAATGACCTGTGTAGCAATCAAGCAAGACTGATGTGGTGAGAATAAACACAGGCTGCACAGACTCAGCAATGATAGAAGACACAAAGATTACCTAGTGCGCAGAAAGACTATACTTGAGATGTGTACTACTGTCATCAAAGATATTTGGAACAATCCACTTTGTAAAATAAAGGGCAAGTGGGGGATTCAGGCAATCATTTCCCATTTTTCTAGCCCTCCCACTTTATCCTGTAAGTTGTACTTAAAGTAACGACATTCCCTATGTAGGCTGTGTCTACACTTACAAGGACTAAATCATTTTTTGCTATGATGGCTGCTTAGATGGGTGTGTGTTCCTGATTTGTTTGGTCTACCTGTGCAGAATTAATGAAAAGCAGTCATTGATTTATCAGGTTCAAAGCATACTTTCAAGAATAATGTGTTGAAATCTTCTTTCACACAGCAAATTAAATTTATTTTTACTTTTATGTAGATTTTTTAAAAAATATGTACATGTATAAGTAAATACTTTTCCTTTCCTTCAACACTTGTTGAAAGTAACAACAAAATATAACCACAGGTTTTTTTCAACCAACAATAATAATCTTCCAAAAATCTTAGCACTTATTTTCATTTAATGTTTCTAAATTATTTATTTAGTCTGTTCTTGTTATTCACGGAGGTTATAAACTTCTAAAGATCCCTTAGTGTGGTGATCTCTCTACAGTACTTTGGAACTTTCACTGGAAAAATATTATTCTGGTTTTGAATAACACTTTATGTATAAATTAAGATGAAAAATGAATAATCCTAGCAAAAGTTGAGATGAGAAATTCCTGTGCTAGTAAGACTGTTTCATAATTTTTGGTCCATTACTTGACACCAGTGCCATCAGTGCTGTTTATACATTAGGAAGCACGCTATTTCACTCCTAGGATTCTGTTTTGCCTTTTTATGTCATATTCTTAAGGCTTTCACAAAATTGTGCCTTATGTTATCATTTGTCATTGATATCATCCTTTCGGTAAATGGTAGGAGAGTCAGTTTTCAGAACCTCACTTGAAAACCTCAGTTTTTCAAGGAGATGCCCATGGGCAATGGGCTGAGCCAGTGTGCAACAGGATTTCTGATTACTACACACTTAAAAATATTTAGTAGCTAATTGTATGTTGTAGAGATTTTGCTGCCATGTGAATATGTTTATGTTGAAATCTAGGGACAGATAGCAATATAATCATGATGAACAGAGTAAATGTGGAGGAAGTTTATGCTTCAGTTTGTGCAGTAAATACATCATATTTCCTTTGTGGAATAGGGCTATGCACTACTCAGACTTTCCCCACACAATTTAAGCTTTGTATTGGTGTCAGGCCATGGTCCAAGGAGGCGTGGCTTTAAGTGCTGGCAAAGCAGGTAGGATGCAAAAAATCTGCCAAGCTTATGCCTGCAGAGGTGCAGGCTGACTACTGGAGCAGTGCCTGCTTTTTCAGCTACCAATTCTTTCTCCATACAAATGTCTCTACTTTATCTCCAGCAAAAAAGTCCTGAGCACCAGTCTCTGGCTCATTTCCATTCCTCTTCCTCAACCTTTTCCTCTGGCTGCTGGACTCCCTTTGGCTCCTCCTTCTTCCTCTCACTCTCTCAGCACACCAAGGAAAAATAAGTGAATGCTAATGTACAAAGGGACTGGAAACAAGAAGAGGAGATAGGGAGATCCCTGTGTCTCTACTCCTCAGACTCCAAACAAGCCCACCAACCCCTTTCATCTCTCAGCTTGTAGAAGGCTGAACCTTCCTACTTTCTCTACGCTGTATGAGAAATCACCAATAGCCAAGAAAGAACTTTTGGTTGCTTCTCAGATGTGATAGCACCAGTAAAACAGAATATTATTGACACTGTGGACCTTGAAGCCAAGAGGATTCTTTTTCAAGCCGTGCAGCCTTCATTAGATCATGTTGCTAGAAATTTGTGGAACAGATTCCTTGATCTGTACATTATTTGGAATGTATTTTTTACTTTGCACATTTACTGTTTTGATTACACTTAAATTCTAGCCTATTGTCTTCCTCTTCCTTACAATGATTTCTCAAGTTCTCTAGTGTGAAATACCACTACAATTTGCCTCATAAAGCATTATTTAACCTTTCCAAAGTTTAATTCCTGTTGAACTCAGTGAAGTTTAGAGAAAGGCAGTAATAATGATCAAAGATATTAAATATTTTCTAAAAGAGGGACTAGTGGGTGAGGTAGGGCTCTGATCTGGAGAAGAAACAGTTGAGGGGAATAAAACAGAAGTCTAAGAGACCTTGGAGAACTTGGATGGTCCTCTCACTTCTGTTATGGGAACAGGGGGAAACGAAACCAGGTTCAGGAAAACTGGAAAACAGTGATTTCTTATGCATTGAGTTGCCAATCTGTGGAAGTTTTTGCTTAGATGAGGCGGATTATAGGTGCTTGAGTTTTGTTTGCATGAACTTGGAGAACTTGACATAAACTAAGCAAATCCATTGATGGCTGCTAAACACAGAGAACACACCACAGTACCTTATCCTATATATGGTGTAGGGGGGAAGCTATAACTTCAGCTGTGAGGTCAATGTAATAATAATTGACCCAGTCAGGGCAGCTTTATATTTTTGTGGCAAGTGACAATATTAAATAAGTGACAGTAACCACCTGGAGTTTTCAGCTCTTTTGATTCCCTAATCACAGCAAAATTGATAATTTTTCTGGAGAAACATTTCAAAATATATTTGATTCAATTGTTGAAAATAACTAAATTCTCCAGCCAACACCTGCCAACAGTTGTTAAAAAGATACTACCTTAGAAAATGCTGTAGAATTAATAATCTTGGCTAGTAATTCAGCTGCTTGAAATTGTCTGAAGTATAGAGAAAGTTGTAGTTTGTGTTTAGAGTACAGATCTTTAAGGGTCAAACGTGTACTTGTTGGCATGTAGGAATAAGTAGGCTATATCATGTCCCCTCTGGTTCACAAAGTTCCAGCAAGTTTGAAGTTTTCCAGATTCACGATGCAAACATTCAGCACAGACATGAGAACGAGACAAGGGCTTCCCATCTGGAGACCAGGACAACTCATAGAATGCAGATGTTCCCTCTGATATTGAGGGAGATCACTGGCTCAAAATCAGGCACACTTCACGGCAGCATGATCTGCTCTTCATCAAGGAATTAGAGACTATTATTTTTTTTTTATTTTTGTAGGTGTGTTAATATTTGAGATGTTGTCTACGGATTATGCTAAATCAGGCACGATGCAACTTTTTGTCTTAAATCACAGTACCTCTGCACAACCTTCATAATTTTTCTTTACTGTCTTGTTTCTGTAAATAAGATGAGCTGTTTGACTGACACAAATGCAAGATTGTGTATGTATCTCCAGACTCTAGCTTTTGCCTGTTTTGAACAGCAAGCAGAAGTCCTATCTGACAGGCACTGAAGGCCCGTGTGAGGAATGCTCCGTGCTTGATCATTTAAGCAGACAAGGTTGCTGATTGCTGTTGTCTAATATCCAAACTGATTATGAACATGTGGTATCTCAAGACTTCCCATATAGATGCAATAAACATGACAAATAGAATGGAAACACTCAGGTCATTGTACACCAAAAAAAAAAAAAAAAAAAAGAAAAAGACATTAAGTACTACCTGTTAGGTTCTTGAGTGACACTTAGTGTCTTTAGAATTTTAAATAACTTTATGTCTCTGGCTTTAATTGACCATAGTGACAGTGGAAAAATGTGAACTGAAGTGCAAATCTTCTGCTTTGAAAATATTCATTCCTAAACTGAAACTCAGCAAACTCGAGGACTGATGCCTGGACAACTGTCAAAGTCATCCTGTAAATCAAAGTAATTCGGCAGTATATTTCTAAAAGGTCATAAAAAGGCTTGTAAAGGAAAATGTTTCCTCTGAAAAAGAAGATGTGGCCAAAAATGTTGCCTACTTCTGCCCCCATCTGTACTTTCTTAATGGAAATTTTAAAATTAGATACAAACCAATTGTTATTCCCCAGTTTTCACACAGTGATAAGTTCGTGGGCAAATGTTGCCTTTTGACCACTATTTCATTTTGTTTAGTTCTATTTTGTATTGTTTATTCTGTTCAGCTCATGCCCTTCCCCTACTTTGGGATACAAGTCCTGCAAAGAAATAAATAGAAGACTCTTTCACCATCACAGAGTAGAAATGTTTAGTAAGTTGTTTAAAACCACCAAGACAGAAAAAAGGAAAATACATTTTCTTGGGAAAAAAATCCAACCAGTTTTACGAAAGGACAAAAGAAAAGGAGAAAATAAAATTATTGGAAAATAAGCTTTGTAAGAGATCTCTAAAAATAATTGCAGAGAAAAATATTACTTTCCTTTTTTTTTTTTGTATTGCTATGATTTTGAAGACAGTTTTACACATGTTTTCTGGGGAGGAAATGAGGTATCTTTATTTGGAATTAGTCTCATGACTCTAATAATTGAATCTTAGAAAGAAAACAAATATTCTTTAGGTGGCCTTTTATGGTGGTTCTCCTCTGAATAATGTTGTTACACCAGCTGGAGGTAATATAGATACCCTCTTTGCATTTACTTTCTTTCCCAGAGGTAAAGGGAAAAAAAAGTCTATCAGATGGGTGCAATTCAGTGACACTGGTGTAATTCCAATTTATATATCTGTGAAAAAAAAATTGCTTTTGCAAATGGAAGTATAGCTATCTTCAGGATTTTTTTTTCTGAGATAACAGGTGCCTATGGTGAAAGTAAATTAGGAAAACATTTCAAAACAAAGTCTCTCTAGGTTTCACATTATGGACCTAATTTAACTCTGGTCGGCTTGGGAGAGATCACAGCTTGTTATGTTGATACAAATATTTTTACACAGCAAAAATGCACTGGAGACTTTGTTTCCTAGAAGAGGACTCAGGCAAAAAAAACTTACATTTTTCTGAGATGAGCCCTGCTGTACCTGAAGCAATCTGCATTTTCTGCCTCTCAGCCCTGCGAGCATCTCTCGAACTGGACACTCAGACAAAAGCTGTATTTCAAACAATTATTACGGAAAAAGAATCCCAAAGTAGGGTCAAGCAGGAATCTGGTGTGGCTTCAGGGCCCATTGCTGCAGGACAGTGAGTGGACTGCTGGAGTGTCATGGGAGGGAGGAGAGCAGTGGTCTGAGCCCTGGCTGCACCCTCGTACCCAGCACCACAATCTGCCCTGTGAGCTCCAGCAGAGAATAGCTTTCCGCGTGTAAATGAAAGGCCTTTCATTTCTCAAGCTAGTGTACAACATCCCCTTCTGCTGAGAGCAAACATGGGGAGTCAGCCAACACTGAGTTAATTACAGGAGAGCTCCTGCTCTTATTTCAGTGAGACAAAGCTCTGTGACTGCTTTGATGCACTTCTTCCTTTGCACTTCAGCACCACAAGTTCACATCCCAGCTGGGGACTTTGTCTCTTGGTGAGACTGTTTTCTGGAATGTAATGTTCTTGGTGCTAAAAGCAATTATTACAAAGGGGAAAATTCAATCAGGAAGGCAAAAACACCATGTAGTGCCTGTTCACTGATTCATAACTAAGGATAGTAATTAAATAGTAGCTTGATTTGGCCTCTGCTTTTCCCAGCAGCTTGCCTCTAAGACAGCTGCTGTGGTGTTTTGTGAGTTGAATTAAAGAGGGGGAAAAGAGTGACAATAAAAGTAATAACAATAAAAATGTCACAGCTGGTTTGTCTTTTAAGAAAATATCATTTCTTTCTCTTGCATTGCACATATTTTTCTACTGTTTTTAATGTTAGGATTATCCAAGTTCTATACATCTGAGAAGCCACACATTCTAAATTCAGTACTTTAAAGTTGTATTTAGACAAAAATGCATAATGTAAAGCTATGAATCATACGTATAAATCTAATAAATTTCATTTTTTCTAGTGTTGACTGTTCATAGCTTGTTTTCATAGAGTGTCTTGCAAAAATGGGCCAAATACATTGCTGGTCAGGGAGGGAGTGGACCGTGTAGTTCCAAGCTTAGTGTGTTATGTACATGAGTCCTTTTTGACATTTATGGTTAATAATTAATGGTTAAGATCTACGTGCCATGCATTTAGAATGTTTTTTGTTTGACAGTTCAAATGTAGGGTCTGGAAGGTCTCTGTAACCTGGACAGCTCCTCAGCTCACCAGATCGTGCAGACAAGGAAGCATGATGTTTCCTGAAAGAATGGACAACATTTCTGTCCTTAGAAAACTAGAGAGAACTGCCAGTGAGCTATCAGGACATTTTATGTCTGTAAAAACATTCTGTTCTAGCTTTCTGTGGTCAACTGAGGCCAAGGAAAAAATAAAACAAGGAGAAGAAAGAAGATCACTCGCACCAATTAACAACTACTTAGCTATAATCCTCTTACCTGTTCAACAACTGAATCTACAGGATCTTCCTCCCATTGACACATGTGCTCACTGAGCACCTGTAGTGCCAATGGCAGTGAAGCATCCTAAGCCCCAAAGCCTTGATGGCAGACCAGACCCCAGACTCCAAATAGTGTTGTGTTTACTCTTCACCATGAGAGAGTCAAGGCATCTCCACTGAGTACAGAAATAAATCAGCTAAATAGATGTTGGAAAGACACATGCTTTTAGTAGCTCCAAGGATAACATTGATCAAAAAATGCAGTCATGCGAAAGAAAACTTGCAAGTGTAGAATCAGGCAGTTTCAAAGGTTTCTAACAGTAACCAAATGTTTGTGCTCTGTCCCTGATTGCTGTTTGCATTCATTCATGTGCTTAATTTAAGAGCTCTTACTGTTTTGACTTTAAAAAATTAGTGAAAGACATCATCACTAAAATTTGTTTAGGTATTTTGATCTCATTCCAAAGCAATTTCTTGCTGGAATGTGTGAGAGCTCTAAAGCTGATAAATCTGCAAAATAGGATTCTGTGCAAAATCAGGTTTTATTCATATACAATACACCAAGTGACCTATTTAGCATCAACCAGCGGGCAAAAGAGAGGTGGTAGGACAGAAACTCAGAAGTGTGAAATTCTAGTCCTACCACATAAGTCTAACCCTTATCCTTCCTTTTCATATTTTCTTCTTTTCTTTCTCTTTTTTTCTTTTTCTTTTTCTTTTTCTTTTTCTTTTTCTTTTTCTTTTTCTTTTTCTTTTTCTTTTTCTTTTTCTTTTTCTTTTTCTTTTTCTTTTTCTTTTTCTTTTTCTTTTTCTTTTTCTTTTTCTTCTTTTTCTTTTTTCTTTTTCTTTTTCTTTTTCTTTTTCTTCTTTTTCTTTTTCTTTCTTTTTCTTTTTCTTCTTTTTCTTTTTCTTTTTCTTTCTTTTTATTTTTCTTTTTCTTTTTTCCTTTCTTTTTTCTTTTTTCTTTTTTTTCTTTTTTCTTTTTTCTTTTTTCTTTTTTTTTTCTTTTTTCTTTTCAGTAATTACACTAAACTTTTTTAATGTCCAGTAATTAGTTGGTGAATAATGAACATACCAAGCTATTTCTTGGTTTCCTTTTCCTTCCTCTCCATTTTGTCTGCAGAAGTCAAATCATGTCAGTGACAAGCATACTTCTTGCAGGTTCCAGTGATTATATTTTGATACATGAAATTGTACCTCTTTATTAAAGAGTGTAATAGAACATTACAGTGAAAAGAAATGCAAATTTATCTGCCTATATTTCTGTTTAAGATAGACAGGAAGAAAACTGAGTATCAATGTCACAATCAAGACTCAAGGGCTAATTAGGAACTGATAAAAAGAGAAAGAGAGGAATAGGAAAGATTTTGGAATAGCAAGTCCAGCCTCAAACTGCCGTTATATAATCTCTTTTTGTACTATTTTATGTACATTTTCCACTTTCTGTTGTTCCTTCTCCTATGCAGCTTCACACCCTCTCCTTAAAAAGAGTCACTTGCTGGAAGACATTTTGCAGACCCTAATACTTGAAAATGAAATGTTTCTAATTCTGATTTACCATCTAGTTGAAGGTGTCCCTGCTCATTGCAGGGGAGTTTGACTACAGGAGCTTTTGACATCTCTTCCAACCCAAACCATTCCATGATTCTATCAGTATTAGTAGATACCAAGTATTAGTAGATAATGAAGTTAAGGAAAAGACTTAGGAGTAAAGTGGAATAAAGACTACAGGTTTTACAATAAACTAAAGAATATGTTACTGGCTTGAGTTTCAGGAGAGTTCTGAAGAGGTTCTGCTCTTGGTGTGCTTGGCTCCTCTTCTGGATGATTTTGAACATATTACCATTCCTGTTTCCTTATATTGAAATTGAGGATAGCATTTTCCAAATTTATAAACTAAATGTCTCTTTCATAATAAAGTTCTTTGTTAGTGGTTTAATTTATACAATTTGTAGATAATTTTTACTATATTTATATAATTTGTGATAAAGCATTTTTAAGAAGATTTGACTTATTTTGAGCTTCCAGTTGTGAAAATACAACCTAAAAATGTCCTTAAAAATTAAAAATACAAAAGTCCTTTCTTTTCCTTTCATAAAAGGTTCAAATCTAACCTCAATATTAATCCTGCTGGTTTTTGTAGAACAAGTACAGTTGATATGGGTACTGGTAGAGACAGGGTCTCTCCGTCAGCAGCTGGTACAGCCACATGAGAATGCCTTTCATTAATAAATTATTATCCTAAGTCATTTAACAATGCAAGTTTTTATATCTTGTTTGGAACAATCATATTTTATCTTACTGTATTGGCACAGCCGAGAGTCTAAATGGAAATTCTACTAGAGAAGCTGAAAAGTGTTTCCATGGCCTCAAGCTGCTGCTGCAGATAGCAGTGTTTGTATAATGCCCATCAATGGAATTCACCATCATTCTGCAATGGCAAAAATAGCTGATTGTGCAAAGGTCACAACCAGAACATCACTGTGATATTGACACACCATGAAATTTCTTTCTTTTTTTAAGGAACATGGGGCATACATAGAGGTAGCACTCTGATGTCTTTCCTTTACTCATGTTGAAGACCAATGTGTAACCTCATTTAATTGATCATGGAAACTTTTAAGCATCATTGCTTGAGTCACAGTGCAGGAGCACAAGAGATCCAGTGAAGAGGGGTAGACAAACAGTAATAGGTTTCTAAAGTCCTGCTAATTCTTGCACTTTGCATATCACCAGATGAATCAAGTTTCCACGTCGGTTTTGTGTTTTAGAGCATATAGAATATTCTTTTACAATCCATGGCCTGTCTACAGGAATGCTGTATTTTCACACATGGTAGTTCAACTCATACTCATTTTTGTGGTGTACAGTTTTCAGAATTGTAAGTATTTTCTTGACTTTTGAAATGTGAAGAATGTGCCAATAATAATTGGAAGTCAGTGTCTTGCTAGCTGAGTGCCTGCCTGGAGTTGGCTTCAACCCCTTTTGTTTGTTCTGCATTTCTGCTATACATTTCAAGAATTAGATCATCAAAGTGAAATATAATTTCTGTCAATACAAGCAGTCTAATATTTCTACACTTGGGAATTTTAACTGCTTCCAATCAAATTTGCTTAACCGCTGCCAGCAGATCTTTTACCCTGAAGACATAATTTGGTTCCCTTTAATGCTTACTTTGCCCTGTTATGGGGAAATTATCTCTTTTCTATTAGTGTTTCACTGATTCTTCCTTATCGTAGAAAAGTGTGTAAATTTTTTAAGTAACTTCCTTACTAGAAAAGTGTGTAAATTTTTTAAGGTATTTTTTAGGGACACTGTGCTATTTCTTCATATTAGCTTTTCTTTGGCATTGGAGCAATGTGCAGGATGCAAAACTAATATTTCAGAGTTTTGCGTGTTACGTGCACAAAGACGTACAGGCATGCAAGAGAATGAGAAACATATTTCATTGCCTGATCTGAATTTGTCTCAAAGATTTATACAATGAGCTTCTCTCAAGATCTTCAGTGAATCAGTATTTTGTGTCTGAAAAAAAAAAAGGTGATCTGTGTGAATCCATTTTCAAGTAGTTGTGTAGGATTTTGATAGTAGTCATAATAATCCAACTGTTAGTTCACTTGCACACAATTTTTCCCTTACTAAACTCTGCTGACTACCAGTTAGAGGAAAGTACATAATGTTTCATTTTACTCTCTTAGTGCTTCAGATGAACTTTTAACAATTTTATTTTTATCTTTTAAACTACGTTTTTTTCTGCAACAATAGCAACCAAAGTATAGATCTACTACGTGAATTCAAAATTAATAAGCGTCTGTCCCCCAAAATTGAATAAAAGCATATCTTGTGTATATACAGACCTTCACACAGATCTGAGTGTATTCTCATGAAAACATTTAATTTGGTAGAAATTTTTTTATTTTCAATATTTTTAAAGCATATCCCTACGACCGCCTTTCACTACTGAAATCACAAATACAACTCCATTTTTATCAAACAGGAGACTTTATACCTCCTATTAATAAAAAAAATCAGCTTTGGGATTCTCAAGTATTCTCATGTTCTCTGTTTTCTTTACAAGAAAATTTCTTTTTTTTTTTTTTTATTATCCGGAGAAATAGATTTTAAAGCATTTCAATAGATTGCAGCACTTCACTTCCGCCACTGTATGGTGCTGCACCAGGCTGTAAATGCAAAGCCGACCTTTGTGTATCGAGTGAAAAGTGCCATTGCAAATGAAGGCTGATGTCCCGAATTCACAGCACAGGGAGAAGGAGAGGGAGCTGTTTCCCGAGATACAAGAATCTGCTTCTGCTCCAGTTCTCCATGGCAGGGACGGAATGACTGCAGGGAGTTTCTGCAGCCAGCGCTGGGGCTGGCTCCTCCTCTCTTCTCTGTTTCTGCACGCACTGGCAGACTTTGTGTGAAAAATTAGTGCTCGACATCCTCTGAAACACTATGAGGTCACCTCGGCACAGTTTTACAGCCACACTAAATGATGTAAGTGATAAGACACAGTAACAGTTGCTGCCAGAGCAGATGTCAAATCATCCCTGGGTTTCCAGCTGCATAGAGATCCAGGAGGAAGTTGAAATACCAATCTCTTTAACTAAATTGCACTTTTCCTTTCCCATCACCATTCAGCACCACTAGCCAAAACATCAAAGCCAAACTCCATGTAAAGGATGACAGAGGGTTTTAGTTTTTATCAGTGATAGCAGGTCTCATGCAACAGATGCAGGACAGTGAAAACTGGTTATTTCTTGTGTGGAAAAAATAACTCTAGTTTTGTATTTTTCCATATATAAAACGAGCCACAATTTAACCTCGTACAGTTGCTGCAAATGCAAAGTTCTCTGCAAGGGGAAATTCACATTAATAATAATAACAATAACAATAATAATAATAATAATAATAATAATAGTAGTAGTAGTAGTAGTAGTAGTAGTAATAAACAACAATGAAAATAAAGAGGAGTGCTAAGAAAGGTATTAAAATTTATACTTTAAAAATTAACTTTTTTTCATTTAAAAAACCATAGCATATGATGTTAAGATAAAAAAGGAAAGAAATGTTGGTATTCCAACAGAAACTCAATGGATATAGCAGCAATCACAGATCCCTTAAACATTTTCTCAAATCTTTCTATTTCATCAAGACATTATTACTTAACAAAATAAATATCGTGCATGTAGCTAATTTGATTTGGCATTTTTTTACTTTCAGAAGAATCATAAGTTTAAGTGGGATGGTTGTATTATTGTTCTTGATGTTTAGATTGCTCATCTTTCTTCCTCATTTGATTTGAGTCTTGGTTATTTTTGCAGAAAAGTCATATTCTGATAAAATAATTCATATATTAAAATTGAAGAAAGGTGGATTTTCTTTAGTTTTGTGTGATCAAAATTGTGTATTTAAAAAATAAGTTAACCTGGGAGGCCCAGTGGCAACCAATAATGTTTTCCTATATTTAAGGGTATATGACTTTCTGTGTTTTCAATGCTTTTTTTTGATATTTTGATATTATTAATAAGAGTTAAGCAGGTGGGAATGAGTGCTTAATAGTTGTATAATTTTGCCTGCTTTTTTAATCACATAGAATCTATTTATTCTTTATGTTTTTCTTGCTTGATTAACTTCAGATATCTACAACATCATTTTAAGGAAGGATTGAAGAGACAAGGGGAATGAAGGAGGCAGAAGGGAAATGGTACTCTCATAGTCTACTTTAAAGAAATTGCAAAAATAAACCTAAGGAATTTCTTCCATTCAACAAAAATACTTTTGCAAGGAGAACAAACATTGACACCTGTATTTGCAGTGTGTATTACAAAATAAAAGTATCAGCTCATTTGGATGTCTGCAGTTTAAAGATGGATTGAAGAAAGTGTAGAATCAAAGAAAATGTAGAATCAATACCAAATCTGGGTATTTCTAGATGTGGAAGGTGTGAGAATGATAAAAATTTTTTGCTGAAGTGCTCTATCCATGTTTGGCTGGCTAATGCAATTGGTTAAGGTCAGCATTCCATCTTTGAAGAATGATCTCTGTCTAAACTAGAAGTACTAAATCTGGGAAAGTTCCAAATTAAAAATAATGAAAACATAATCTAATATTATAAAGTTAAACAATGGCAGCTCCTTTTAATATTGAAATGGCAGCTCCTTTTAATATTGAAAATGCAAAAAATGTTTAGGTTTTTAAATAATTATTTAATCCTAAAAAGTTAATTCTTCCTTCTTTTATGTTTCTTGCTTTATTAATTTAACCTCCTAAACTGTTTAAATGTGCAGATATATAATATAAAAAAAATTGCCAAGTAGTTTTTTTTCTTCTGAAATATCTTTTTGCTTCTTCCAAGCAGAACTGTCATATTGCAATGGAGATGTCCTGTCTTTTCATTTTAATGGCAGTGAAAATGAACAGATTATAAGGCCGAGAAAGATTTTCTTGCGTGTTCAATAAAATATTCTCAATCATTAATCATTCAAGGAAAGAGTTTGAATCATGTTGCAGGAACATGTAAAACAATAGTTTTGCAAGTTGGTGAAACTACAGCCTGTGA
Source organism: Eopsaltria australis (assembly GCA_034509425.1). Classification (NCBI taxonomy): domain Eukaryota; kingdom Metazoa; phylum Chordata; class Aves; order Passeriformes; family Petroicidae; genus Eopsaltria; species Eopsaltria australis. The sequence goes on from JAVTVJ010010687.1 coordinate 223,955, forward strand.
TATGAAAAGTGTTCTAGTCTTTTTACAGCAGCTGTACAATACACAACATTCTGTTTGTTTTAGAATGTATGACTGTCCTAGTATTATCCTGAACTGATTTTGTTCAGAGAAATTTAATCAGAACTAGTGGTCAGGTAAGAAGGCAGCTCAATCCTCACTCTCAATATTTTCAAGTCTAAAGTGCTTAATTTTTCAGGCTTTACACCTGCACACTGGAGTAGAATTGCAGGGGTATTGAATACCAAATTTAGTGGTCGAAGATGATGTTTGAGTGAATGATGAGCACAGCTGAAAATGTTTGAAATCTGTATCAGTACTTCCACTGAATCTGGGATGGAGATGGAAGAAACAAGTAATCTTGTTGGCCTTACTGAAGCACTTGTTTCCTTCCTCTATGATTTCTCCAAAGGCTAAAGCTGAGAGATAGGCTGCGTGACCAAACTGAGATCTGGGAGATCAAGAAAAGTCTTTTTTCCTGTTATACAGTAGTTGGGATTTTGGTTTGGTTTTGTTACCCACCGCTCATGCAAGTAAAAATTGGAGAAAACAAAATTGCACATTTAGAATAATCTGATTTTCTAAATCAGTCTAAAAACTCTTGAAGTTAAAATCCGCTGAGAGATCTCCACATTCCTGCAGTGCTTCATGTTTGTCTTGTTGCAGAAGCAATATAATTTCTAAATATTAAATTTACTTAGGTATCAAGCAGAAAATTAAAACATTTTTTAAAAGAACATATGAGCTTCAGTCCTAGGGGAAAACAGGTAAAATATGATGCTTCAGTGCCACCTTCTCTGCTATTCTACTGGTGGGGATTTTCCCTGCACAAAACTACTTTATTTTATTTATTGGACAGAATTTTTGTTGCCAAACTTTGTGGCCATTTTTTACATTTAGTCATCTTTTTTCAACCCTCTGTTTTCTCTTCACCTTTTCAATTGGTATTCAGGTTTTCAACCTTTTTTTCTTGCTCCATGTTTCCTGCATTGCCAGAAATTTCCTTCTCCACTTGCAGTCATCAGTTTGACTGGTCTTGAAAATTCTCACCATTAATGCTTTTTCCTTCACTTCAAGGGCAGCTCTGCTTGCTGCTCTCTTTTACATAACCCTATTGACCATCTCAGACAGATGGTTTGGCATCTCCATATTTTCTGCTGCTTCTGTATGGACTCATTTTTGTCTTCATAAAAGAAGATGCTGAATCTCCTACTCTCTCTAGTTGATCAGAGCTGTGTCAACTTAGACAAATCCAAAAGTCTGTGAAAGGATTAAATTAGTCTGTTCACGGAATAACAGCAGAACATAGGACTCCTTTATCCTCTCTGCACTCAGAAAATGGGACTTGAAGTGAGTGGGAATGAAAGTAACAAAAATGGTTTGGTTGTTACTAATACTTTGATTTTACCAATATATCAGATCAATCATACAAGTGACTTTTGACTTAGCTCTGTTCTTTCTATTTATCTATTCAGTGGCTTTTTCACATCATGGAAAAAAGAGTCAAGACCAAAACTTTAGTTTGCTGTAGAGCTGGATTTGATCCTGTGTGCCAGACACAGGATCTTTCTAATTGCTGAAAACAGGATATGGCAACACAGAAGATGAAGTTTTAGTTGATATGTATTTTGTAAGATTGTTGAAAGTCTAGTCATATCAAATATGAGTTGAGGAGTGAAGATAAGGAGTGCTATGACTTTGAAACCCTGTCTGTGAAGTTCACCTATATTTGCAGTCAGAGGAATTCATTGCAAGTATATGCTATATGTACTTAAAAAGTATAATGAAAGGATATAAATGAAGCAAAATAAAATTAACCAATGTGTCAAGTAAAAGCAAGACTTGGTACTGTGATCTTTTGCTATTCATACATTTTGTTTTCAATAGCAACAGTGACCCAGGCAACTTTTATATGAAATATAAACCTGGTCCAGTAGCTGTGAGATTTGATATATATGTTATCTATGTCTACTGCTCTTAATCAAGGAAATGGGGCTCATAAGTGAGGCAGAATATAAAAAAAATAGATCTGGTTTTGGTTTGGGAGCAGTGCTTTTACTATTAAGAAAAATCAATAAGTGGATTGGCTGCATTAAGTATGGATTTTCTTTTTCTGTGACATATCTAATGCATATCATTACCAAAGTAATTACCAAAGATGATATGTTATGATTGTTATTTGCCTCTGCCTTCCTACTTTCTTGGCCAGATATATACCCATAACTATTTATAATGGTGAGGTGGGGCTTTTTTCTCCTTCTCCTTCAAAATTGCTCCAGATTTTATTTCTTCCCTATACCTTTATTGGTTGTTTGAACTGCTCATTACCTCTGAATTCAAAATAAGTGTTTTCCCCTTACTTCTTTTCTGTTTTGATCATATTTGTCTAAACCAAACCTATCGTTAGCTTGAAATCGGTCTTTTCTGTTTCATATTCTGTTATAATGTCATCTCAAATATATTATCATATACAATACCATGTAATAGTAGAGAGAGAGAGAGAGAGAGAGAGGGAGAGAGAGAGAGAGAACACCCTTCAGCATAGCAGACCTCAAATGTATGATGGGTCCCACAGTTAGCAAAGCAATACTCTAATGCCCACAGAAATCAAAGTGAAGGGGACTTTTAGACATGTGCAATAAGGACCGAACAAATAGGAAAAAAATTAAGCTGATCACAGGAAATTGATAACTGGGATTAAGGAAGGAAAAAAAAAAAACCCAAGAGAGAACTCTTAAAAGTGCAAGAAGCAGTTAGAACTTAGGAATGGTTTAGTGGTGAAATTAGTCCAGGAGAATTTACATCAAATGAGAAATTAGGATATACCCTTGGTATTAATTCAAAATCATGGTCCATGGTGTCCAGCCAACTGGAAGCCATTTTTAGAACTAGATTCTGAGTTCCAAAACTCAGGAAATAAATTGATATTTATTTTCCCAAATTAGTTGTTAACAGCTGCAAACTAAATCCAAGTAGTCAGGTATATGAATCACTGCTAATAATTTTGTATGGATTGTGATGCAATCATAGACATTTTGCTTTGTAAGGGCTGCACTGTTTAACAGAGATCTGAACTTTGGCAAACCAACCTCCATAAGCTCAGCTGGAATTGCTTTTGCTGTTGGTGTTATTTGACCATTACACATCGTGGGGGGTCTTAACCTTGAAAGCTGCAAATAAATTAAGCTTGGAAACATGTGTTGAACAGCCTTTTTGCCAGGCTTGTAAGACAATAGAGCATACAGATAGGTCTTAAAGGAACCTCTAAAAATGTCTTTGTTTTCCTGCCTGTAACACAGTAGCTGCAAATCTTACAAAGACATTGTAGTTTGGACTCATTTCTGACAACACAGACATGGCAAATATAGTGTTGTACTAGACTGATGTAAGGTGATCCTGCAACATTCTCAGCTGATAGAACTAGCATGACTCCACTAAATTCCGTGAATGCAGACCAAAATACAGCTTCAGATAGTCAGAGTGAAAACTGATCCTGTAAAGCTATAATGTAATCCTGAAAATATCATTGGTGCAGCATACTACAACACTGATATATAGCACTACTAGACTATATAGATGTAGATTTATTTTACTTATAAAATACCTGAATTTGTTCAATAAAAGGAAAAATGATAATAGTTAACATTCTGCATATCTGAAGTGTACAAATATTTTTATCTATAAATGATAGGAAAAAGCTCTTGCAAAGAATCCTATTTAAATAAGTAAGCATGTAATCCCTGAACCCAGACATGTAAAGAAGATATGTTTTTGTAAAGCAGTATTTAGTACATAAATATCCAAATGTCAAACTCGTTTAACTTGACTGGAAAACATGAAGAACAAGTGGAAAAGATGTTGGTTTAGACACAGATAAAAAGAAATCACAATGAAATTTTAATGCTACTGTGTCAGAAGGGTTTTCCTGTTAATGGCAAAAATATTCATTGGGTCTCTCCTCAGTCGTAGATTTCAGAAGGTTGTTTTCCTGTTTTGCTTTCTTTGAATTTTCACCTCTTCAGAGATTTCATTTTTTAATTTTCCTCAGTTGCCAACAGACTCTGAATTTATTCTCACTCAAATACCCAGGTTTGCCTGGTTTGTAGTAGTTTATGTCCTATTTCAGCACAAAAACTGTGTTGGCCAAAACATGGGGAGTGGTGAAACAAGCTAGTAATATGGTCTGCACAGGATAGCTCCAGGTTCCTGGTTTGGCTGTATTGACTCTGTGAATGTCAACATTGCCTTTTTTGTAATGTGACCCAGATCCACCATGTGAGGTCTCCGTACAATAAAAGAATAATGCTCAAGAAAAGGTAAATTGTCAGCTGTGTAATAAACTTTCAATTTATGAAAAACTATTATCTGAATTATAAATTAAAGTTGGAAAATGTTCCAGCTAGCAAAGAACCAGAGATTTTGAAATATCTTGGGTATTACTTAAAAGAGGGTGTCTTGCTGAAAAAAATTGGGCATCTAGGACCACCTGGGACCACTGGTATGGGCTTCATTGGAGTTTATATTTTTTACTGTGTTTTTCTTATATATAGATGTATAAGTAAATATTTAAAATACTTAGCACCAAACCTGTTTAACAGAAAAAGAAAATCACATACTGAAAATTGTGAAGAAATCCAGAGGAAACGCAATGAATATCTCTAGGAACAACAGGACAGGAAAAATTTAGTGATGAATGAACAATGATATATTCCATTAATGATACAGTCCATTAAATAATAATTTACGGTTGTTAGCTTGAAATATTTTACCAGAAATATTTTCTGCATTGAGCATATAGAAAAGTACTGTTTATACAAAAACATACAGCTATTGATAACAACATAACAGCTTCTGAATAAAGTCACTTTTTAAACAACTCTACACCTTATTCATACTGGAAATGAGCTGTAAGGTATCTCTTTATTTAATAATGAAAAATAAAGTCTGAGACATTTTGTCCAGTGGCCTTGCCTCCCTCAGAAAGAACAGGAGTAGTATGTGGGATGAAGAACCTACATACATCGGAATAAAACAGAGCATTGTACAGAAATTAATTTTTTTTCACAAACAATATTACAGCAACAGCTAAAACCAAAAATAACCAAGTAGGTGTATTACAGGATTTCAATTATCATTAGTTAAGGAAGGTTATACATAATATTGTATATATGTATATACATAATATTGAGAGGAATAAAAATTAGACCGATGTCAGAACGCACCAAGCCACTCCAGAGGGGAAGACTAACCAATCTCAAAGAAGGATCCAACATCCCTCCCATCCCCTAACCCATCCCACCTCAGCTCCCTAAGACAAACCAAATTAGTCCCAAAATGGGTCCAAAGCGAGAACAATAAAAAAACAGTGTTTCACTGCGAAGAAGATCCAGGACAGTGCCTGGAGTCACTCAAGCATCACTGGAGAGAGCCCAAGCTGCTGCAGAAAGCTTGTGCATGTTTCTGTCTGTGTAGGGAAGAAAAAGGATGTGAAGCTTGGGAAGTTCTCAGAAAGAAAGGCTCAATTCAGCTGTACCAGATGACGTCTCCAATTATGGTTCACACCAAGGCCATGCGGCTATTCAGGAATGTGCTTTTCAAGATAGTGTGAAGGAACAGGCAGCAACACTCTAGGCTGAATCAATAAAAGCTCTCAAATGCATCCGAGCATGCTAGTAAGTCAGGATGACCTACCAAAACATTAGCCTGAGTCAACCTGTAGTATGCAGTCCATAATCTCAGTGATTTCTCTTAGAGTGATTTCTTAGGATTTCTGAAAGGCACTTTGAACATCTTAATCTTTCTCTGACCATCTATTATACAATTCTTTCAGGGGAAGAATTAGATTTAGAAGGTCATCTTAAAAAAGGTAGAAAAGAAGGATTAAAGACCTCTCTTGTGTTGGTCAATAAAAAAAGATTTTGTGACATCTATTGTTTATCTACCCTTACACATGCACAATTTTAATTTTCAAACATTAACCAAATTATCAAATTATACATGGTAAATTTCACCCATACCTGACTGACCTGTTCTTGCTGAGATCTAATTAGGAGGTTACATTTCAGTGATGACTTGTGTAGTGCTTGACTCCAATTGTAAATCAGGAACACAGGAATAAGCACAAAGGTAAAAATGACCAGTCATAAGCTGGTCATGCAGAAAGGTGTAGAGGAACACACTTACAGATTCCAAGACAGACTAGATGTGAGACTCATCTTCCAGTAATCACTTTCGTTGACACAGAGGGCAGTACCTTAGTAGTTTGCATTATGAGAATAATGATTACCTATAGATATCTGGCAATTAAGGTACCTGACTTCTATTCCTACACATTGATTGTAATCTCTCTGGCCCATTTGTTTTGTGCTCCTTCAAACAAAAGAATGCATGTAAAATGACCTTGGTGGTCTTTGTTCTGTATACATTTTTCCACACTTTTCATTAAATTTGAGTTCAGTATCTTTTATTGTCTATTGTTTGGGAGATACAAACTTTGTAGGACTGGAATTTTAGACATTAAATCTGGAATGGAACTTTTTCCTTCTCTCATCAGCTAAGAATAAAAAATATTCTGATTTGTTCTGTGTTGCAGAAAATAACCCATTTCACAGCAAATAATTTTCATTGTTTCTGACATCTTAGCTATGCTTTTTTCAATTAAAGTTTTTTTCCTAAGCATTCTTTCACAAGATATTTATTGATTAATAGAATGTCCAAATAAAATCTAAATTCTGTAAATTATTCTTAAAATAACATAAAAAATAGTAATAAAAAGGTCTGTAAAGGTGTTGATCATAAGGCTTAACTTATTTGAGAAGAAAAATAGTGTTTCTGTTTGTACAAGTAAATACTACTATTAAGTATTTAACCATGCAAGCATCTATAGCTGGTAATTACTGTTGTTTAAATAAACAACAGTATTTTCCTAATTATTTTCCTAAGAACAAATTTTTGCTATTGAGTTCACCAATACTTTTCAATAAAGTATAACGTACTGGGAGCTACAATTAAGAATTAAAATAACTGATTTTTCATAGTAATCTTGACTTAGAGGTGATTCAACAAAAATGTTTGTCTTATTAACTCAAAAAGAAAAATCTCCCCAACAAAAAGATTAATATTTTTTCACTAGAATTATTATTCTTTTGTAATGAGAAGTGTTCTTGGAAAATGAGCATTTAATATACAACCAGTTAGTAAAAACATTAAGGCAATTACCAAACACAATTTCTGTGTTAAATGTTAATTAAATTCAGAGATGTTTTTAATAGGATTAATATGGAGAAAACAAATTTTTTAAAAGGAAATTTAGCCTCAGTATAATCTATTAATCAAGAACAGTGTTTGGTTTTCACAGACATATTTATAGCAATATTTACAGTAATGGTTCATTTAACATATAGAAGTTAAATTCATATCCAAAGGGCTTGAAAATTCAGTTAAGTCTTTTGTTTGTGTGGTTTAACATAAGTGAAATATATATTGTAGTGCAATTGCTAAGAATAAAATATCAGCAATACTCCTTTGATTCTAACAAAAGTGCTGAATTAAGCCTGACCCTTTATTGATGTACACTTTATTACACTGTTAGAATAAATATGCATCTTAAAATATTCAGTAGCAAAGAACTAAAGTTCTTCAAGATACTAAAACCAGGAAACATAAAAATGCAGCACCAGGGAACTCAGTCTCTTCTCATTTCATTATGTCTTTAGTAGTCATGGGGGCTTAAAGACGATATAACTCAAAGTATTGAGTTTATTTTTACAGTGTGTAAAGTTTCATATATCATCCAGTATTTCTATTCTAAATAAATTAATGACCACAATGTGTCCTAACGTATTGGAAATTCCAAAATTGTCTTAAGTTCCTTGAAAATTAAATTAAAAGTATTTTGAACTAGTCTTTCTCTTAATCTGATAAGATTTAATCTGAAAGTTACTGTGAGGTGGTATAGTGTTATGAGAAATTAATTCATGTTTGAAAGAAATTCTCCTTACTGAGAGGTTTGAATGTCAAACTTTGATTGCAGAAACAGGCAATTTTGGCTGGGGTGTTTGCTTTTTGTAATAAATAAATACATGACCTTTGTAACTGATAAACTTTAGTTATCTTGCAAGATTCTTCATGGGGAGAAATAATTTATAATTTTTATTAAAAACTAAAATGGCAAAACTCGTTTCAGTATATTGTGCTTCTCAGAGTGAAACTGTCCCTTTATTCTTCTGAAAGCAAAATACCTGGCATAGCTGTTATTCTTTGGAAAGAACCTCTTTTGTTTGCTGTGACAATGCCTTAGCACAGCTTCTCTGGGGACCGTAGCATTTCCAGTTGATTTGCAATATCTCCCTCTGTGTTACTGTGGTTGAACACCTGAGATACAGTCAAAAGTGCCAAAACATCCCTCCATAGCAGGTATTGTCTTCAAGCATGCTTAGAGCTGCTGAAGGCTTTTTGTCTGCTTACATTGAGATTTTCTCAATAAAACTCTTAAAGAACTCATCAACAAGTTTGTAGGTATAACAGAAAGAGGAGACATTACTACAGGAAAGCAGCAGATCCAATGACACGAAGTCCTAGCTTTTGAAAGAGTCAGTAAAAAATGCTTAGATATTCCTATTCATCTGTGAGATGCAGAGGAAGCACTGGTGCAGGAGTGAAAGGACAGCATGGCAGAGCAATTTGTCCAGGACCAATTCTAATACCAGTTCCACAGATTACCTTGTAACAGGTCTAGAGCTTGCTTCTTGCCACCATTCTCTTAGTGCTCCTACATTAGGGACTGACTAAAAAACAAATACTAATAATTAATAGCACCCACTACTAAAAAACAGTAATCAGCTTGCTTTTTTTAAATTGGATTACAAACTTTGAGGATAAATTTACAGCTTCTAGTATTATATGCCCAATTTCTAATGGAGAAAAAAATTCCCTGGTTTGGATAGATTCATCTAATTTGTATATATATATATATATATAATTTGAATAATAATTAATTTGTCCCAGCTTAGGCCTAATGAAGGCATGGTAGAAGGCTACTGAGACTGGTTTGTGTAGCTCCTGATTTGTGATATGCTTCCAGGAGAAAAGGAAGATGACTGGATTGAGGGTTGGGGTGTATAGTGTGGAGGAAGGGAGATTGTTGATTTCCTTGGGGAAAATATACCATGCTGACAGGAGGAAGTGAAGGAAATGGTAATGGAACATGGAACATGGACATGGAAAGAGAGAGAGAAGGAGAGATAAGTCCTAAGAAACTGCAGATAGAGTGTGGTAAGTAGAAGGCGCAGCCAGTGGGGCCTCAGAGGATGGGTGAAAAGAGCAAGCAATATTCAGAGGTCCATGTGGGCATGAGGAGTGGGTGACAAAGTAGAAAGATGTGTGCAGTAACCTGTGGGCAGAGGGAAGGTTGTGGTTGGACCCTTCTTTTTTCCTACTCAGCCTGCCCTTATGGCTTGGTTTTCTTCATGTAGAATGTTAAATACTCAATGTTTTAGGTTCCTATAATCAAACTTTCTTGGTATTAAAACTCTTCTGCCAGCTCCCTCATAGCCCTGGGATGAATTCCATCCAGTCCCATAGACTTGTGAGAATCTTAGTGTCTTGACAGGTCTCTAACTGCCTCTTCCTGGGTTTTAGGGAGCTTGTTCTACTCTCTGTCCCCATCTACCAGCTCAAGAGGCCAGTTATCCTGAGGATAACCTGCCTCACTGTTGAAGACTAAGGCAAAAAACATGTTAGGTACCTCAGCCTTTTCCTCATCTTTGGTAAATATAATTTCTCCCTTGTCCTATAAAGAATGAAGGTTTTCCTTGTCCCTCCTTTTGTTATTAATGTATTTATAAAAACATTTTTATTATCCTTCATGGCAGTGGCCAGATTAAATTCTGAGCTTTCACCTCTCTGAATTTTGTTTCTGCATGACCTAAGAATATCCTTAAACCCTTCCAGAGTTCCCTTCCATAAGGAACAGTAGCAGTTATTTTTCATTCCTCACTGATCATACATACAGGATTTATAGCATGTGCTGTGTCTGCTGGTGTTTATTTAGTGCAGTAACATCTAGTCATCTAGCTGCATTTCCCTTGAGTATGATCTTCCTATGCTTTCTTAGGCAAAAAGAAGTGCCCATCTGCTGCTGTCTGTTCAATGGAACAGAAAGAAGCATATGGGCTTTCCCCCGGTGTGGCTGAATAAAAAGCATCCATCTCTAGGGCTGCTGCTCCAATATCTTCAATAAACATTAAATTCAAATATAGACATGTTTTAATACAGCTTTCTCAGCTGTTTGTGTTTCTCACTTTGTATTACATCCATGGAGGTTTTATATTCAATATTCTTCTCCCTATTTTTTACTTTGGTAGTTTACCCTTGTAAGAGCCACATGTGATGCACACAGAAAAGATTACAGCATTCCCCAAAGAGTTCTCCTTTCCATAGCATGCATATTTCAACAAAGCATGCATAAGTGGAGATGTTTTCCAGTAAGTGCTGAAAATATGGCTACAAATAACTTGGGGAATGCAAAACTAGTAAGATAGGTCTGTCTGTTTATTTGTTTGTGACTTCTTTTGTAATTTAGGGAGCTGCCTTAAATACTCCAGTAGTAGGTTGTAAGCTAGTGGATTGAGGCAGCTATCAATCTCTAGATATGCCTATAAGATCTACTTTTCATGGAAGAGAAATCAGTCTCATAAGAGGTGCTGACTTCCCAGGAGATAATATATAGTTTTCCTCAAGAGTAATGTGTGAGGAATAGCCTAGGCATGTCTTAAAATCAGGATCCAAAATGGGATCTGACTACAGACTCCTGGGGTTTTGTTTTAGGCTATATTGCTGCATCCAAATGCAACACATTGGTAAAATGGTAATAAATATGTATTTATTAGGCATTTTTAAAAGTCTCTATTATGTGATGAGATTTAACAATGTTGTAATTTAATAGTATATGCAGTTAAGCAGCCCCCCCTTGATTTTGCAAGGGGTTTTTCCATGAGAAAGCTTGTTGACTCACTTCCAATTTAAATCACCTTACAGGTGATGCTCAAGGGGCATCTTCAACAGTAGTACAATAATACAAGCAAAGAAAGGAGAAAATACTAAGTTTTCCCACTGTACTGCTAGAAAAGTATGCCATTTCATATGCCATTATGCAAATTTGGTGGGATGAATCACATGATTGGAGTGCTGCAATCAATGGCTATAAACTGTTTAGGAGGGACAGGTGAGGGATGGTTCTCTAAATTTCAAAAGAAAAGTAAATAAAGGATTGATGGCACAGTTCTGTTTATGAAAAACATACACACATGTTGAGAATTTATGAGTGAATATTAGAGACCAAGACAGCAAAGGAATCTTTGTGGTTCATGTTTACTACAGGCCACTCAGTCAAAGGGAGATTGTTGATGAAGAACTACAGGAAGCATCACGCTCATAGAGCATAATCTTGCTGAGGGACTTTAGCTGCCCTGACATCTTCTGGGAAAGCAGTGCAGCAAGCAGCAAGTGGTCTAGGATAATCTGAGACTGCATTGAAGATAACCAGCCCAGATCTCTTTCTACAGGGCTCCTGCTCTCCTGCCTCTCTTCCCCCAGTTTGTATGTATAACCAGGACCATCCTTTACCAGGTGAAGAAAACATCAATTTCTCTCCTTAAACTTCTTATGACTGTTGATTGTCCAGCTCTCTATTCTATCCAGATCCCTCTGTAAGGCCTCTCTACCCACCACGTCACCAGTCCTTCCTTGCAGTGTCCATATACTTTCCTTTCCCTGCTCAGCCAAACCATTCTTCTGTCCCACTTGCTTGACTTCTAGCACCGTGGAATTGCCTGCTTATGTGGTCTTTACAGATGTCTCTGAAAACTGACCAGAATTCATGGACCACAATGTTTTGCGGGGACCTTACTAAGTAATTCTTTCATCAGCCTTAAATCTGCTGTCCCCATATCCAGGGTTGAAGTTTTGCTGCTATTGCTAACAACTTGAAATTCAACTATTTTATGGTCTCTGTGACCAAGACAGCCACCAATCACCATTTTGGCCACCATTCCCTTACCTGTTTTCAAAGAGCAAATCTAGGAGGGTGTCCTTTTTACTTGGCTCCCTTAGTACCTGCAATGTGCGTCCAGGACCTGTTTGTGTCCCCCATGTGACACTCCCAGTTCATGACTGGGACATTAAAATCACCCATAAGGACAACAAAGGCTGGGCTAGAGATATCCCTTAATTCTCTGTGGAATAATTCATCAGCATCATCATCCTGGCTGGGCAGGAGATAGCACACTCCCACAGCAACATCTGCTCTGTTTGCTGTCCCCCTTGTTTTGATCCAGAGGTACAAAGCTGCATCCTTGTCAGCTGAAAATTTCACATGATCCAAGTCCTCCCTTATGTAGTGACACTCTCTAACCTCTCCTGCACCCCCTATCCCTCCTGAGGAGCCCACAAGAGTTCATCATGGCACACCAGCCACAGGTCCCCTCCCACCATGTTCTGCTTACGTTAACGATGTTGTGACTCTGGGACTATCAAAACACATGGGGAAAAAACAGGTAGATTTTGACAGACCTGTCCCACAATCTTTGCCAATACCTGGGGCAAATCTTCTTCTCCTTTGGTTTCTCTATCAGATGGTGAAATCATGGCTTCAGTTTCAAAGAACCTTCTTAGCAATACCAGGGTCATGATGTAACAAAGAATCTTTGTAATCAAAGCTCTGTATGCAGTGTTAGATTTGTACACTCTTCATGTGTGCATCTGACTTTTTAACAAGAGCAGTGCTAATGTCTATGGACTTATAGTATTCTCATAGAACATGACTGGAGGAAGCTTCTAATTCAGCCATAATAGTACTCAAGTTTAAGCCAGCTACAGAGAAGTTGGTGTGTGCTTCTGGTGCAGAGCACACATTACCAGAATTATAAGGATGGAAAGGGCATCTAGCCCTGACTGGTGGGATAAATAATTAACGAAATAGAAATCTACTTATATATAAAAGGCTTCCTGCTGAACATGGAATAAGACAGTAAGGCTGGGAACAGCTCCAAAGTGAAAGAGGGTGTATCCCTGGGAAAGAATGAAAGCCACTTCTGCCTGATTTGAAGGAGCATAAACTTGTTTTCTTTTGTTTGTCTTTGCAAAATTAAAAAGGAGTATAAAAAATTTCTCTGTTAAATACAAAGTACCAAGATGATATAAAATTTCACCTCTGATTTTCTGTGGCCTATCAGGTCCTCATCAGAGAAAAGCACAGTTTTTAACGGAAAAAAATGTTGGAAAGATCTCACAGACTTGTATGATTTTGCATATAAGCATTGATTTTCTGTATCTATAAAAATATGATACAGTTAATTTAAATATTGCAGCCTTCAATATCTCAGCTTAAAGTCTTAAATTAGTCTTTTGAAACATTACATAAGGAACACAGAATATAAAAAATTCATAAGCAAAAGGTTAGCTGTGCTAGCACTTAATTTCAAGGCTTAAATAAAAAGTAAAATGTTTGAGAAGGTGAATCATCAGGTATCATGCATATTAGTTTTCAGAACATACTGTGGAGAAGATTTTGTGACTTTGCATGTTTAAAACAAAATCTAAACGTCTACACTGTTGGAAAGCTGGACACCCTAATACTTAAAATGAAAATTGTGAGCCAGACAAGCCTGATTTTTGTGATGTGTTCTAAAAGCATGATATCAGTTTTGAATGTTCCTACTTGGATGGTAGAGACCTTATAATTAAGCTCTTTGGCTATAGTATTTTATAATATCCATTATATTGACTTCTAGATATGAAAAGCATTGGTTTTTTTCCTGGATGTCAAACAACTTCCTCCCATTCCCTCAAATTCCTCCTCTTGTCTCACATCTTTTCATCTGCAGTGCAATTCAAATTCCTGATTTTGGCCTGATGTTTAATACATGATGTCAAAAAAACCCAAGACTATTTAAACCCAAAGAAGGTCTCACCTCTTTCTTTTTCTCATATTTGTAATCCTTTTGTTTAGTCTTACTGTGATGGTCTGCTCTGTGCTCCTAATTCTGTTGACAGCCTTACTCAATTTCCACTGAAATATGGCTTTCAAAAGATTTCAGCACTTTTAAGGATCCTAATGTTGAAAAATGTTACTGCATAATCAAAATTTTATTTAATCTATTTGAATTTTTTACATTTTTATAATATATTTTACTATCAGGTTACTGTGTTGAAATTGAGGGCTACACAAGTTTTTTTATGAAGCTTGTATTTTTGTTCCCTGTGAAATTGACCACACAGGCTACTGTATCTGAGATTTCACCCTGAGCCTTCTGGTTTCCCTACTTTTGTTGTGTTCAGTACTTCTCTGCTACTCTAAAACAGAAAAAAGGAGCAGACAATCTTTATTATCTTTGATTTTATAAGCAACTTAGGGGATATGAAATAAAAATTTAAAAAAGGCAACCATGTCTTCAACAAACCATACACAGTGCAGCTGTATCTTAAGTGGTGAGGTTTAATTGTTCCTTTTTAATTTCTGAATATATTTTTTTTTGTTTTTACAGAGAAGCTATCATTGTAGTTGAAAACTGAAAAAACTCCAACACGTTAACTTTAATATATCTTACACTAGGCCCTTATATTCATGATTTTTTTTTTTAATTTTTGAGAAGCAGTTTTTCACTGGTACTTTTCATCCAACCACACACTGGTTAGATCTTTTTAAATTCCAGCCATCACACAGTCAGAATTTGCAGGTGGTTTTCAGAGAACTTTTTCCCCTCTATCTAGCTGTGGAAAGGACAATGCAATTAATAACAGATGGTATGAAATGACCACGTCCTTGAGAGAATGCCTTATTGGCACCTCCTGCTAATTGTATCGCATATAATGCAAGTAAAAGCATAATAAATCTGAGCTGGGGGACATTTTATGCAAGAGCTCTTATCCCTTTCCAGACGGTAAATTGCTCAGCTCTTGAAATATCTATAACCTTGTGATACCTAAAGTGCATTAGCTTAATTGCCTTTTTTTCTTTTCTCTCTCTGTCCCTTTCCTTGCTCCCCCTGTCTTTTTGAGTTCCTGGGTCTGTAAGAGAAATTCTACTTTTTTAGTCTACCTGCCTTAGTGCTGTAAGGAAAGGATCTATATTTGCTGGTTTGGACTGAATTTTGTCTGTTCTACAGTTGGTGAATTGTGCTTTTTAAAGAGCTGTAAAGCCCTGTACTTGATATCAGAACATAAGTAAATGCTGAAGGAGTGCAATAGAAACCAAGAAGAGCACTCTTGTTAACTGTGAGATAGAGTGAACTTCAAATGGATCAACAGATATACCCTATTCTATTTCTAGATATAATACCATGATTAAAAACCCCTGATGCACAAGGAATTTTTATTTCTCACAATAAAGGAGGATTTCTTTTTTGCTGTGGAAAAAAAATAAGAAAAGATTGCTGAAGTCTCAAATCCTTGTGCCACATCTCCATGTGAGGAGGAGAGAGCACTGCTTTGGCAGAGTTTGCTTCTCTTGGCAGTGGGGGGTGGGGAGGCTTCTTGCAAAAGTTGTGTTGCATTCTTTTTCGTTTATTTCTTCTTACATCAATACTTTCAATCCTGGCTTTGTCCCAAGGAGAAAATAACAGATAAGTGCACAGGAGCATGGATATACATTTGCTTGAAGGAGTTGCCATTTAAGGCACAGAATGATGCTACAGCTGCACAGACTAAATTGTATCTGCAGTTGCAAGTGCCCCATCAATATTTAGTTGGCTTTAAGGTATCACCCTAGCTCTCCTAGTGTCTGTATGGTGAAGGCAATTTGAGAGAGGAATTTGTGATCTTTGTGGAATATTTCAGTAAGATGAGGCAAAGTTTTCAAGTGATTATTTGAACCATGCTTCACCCTGTATCCAAGGTGGAAAGGTGCCAAGCCATGATAATCCATTCCCCTAGAGCCTATCATACCCTTTGGGTGTCTCCTTTTCCATGTCATGTGCCGCTGAGCCATCTAGGGAAAGGAGGTCTTCCCTTGATAAAAGTAAGGCACAGCCATCAATGCAATCCACAGATGAAGATATGCATTGAATTGGGAACAAGGGCTTCCAAATCCAATTCTCATTCTTGCTACTGACTTTCTGAATGATTTTAGGCCATTTACTTTGTGTTTTTGTTCTTGATCCCTATTCTGGTCTATTTTTAACTATGACCTCATGAATGGTGCCTATCCTGAGAACTCCTCAGTGCTGTAGGATTTCATAGTAAAATGAAGAACTACCTTGGCAAGTACTATAAAACTCACATTTCAGTATGAAGATTACTTTAAGAAAACTATACAAATGCAAAAGGTGTTCTTGACAGACATGTGAAATCTGTGCTCAGTTATTCTTATGATTTTTATTCTTTGTGCATAGCACCTTGAAATGTCACCTAAAATATGTTTGTTTTTTTTTTTTGTTTTTTTGGGTTTTTTTTTGGTAAGTTCATATGACATTTTCTTATTGCAGTTATAAGAGTAGTTAAATGATTTCTCTCATATGTCCCTCTGAGGCCGTTATAGTGTGACTGGGTCCACCTAAGTCAATAATGGGATCCCTACCTGAGACAAGAAAAGAATCTTCAAAATGCATTTTAGTATGTGTGTGCAAAAAAAATTCAAAACAAAGCCCAACAAACCAACAAACTGAAGCCCAGAAGAAAGATTTTTGTGACTAAAATATGTTTTAGTGTTAATAAGGTAGGCAGGACTTGCAGTCACAGAGGTGAAGAGTAGCCAGTATGAAAAATAGCTGAAGAAATGACTGAAAGCTAGAAAGGCTTAGTTAATGACACAATAATTGCTTAAGCTACCAGCTTTTCCAAGGTGGTCCATGTTTTGGAATTTTTTCATTTGCCTGATGCATTTTCTATTTTATTTCATCAATGATACTACTACATTCTGAACTGGAGCTATGCAATAAATTGTGAAAACACTGGCATTGTTTTATACATCTGAACATCAGTTTTTAAATTCAGAGTGACTCAGACTTGGACAAAATACAGGAATTGATATATGACTTTAAGCCCCCTAAGAGGAATTATGCTAATCTCCTCTTTGTATGGAGAGTAAAACCTAAAATTACATAATAAGCTTTTAAGACACTGATGGAAATACCTTGTGTGTCCAAATTGGTTAGACCTTGTAGTTGCAGGTAGACAGTCAATATAATTTAGTAACAGTAATTGTTCACTTGCACATGCAGCATGGAATCTTTTTTCAAGTAATGTTAAATTCCATAAGGAGCATCAAACAGTGTGAAGAGGAATATTTATCCCCAACTGGCAGAATGTTGACCATAACTGAAGATAAGTTTCTAACTAAATCAAAAGACCAAAAATATGGAAAACTCACACTCTTGTTGCAAAAAGTTATTAATGTATCATTGTAGAAAGTATTTATTTGTAATGTATTGACTTCCTCTTCAGCACAATATAGATGGCAGCATTTGAATTATATTAGACTGATTCCATTTGGATCCTATTGTGTTTTGTTTTTCTGACTAGAAGACTGTAAGTTTACACAACAATGACTTTACCCAGTCCAGTGTTTTCCCATTGCTCAAATAGGAAGAACCTGGTCTAGCTTCATGGAGAGATATCCTGGCTTTTTACTCCAGTATCATTTCAGACTGACTCTGGCTGTTGATAGATCTTGCTTTCAAACAGTTCAGCTGTTAAACCTGAAGAAAACAAAACTAAAAGAAAAGGTGAGCAGTGTTTTTTCAGAGTGTGTTAGGAACTGAATTTAATAATCTGAGAGAAGATTTGAAGAAAGTCAAAGCCATATAAGGAAGAAAAAGAAATTAGAGAGATGTGGATTGGGATGGAGAAGAGAATTGTATCTCTCTCCTTCAGTCACAGTGAAAATCTAGATTGTGTCAGTTGAAAAATACATTCATCTTAATAGCAGGTGTCTGTATTAACATGTTGATGGAATGCTAGGTACATTAGACAATTATATTTATCATGTCGTAATTTTCCATATGTGTTTAATTTTGAGAGAAATATTATGTATTTATCACCACTATAAGATCACTTTTCTATACACCAAATGTATGTTTCCATTACTAAAAATCGGTTTGATCAATGTAAGAAAATTTCAAAGATCATCCTTTGGAGCAGTTGTATTAACACATTCTGTAGAGCTGGATTAACAAATACTCAAACATTTAGGTATTAAAACAGTTATTCTTATATAATGAGAGTAGCAATTCATTCATCCTTCCATATTGTTATCAATCCAGCATTATCTTTGAGAATTCTGTAATTTCTTCTTTATGCTTTCAATTTAAGCTTTAGATTTAGAAATGAAAGGTATTTTCCTTAAAGATCATGTCACTTACTGTGGTAAGTATTTTGGTTGGGTGGATCTGACTGAAATATAAATACTGTATTCAGATGATGACAAGGAAAAGCTGTCTTTTTATTTATTTTAACTCTTACAAATTTTCTGAGTGACTTCTCTTTCTCTCATCTGCCATGACTCAAAGATTTGTACAAAACACTGTTACATAAAACAATCCACAAACACTGCTTTTTTTGTTTCTAGATACTTATTGTATGTTATAACTCAGTATCAACCCACAGCAGTGCTATACTCTCTCTCTTTCTGCTTTCTTGATTTTTGGCTTTTATTTTCATAAGAGTCTTCAAATTGTACCAGGGCAAAAGAGTGTGGAAGCTATTGGTTTTGGTGGAATCTTAAGTAGTATAAAAGATCAAGGGAGGGAGGAATTTCAACATATCACTTTCCCATTTAATTTCTTCTATTTAATTCTTCTCCTGCTGCAAGCTTTTCCACATCACCAATCACTACATTTACCTGCCTCTGTGCCTTTATATTTACATTCTTTCTGAACTGACTGTCCAAAAACAAAAGCATGGAGTTGTGATGATAGTAGCCAGAAACACCAATAGTAAGTAGAATGAACAAAGCTGTAAAACTCCAAGATTAGTGTAGAGAGGTGCACAGGCAAAACCCACTGCAGCTTTCTGAATTCAGCCTCTTGCTAAACATCCCATGAAGGTCACGGTAAGTGATTTTATAGGGACTATGGAAACTTACTCAACTGTGTAAATGCTAAATATTTGCTTGCAAATATAGTAGTAATATCAATTGACAATATTGATAATATCGAACACATAAGTAATATCAGTGGAAAGCTGTACAAGGGATAGACTAGAAAAACATTTAGTAGGACTCTAGTTGTAAAACTTTGTAAAGCAGGTTTTCTGAGCGTTACTCCTGGGATTGTTTTACATTTATGTTTATCCTGCTTTCCTGATATGTTAATCTAGCAAATCAATAGAACTGATGCATCTTTGAGCTAAGATTTTTCATGTGTCTGGCAACCATACTTCTCATTAGGACAACTTTGAATTGATTTGAAACAGAGAACACATCACAAGAGAAGCTGAAAACTCCAATTTCATCAGATATGGAAACAGAATGAAAATGTTATCTACTAGATAACAGAAGGAATAAAAGCCCTTTTTTCCTTCTTATCCTCTTCTACCTTTCTTTGCATTTGCTATTTCTGAACTGCTTACTCATGTGAGTGGGTGTATAAGTGCACATTTATTGTAGTAAAAGGTTAAGGATATTTCATCAGCAGAAATGGACGATTAAACTAATCAGAAGTTTAATTTTCAGAAGTAGGAAAACACATATTTTTCCATATAATTACTTTATAACCTTGTGTCTGTCTTAATAACTTAGCAATCTTGTCTGCCTATTCACAAAACAAAATATGCTTGGAGCTCAAATTTCAGTGGCAAGGATCATTGAATATCCAACTTAATACTATGCATCATTGTAAAAGGGGAAAATTATTAAGGGAATTACTTATTATTTTCTTTCCCTCCATTTGTCTTCTTTGTTAGTAATTTAATGTCCAATATCGAATTTGGAAATTACCCTGTCTGACCCCCTACATCATGTGCATTATTTCTGCCTATGCCTATTACTGACAACCTTTTTTAGATAACATATACAACAATACATTTGAACAGATTAATATCACAAGTAAACAAAATTATATCAAATCTGAAAGAAGCTATAATGTTAAAAAAAAGTTTGAAAAGCTCTGTAAATAAAAAACATGAAAAATGAATTTGCAACAGCAGCACAAAATAACCTTAAGTAGTACATTACTAACAGTAATGAAAGTAAAAATAAAGCATGGAGAAAGCAATCTAACACATGTTTGTGTACAGTGAGTATATTGTTGCACTTGTCAAACCCAAATGAAACTTAACAAGTGCCACGTATGCATCATGATGGGAACAGGTAAACTAGGCACAGTATAGCCAAGTTTCATGGCAACAGTAGATTTGGATATTTTTGAAATGGGAGGAAGAATTTAGAGCTTATGATGAGTCTCAAATTTGTACTGACAGAGCAATGTGTATATTGCTGCAGATTTCTTAACCCCCAGTTTAATACCCACTACATACTGTTTTTGTCTGGTAGCACAGGGAACACATTGTTTCTTACTTAATTGTACTGTTCCCCAGTTTTTGACAAAGCAGTGAAAATAGTGTGCTGGTAGCCTTTCCATACTTGCCAGTTAAATAAGAAAGAGGTATAGGATTAAGACACTGTATTACATTACACAAACATTCCTTTTATAAAGTATTTTCAGGACTCCTGGGCAGATTCACAGCTACAATGAATTTAGAGTTCTTTTTGACTTAATTCCTCTGTACTAGATTTGTCCTATTATATTGAGATAACTTTGCTTCTTTCAAAGTCCTTGCAATGATTATTATCATTATTGTTGTTATAAATATAGAGCTACTTAAAAATAAGGATCAATTCAGGATTTATATCTATCTATGTGTGTGTGTGTGTGTGTGTGTGTGTGTGTATGTGTGTGTGTGTGTGTGTATTTAAAGGACTGATTTATTTGAAGTTAATTTTCAATATTAATCAATTCAACAACAAGTAGCCAATGAATTTTATCCAGCAGCAAGCTACATCTGAATGGGAAATAACATCAGCGTTGAAACTTATGTGTGTAGTTATAAATAGTGCAAGTAATAATATAATAGATTGAAAGTGATTAACTTGCATTTCTAAGTGCAGTAAGAACATTTTTTAAACTACTCCATCAGAAAGCTGACAAATGGATGCCATCTCAAAAAATAAGAATAATTCAGATATACACCTTCCTGATTTTCAACTCACTGTATTATATGGTCCTAATCAATGAGCCAGTTCCAGAAGACTGATGTCCTCTGATGAGATTGTTAAAACCCTTTAATGAAAAACCAAAACTACAAAATGCAGCATTCAGAGGGAAAAAAAAAGAGAAGGAAAAAGATAAAATTGTGTTCTTCCTACTGAAAGAAAAGGGATTTTCTTTTCCATAACTGTGTTGAAAATTCTACTGAACTCTTCTTTAGTGCCTGCTAGTTAATTTGGTACACGTGGATCCAGTGGCTTTAGTCTGTGTTGCTTGCCATGTTGCCATATGATGTTTTTCAAACCATTTTGTAGGAATAGCATGGCCACTGATAGTGAGTCTCCTCTAACTGCCAATTTTGTTTGCAAAATATGATCTCGTCTCTGTTGCTATGGCATTAGGATGTTGTACAGTAGATTTCAACTGCTGTCTATTGGCTTCAGCATGTTTCAATGTGGAGGACAGAAGTCTGAGGAAACAATTCTTCAGGTATGGTTACTTGCTTTAACTTTACATTGAGCAGATATCTGTTGGAACCATACATAGATTGTCAATAGGAAACAACTAAACAAAAATTACAAGTTACACTATACTAGTGGGAAAATTCAAACTACTGGAGTTCTTTAAGAAGTGATTAAGGAGAACATGATTGTACACATGAACTGTCATGAATGAACTGTGTCAATGTTCAACAAGAAAAGCATTTCCATGGTATTTTAAAAGTTACAGACTTTGATCCTTGTTTACTCTTTTACAAGTGATTAATTTTCATTACATGTATTGTGGATGTTAAAGAATATTTGCGTATGTGATCTGACATGCCCACTACAGAGAAGCAAATAGGTTGTAATTTGTAATGATTCATCACTTACACTTGCTTAGATTTGTATCTATGTGAATCAAATTGGCACAGAAATATTCTAGTTGCAGAAAAAAGGATAGAGGAAATTCATCATGTTTGCACTGCTCAAACCTTATGTGAACTTTCCAAAATCCTCCTTTTACTTCCCTCACCCTGCCCATATGTTGCATACCAAGTTGGCAAGGAGAGAAAACACTCACTTCCCAAGAAAACACTGGGTCTGAATTCCAGATGGAAATTAAAGCCTCAAAATTCAGGATGCTTCATTGACTTAGGAAAAAGTGGGCTGGAGCCTTGGTCTGCATCAGTGTTATTAACAGTCAATGGACAGTACTGTTGAAGATGTGTTCCTGAATGTTTCTGAATGACTTAAGGTGGAAAATCTTTGCTCTCTTGTTTTCTGTTTTTGAATGCAGTCCTTTACGCATGGCATAATTACTGCTGCTACCTGGGGATGAATATCTGCCTCTGTCATAGAAGTATAAGAATCACTGCTGTTAAAACTCAGTTAGGCACTAGCTCAGCTATCCCCAAATTATCATTCTACCTTCTGAAAATGCATTTCTACTGCTACTTTTTGGGTGTGATATTGGTGTTCAGCTCCATGACATCATAAGGTGTCTTGTAAAGCTGAAAACAAATATAGACACCAACTCACCCAGAAAAGGCAGTACTCTCTTAATCTGTTAGAGAAAAAGGCCCTTACTGGATTTATTTTCTAGTACAGCCAATGATAATAATTTGGATCATTTCCACTCCTTGCACATTTACATTTCTGAGTTTAAATCAGACATTTAGAAATAAGGAAAATGATCCATGCCTCTCATTCACCCTTTTTATTTTCCATTTATGCCTGCACTTTATGTATTTATGTTCTTGTACATGGCTCTGAGACTTGCTTTAGAATTGTGGTTTCTTTACAATAGACAGCATATAGTCTCTGGTATAAATGGCAATTCAGGGATCATGCTGCCAGAATTTAGACCTGTTTTGTTGAAAACCACATAATACAGAGTTACAGCTTGTGCTCTTTAAATTTAATTGACTGACCATATTCAGTTTTATTTCTGTTGGAAAATTGAGCATAGGTGGGAAACAAAAGGTTCAAGGTCAAATATTTTAGATATAAAATATCATGTGAATGTTGTTCAAGGCCATAACTGAGATTTTAAGGTTTCTTTATTTTAGGTGCTTTATCCTTTGCAGTTATTCTTACCCTGCAGATAAACAAGCACATATTTTCCTTTGATTTTCATTTAATCAATCTTACTATGCTAAAAGACACTGTCTTGGTTAAATTAGTGAGGAGCCTGTGCTAATGAGATTTATTTCATGTCACTTGAATGATATAGCTTCCTTATATTATACAGCTTTTGAGTTCAAAATAGGCAATGCCCTTCTAGTTCAGAAAATATACTGTCTGTAGGCTTAGAAATGTATCAGAGGGTTTTCAAATACCAACAGAACTTTCCCTTTCCAGATTTATTATTTGAATTCAGGCAACATTTCCAAGAAAGGGAGGTGGGTAAAAACAGGTTACTATTTAATACTATTTATAGACTAGCCTTGGCATATTGTTCAGGTTCTGTAAACCATGCCAGTAAGCCACTTCTCATGTATATCAGACATTGTGCATCAACAGTGGCCAAAATACTACACACAGTTCAGATATTCTGCTGTAAAAAAAGAAAGGGGGAAGGAAAAAAAGAAAATAAAGAGTTGTTGATGCTGAGGGGTTGTGGGGTTTTTTTGGTGTGTTTTTTGTCTTTGTTGTTATTAAAAAAATCCACAATTACTTTGTTTTTATAATGTGATTTTGTTATTTCTCTGTTAGTATTAGGTCTCATCAGTGAACTCTATGGGAGATCATTTACTCTCAAAAGCGGACCAAGAAGATTTATGATGAGTTTACAGGAAATACAGTTCAAGCTCATGGGCTATGATCAATCTGTGAACTGCTGACTACAGCTGAGAAATAACAGAAATGGAAACCTCATGAGTTTTCCTCTAGAAATTCCATTTTGGGTGTTAGGCAAGCCGCTAACCTTTAGATATATCTGAATCGAATTTAAAAGCATAGAAGAATTTTTAGGAGACAAGGTGTGATTCCAGAAGGTACATTTATTAAATCAAATGTGAGTCAGGTTTAAATGTAATATTTGCAGTAAGCCATTTTTCCATATTGCTCATGCCCCTTTTTGTGTGAATAGATTAATTAAACACTATTTTTTTCATATTTACAGAGTGCTATAAGACAATTTTACCACAAAAAGAAGTAAATTTGGGGGTTGAAGACTGAAACTGATGCATTGTCACTCATCCATAATCCTACACTTGGACAGCCAAATTATTTCTATAAATGCTTGACATGTCTTCATTCTGTTTCCCCACTCATCTAGCATTTCTGCAGTGAGAAGTGTCACTATTTGAAATTCAGTTCGTTTTAATATGTCTTGCATATATGGCTTGTTTCATACAAGTTGCTGTAATAACACCATCCTTGGTACTGGATCTAAAAAAACACTGTTCAGTGCTTTCAAATCATGGTGAAAATCTTAAAGAACACAAGTTACCATCATTCTTGTGAAATACATATATATCTCAAATTTTTTGAAAATGTCTGAAAGAAAGTCTCTCCATGGTAGTTTAGAAAACTCCAATCATTTAGATTTTAGAAAGTTATAAGAAAGTCAATGAGAAATAGAACATCATGGCCTCTGTTAATTTTCTTGTCAAAATCTACATAGCTATGCTGGTTTATCTGGAATATTTTCTTTCTTATAGAAGCTGGAAGAATTTGTGTGTTACCTCAATATAAATAAGAGTTCTACATTTTTATTGATTTCGTCTCTGTAGATTAATTATCCCCCGTATTTTTTCCCTTCATTTTTATCCATGCTTGAGAATCCTAGTTTCACCTATTCTCCTTTTCTTTGACTTTAACAGATATTCCTTTGGAAGCTGCTGAAGAAGCTAAAGTGTCAAATGCCCTGCGGTCAGAACGAAATATGCAGTGCCCAGCAGCAGTTCCCAAATCATTCTTCAGGTGTGTGCTTTGTCTGCACTAGATTTCTGTGCTGAGATTGAGGTGAGGACTTGGGTCTATGTCTGTTTCCAAATCCACCTTCCTCAAATATTTGTTTTGATGGGAAGGAGACCAGTTGACAAGGATCGGAATGCAGCTCCACACACCATGTCAAGTGCTTCAGATTAACCTGAAATTTCTGGTCTATCCCCATAAGCCCTGTGCTCCTGGAATTTCTGTCTGAAGCAGTTCTGCCACAGAGAAAATAATTGTTTCTTTTATTGTTCTTGGGTCTGGTTTTAGTGTATCTGGGGCTCTGTCTGTAGGTGAAATACTCAGCATTAACTCTGTACCTGCAAATGTGACAACATCACACTGTACCTTAATTCTAGCAGTGTTGTTACCCTAGCAACACTGAAAAACTAAATGAGACCATGGTTGACTGTGTACTCAAGGTAGCTGGGAGAAGTTTAAAAACAGCAGTCTAGCTACTAATTTCCTACAGAGACAATTTTCTTCCCTGAAGATATTCCTATCATAGGTCCTTCTTCCATTAACATGTCTGTCTCATAGCATGTCCTGTTTGTTGAAAACTTGGCTTAGAAAACATTACTGTGCTGTTGAAACATTTGAGTAGTTTCACAAATGTGAAATTGCATTGGCTTTTAATCAAATTTGCATGTATGCAGATTCTCTAATGAACCATTTATATATGTATTTCTAGATCTTCTTATATATTTATTTGTAGGTCTTCAAAGAACAGTAATTTAAGCATACAATTGATTGTCCTTAGTTTCCAAATGCCATTCCTTGGTCTTCCTAAAACAGTCTTTTTGCTTAGCATATTAGCAGTTATGGAATATCAAGACCTTCCTTGTCTGTAGATAAAATAAGAATTTTAGTAAAATTGGAGCTCACAAAAAACTTCAATATCAGCAAGTCTTGTGGTATCCATAGTTTTAGTAGTTTCTACCAAATTCTGCAAAAAAAATGCATTTAAAATGTGCTAAAGAGTCTTTGTCTATCTTATAAAATAAAATATGCTCTCCTGGAAAGCTTGATTGGATATTCAGGTAGATTGCAGATGAGCTAAGTCTTAACTGTTGGTTTCAATTAAGGCATGAAGTAATGAATATATCTTTTAACTAGTAAGTTCTTTAGCCTTTTTTCAGTACATTAGACATTTTTTTATTAAAGAAAAAATGGGGTTTATAAGAGCAAAAGCTGACTCTAGCTAACTGTTTGATTGCATACAATGACAAAAAACATGCTTTTCCTGACTACAATGTATAACTGGAAAACATTTTTGTACCCTTATGAAATGCAAAATTGAGTACTATTTCTAATATTTTTAACTTTCTGATAAGGACTTAGTTTGCAGTAATTGGAGAAACACTACACTAGGGAATCCAGGAGTAGAAGGTTGCAAATTTTTCAAGTGCTGGCTGATCCCATTCTTTCCAATAAGAACTGCAGAGGGAAGTGAGAGGGAAGCAGGCTTATTAGCATCATAGTGGGATTCTAATTCTTTGAATCACCCTTCCCTTAACCATGTGTTCTTCTTTTGACTCTAAATTCTGTGTTTCTGAAATGAAAAGAACTGCCTATGTTCTCTGGGATTCCCGGAGGTGCAGCACCCTGTCTCTGGTAGGACCAGCAGTTATGATGAACATGTTTTGATGGGCTTCAGGACCCAGTAACACTATTTGTAAGTCCCAAGTGGAAACATGGCCATCCTCTGCCTGGGAGATGCATCCAGCATTTGAAAAACATTGTGTGGGATCTGCAACCTTGAATCCTATCTACTGGAACTCTACTTACTCATTTAGGTTGTGCAAGGTGTTTGGCCCTGTGCCCTCTAATGTGGTCATAGACTCTGTTGCGAAGGTAAGCTGCAGTGAAAGCTGCAGCTTAACACAGCAGCAGCACACTGGCATTCTTGTGCAGCAGCCTAAATAAATATTTGTGTTGAAACCAGTATATGATTAACACAACTCTGCAGGTTTTACAGTCACAGAGAATCACAGAATATCCTGGGTTGGAAGGGACCTGCATGGGTCATTGAGTCCAGCTCCTGGCTCTGCACAGGACATCACCAAGAGTCACAGCATGAACCAGAGAGTATTGCCAAACATTTGAGCTCTGTCAGGCTTCATGCTGTGACCACTTCCCTGGGGAGCCTGTCCCAGGGCCCAACCATCCTCTGAATGAAGAACCTTTTCTTAATATCAAATCTAAACCTCCCTGACACAACTTCAGACAATTCCCTCAGGTCCTGCTATTCCAGGCCAGAGGTTTGTAATACAGACTTTCTATTGGGGCTTTCATTTAATGGCTTATTATTTAATGTGTCCATTGAATATTAGACGAAGATGTAATGTGCGCCACTATTCACATATGTATCCAAGTGCACCTGAAAGATCGCAGAATCACAGAACCACAGAATGGTTATTGTTGGGGTTGGAAGTGTCCTCTGGAGATCATCCTGTTCCCCCTACCCTACTGGAACAGATTCACCTGGAGCAAGTTGCACAAGATCTTATCCAGGTAGGTTTTGAATATCTTGAGACAAGGGGACTCCACATCATCTCTGGGCAGCCTGTTCCAGGGTTGTTTGAGGTCACCCTCAAAGTAAAGAAATTCTTCCTCATGTTCAGATGGAGTTTCTGTGATTTAATTTGTACCCTTTACCATTTTTCCTTTTACTGGGCACCACTGAAAAGTGACTGGCTCTACCCTCTCAGTAAAATACAAAGAAGTCATTCACAAACTCCACCATTTCTTCAACATCAGGAAACCCACCCAATGCAACAGTGAACCCACATTTTCCCTAGTCTTGCTACCAGTGCGTTTGAAGAAGTCTTTTCTTGTCGTTTTTTATATCCTTTGTGAAATTTAATTCCAAAAGGACCTTAGCCATTTCTGTTACATCCCTGCATACTGGCACATTCCTTTGTTCCTTCCAAACACCCTCTTCCTTTTTCTATACTTCATAAACTTTCTTCTTCTCTTTTTGCCAGAAGCTTCTTGCTCATCCACCCAGGTTTCCTGCCCTCTTTGCTTGGTGTGTTACTGATAAGGATGAACCAATTGTGAGCATGAAGGAAGTCATGCTTGAATATTAACCAGGTCTCTTGGATCCCCCTATGTTCTAGACACCTAACTCATGAGATTCCTCTGAATAGTCCCTTTAGGAAGCCAAAGTTCAGGGTTGTACTCATAGTTATTACTCTACTCTCTCCACACAGGATCCTAAATATCACCATCTCATGGTCAGTTGTGGCCAAGGCTGCCCCCAGTCTTCATACCCCCAACCAGTCCTCTTCTGTCTGATGATGTTCTGAGAGGACATGCTAAGATCTTTTACAAATGCATGGAGTGATAGTATAAGTGGGAATGGTTTTAAAGTGAAAACAGGCTTAGATCAGATATTAGAAAGAAATTTGTTACTGTGAGGGTGGTGAGGCACTAAAATCTGTTACCCAGAGAAATTGTGGATGCCTGAAAGTGTTCAAGGCCAGGTTGAATGGGGCTTTGAGCAACCTATCCTAGTGGAATGTGTTGATGCCCATGGCAGGAGATTGAAACTAGATGACCTTCAGAGACTCTTTCAATCTTAACCATTCTATGTGTCTGTCTGCTTTAATCAAGGCAACTTCACAAACAAGCACTGTCTCTCATCTTCCGATTCTATTACCTTTGTATACCAGAATGAGAAGAGATAAGGCAAAAGTAGAGACTGTAAAACATGTTAGTTTATGGTACTGAACTCTTGCAATGCTCTTGAAGAATTCTTGTTTATCACAATTTTATCTTCTCTACATGAAGCCTAGTTTTTTCCCTAAATATAATTTTATGCACTAAAAGCTCCCATATTGTCACAGACTTAGGATGAGACAAGAAGTAGCTCCTAGGAAACGTGATTCTCCATATCTATGTACTGAAATAAATTTATCTTTCATTTAATAGCAGAACAAATTAGTCATAATCTCAGATGCTGGTGCACATTATGCTGAGACATACCCACACTAATATGCTTTCTGATAAAGGAAATGCTTGCTCTGTCAGAGTACAAATCATATTTTGCTTCTAGTAAAGTCAAGGGAGAGAGAACTGAGTCTGTGGCAGGGCTGCTTACTTGAGGAGATTTGGAAATTTTTAGCAGATTTCATTAAACATGTGGAGAGACCTCAGCATTCGAGGCTGGAAAATTAGAATGCAAGTGGGAAGTGATATAAACAAAGCAACACAGGAGAAGCAAGCACTATCATGGAGGAATGATAGTGTCACACAGATCCATCAATGTATCAACACTGCAAATCTGTGGTATTTAGAAGCATGCTTTTATCCTAGTTTCATATCTTTATCCATTTCTTTAATGTGGTTGGATCTTCTCTAACAGAACTTTCAGCCTGACACTGAGCTGCAGCACAGTGGTGTGATCAGTGACACAGGGGATTCATGTTTCACTGAATGTGATAAGCACTTTCCTCTGATTATAACTGGTAAGTCTGTTAGTGGACACTTCTGGTCCATCATCTGTCACTGTAAATCAGAGAATAACATATTTCCTTCTCTCTTTTGATTAGATATTGGAACAGGTAGAACTTTTAACCAATCAAAAGGTGACTAATACTTTTAGATTTTATTAAAAGAGGGAGGAAGAGAAGGCTGTGAATGTTTCCTTACTAGGTGTTTTTTAAGTATTTGTTTAATATTTTAATATAAAATCTTCCAATTTTACATTCATTCTATCAAATAATTTCTCTTCTCAAAATGTTAATTTATTCATTTCTACTGTTTTACTATTACAGGTGCTATAATTTCACCTATTAAAGATATTATAATTAAAAAGATAATAAATATTTTCATCATTGTATTTCCTAAAAAAATTTAACCAACCATAAATAAGAATTGTGAAAAAAATGAGCAAGATTTTTGATGATGAGATCCCACTCCTGATTTACAGTGGCAGATGATGTATAAAATATGAATGAAGTTAATACTGAACTATAATGCCACTATATCAGCTGCCAGATAGCACAGCTGTTACACTGGGAATTTGTGTCTGTCTCCAGTTTTCCAGAGAAAATTAAAAAAATCGTACAGAAGATCACTGAATATGAACAAGAATGACAAAAGTATCTGTTATTAATAGTAAAAATAGGCAAGTCATGATGCTGTCTTATGTTAAAACCCACTTTCTTAGAGGTACAGTAATAATGAATACTTTAGGTTCAGCTTTATTTTAGCATATAATTCAATATATCTTCTTAATATGGAGAAGGTAAAATAGTGAATCCCATCATTCTAAAGATCAGTGGCAATTTGCTCTCTCTGACTTCAAAAACATACAAGGCCTCACGTGGTCTCCTGACCAAAACAATGGATATCACCTATTTCATTCAACTTTCAACAGGAAAGAGCAAAGACAACGTTTTGGAGAGCTGCTAGGCTAAACATAACATTTCCAGGGATGAGACTGCACAGCTGTGCATGACATGCTGTGAAATGTCCTGGACTTTACTCACCCTATTCACGTAAAGGTTTTTGTATACCCACTCCAACCTCACCTGGAACAATTTAAACCTATTGCCTTTCATTACACACTCTGTGATCACAAGGGACAGATGATTCTTGGCCTTGAGGCAGCTCATCTTTTGAGTTGCAGACCCTAATCACACTTTACCTCAGTCTTCACTGAGATGAGACAATGGAGGCTATTTCAGTCTTTTGCCATAAAACTTGTTATCACAGTATCTAGACATCTTTGTTCTCTTATGTCATATCTCCATTTGTCCGTGCCTCTCAAACAATCAGATATGACAGGGCTAGGAAAGAAAACCTTTTATGTCAAAACATCTACTCATTTTAATAAAAACTAGTCATGTCATCTGTTCTGGTGATGCAGTTCCACTGCATGAGAATGTTTTAGTATTTTAGAAACTACATGCCTCATCACTGTCAAATGATGAGAAACACTCATCTCTTTTTTCAGGGTGGAAAGCTGTTCAGAGTAAAGGTGTAGCTTAGAGTTACAAGAGAGAATCAGGCATTTTAAAAAATCCATGTGAAGTAGTATTTTCTTTGGAAAAATATATTTTGTTACATAGTCTGTAATTAATTAGTACTCATTAGAAAAATTAAACTGAAATTTAAATGGTAAAGAATGCTTTATTTTTTGTAGTATGTGTGTTTCTTTTTAATCTATAAACATTCTCTTCAGCTTATTCTCAAATTTGCTAGTGGATTACTGGTGCAGGAGAGAGATTAGATGATGGAAAATTCCATCACAAATCAGCACAAAAACAGATTACACCTTCGACTGAGTTTAATGGTAATCTTGCACGGGTGATCAAGAAAACAATGAACATTAAGGATACAATTTTGGATTTAAAAAATTGAGTATTTTTGCACTGTCAGACAAAATGAAAACATACTATCCGTTCCTACAAATTTGAAATTCAAGATTCTAAATGCAAGCTGAATTAAAGCTTACAATAAGTGATTTTTATTCATGCATCTCTGATCTTGTCTTTGACTTTTATTTGTTGCAATTCACATGCATGTTAGATAACTGTATGAAACTGCAGCATGTGAAACAACCATCAGTGCATGATTTAATTTCTTTCTCTTTAAAGACATTGTTGAGTCAGAAATGGCAAACAAACAAATGAATTTAATATATCATGCTATGACTTGGAAGGTTATTTAATCAAAAATCTCATTGAGGATCAGATTTTTATGAGGGGTCAAGAGGATAATGTATAAAGCTTTTTAGAGTAGAATAAATTCTAATTTTTTTAAGAAATTGAATTTTCCAAATTCCATTGCTAAGCTGTTATACATGTATGGCTGAATGCACTGATATGCCTTGCACTGTATTATCTGTGTAATCTCTAATTAGCAACATGTTTCATAAAGACATGAATCCAGTCTGATAACTGATGAGGAAAAGCAGTCATTGCCTGAGATTAAACAAATAAACAAACAAACAAATCCCTTAATGAAGACAACTATTAGCTTCAGTGCTTTTACATGTTTTCTTAGACATCAAAATAATGTGGGTTTTCCTACATTTGTTGGGTTTTTTTCTCTTTATTTAATGGTTTCAGGGTTGAGGGTATGGAGTCTTTACATGTCCATTAGGACACGTAGTCACTGTATAGTTGAAGGTTGTTAATTCATGAACTAGTTCTTTAATAACTCTTTCAAAAACATGTAATTTAATATGAAGAGCAAAGATAATATGTCAGTCCCTTGGCACATTGTGCCCTGCTTACAAAGGAGGAATGTGCTAATATAATCCAGATGTGATGAACTCTGCCAGTCGTACTTGAATTATGTTATTCATATAAGAAACTTGATTGGTTTAAATAAAGGGCATGGCTACAATTAAAAAAACAATCTGACGTTATTTTAAAGTAATTTTGCCATGATAACTGAGATAAAATGACCATATTATTTATTTACGCTGTAAGAAAACTTCTTTTAAATAAATTATTCTTATAGTTACCATATTTGCTCTTTAAATACAGGAAACAACTGCAATTCCTTTAAACCTGCATCAACTTTCAGTATTTATTATAGACCTCAAATAATGTCTCATTTCTAATTTAAGGCTGTGTCTTCTATAAATTCCTCTACCTAATATTAGCTGAGCAGTAATATTGTGTATATGGGAAATTTCTGTGAGTCAGAATCTGGGATACCAATGGCCAGATTAGTATTCTTATTTCTTATTGTGCTCTGTAGACTCCTATTTGAATGTCAACATAAAAACTTTGATGATTATATTATTTTTCAAGCACCCAACATTTTTGACATCTTGTTTTATGGTTGGATGTTATTTGAAATTGTCATGTTGACACTTGTGTCCAATGTAGAATAATCTGATTTTCAGTGTTCTTTGTCCATTTAATCTCTGGGTAGAAAAAAATTTCATATTGTCAGCAGAGCTTTCACACACATTGCTGTTTTGATGAAGTTTTCATCAAAATCTTGATTAGGGAATATGTTCCAGATGGCTTTTTTATGCATCCTCTGTTTCTCATCACTCCTGAAACTAATTTTTTTTTAAGTTTCATCATTTTGTAATTCATTTTCTTACAAGAGTAGGACCACTACCTTTGAGTCACGGCACAGGTACTTTTTAGAGAACTGCACTCTGTTAATAAGAACCATTCCCCTGAATTTCTCACTGTGTAGTAGTTCTTTTCACTGTTAGCCTGGATATTGTGCTGATGCTTGGTAAATAGTAATTATCTTTCATTCCAAGAGAGATTTCCAATACTGTGCTAACTAATACTAATACGAATATCCTTGCATGTTTTTTCAGCAATATCCAGATATGCATTATAAATACAGATGTTCATCAAAGTGAACACCAGAACTGCAACAGACTAGAAACACTGACATGTTCAAGATAATATAAAAAATAAGAAGATGCTCATACTGGTCTCACCAACAAGTAGGTATTGAGAGAAATTTGTAACACTCCCTAAATTGAAAGTAATTCTTTATACATTTACACCCAAGTTGATTGAGGAAAAAAATTAATACAACAGGAAAAGTATTCCTAAGTCTTTGTCCTTGTCCTTAAGTTTTCTACTTCACCTCACAGGAAAAGAAAAGAGGCAGAAGTACTGTGCTTGTTGCTGAGTATTTGAAAAATTGACAAATGAAAAATAAAATAGCCTACTTACCAGCTTTGAGATATGACTATAGTGTATCACTCTTTCATTTGACACATGACCTGACCATTGCCATGGGAACTGTCAGGAAGCAAAGTGCCACATGATAGAAAGCTGCTACAGAGTGGTAAAGGCTAACAGCATTAAATGAATAAAGGGGTTAAAAGCTTAGGAAAATTCTGGTCCTTCCTCTGTAGAGTGTGACTAGGAAAATGTATTTCAGACTTAAGCTGTGTTAGAAAAAGCAGAGATTAAAGTATGAAAAATAATATTCATACCTCTCCACCATTAAATCTCCCTGTTTTCCTTTGTGCATTTGCTTAGCATTTAGCCACAGAATGGAGTCTTAGGAATAAATGTGAAATGCTTTAAAATTACAATGGAAAAAGTAGAGTAAAATCAATAGTAGTGTGGGGAATTACTTGAGAAGCTTGTGTTTTCACAGTGGTAATCAAAAAGTAATTTTATATCCAATATTTAGTATTGATCGTTTGTGAAACTGTAATGCATTATATTATACAGCTTGTTGTCTGGTTATAAATATGTGTGCCATCTTGCTGGGTTTTTCTTTTCCTATTGAGTTTCCTTTTCTCCAAGATAATTTTTGGTTTTTGTTCATTATACGTGGGAGCCAAGTATCAGGCTGAATATCATGAATGAATATCATTCAAATGAATATCATTTGAGCTAACATTAGCACCTTGCTAACTCCTTTTTACTTTTTTTGGAAGAGAACAAAAAGACACAAGGCATGATGGAGTGCTTCAACCAGCACTACTTACAGGTGATCCACCCATTAGCTGCCAATGTTTTCTTCTTTCAGCTTCCTGTCAATATCCCCAAAAATTATTTCACACCAAATTGTATTTGCTTCTATGTGAAAACAAAATACAAAAGTACATAATTTTGAAAATATATCAGAAAAATTCAGGGCATAAATAAATTCTGTTAAGTATATAAAATACTTTTTAAAGACACTGACAACGAAAAAACAACAAAAACCCCCAGTCATCTTTTTATCAATCCCTTAATTCTAAGTTAGTTTCTGAGCCTCATAAGCCCCAAAGATCTCTTGGACTCATTGAGGTTAAGTGACTAGGTGTTGACTGTTTTAATACATCATACATGACTATAAAGTTTCAGGTAGAACTCCCATTTTAGTTTTTTAAAATGGTATTGTAAGTAAATTGTAATACCATAAATTGATTTGTCACATTTGCTATTTTTCCTTTAACATATATTTTGACTGAAACTTCCTAGAATCTGAATGTGGTTTATTAGCACACCTTTTTAATATATTCTCCCAGATAGCTTATAATACTAAGCCATAACAGTCTGTTCTTAAAAAAAACTTTTTTGATTTTTGCTGCTTCTGATAGTTATGGAGGTCTCAGAGAATGTAATTTCCCCACAGACTCCATAAACTGAATGTGAAAAAAATATGTATTACCTTTAAAGACATTTTTATACAGTGACTACTGAAACAAATATCCTGGATTAAAAAACCAAATAAATCTTATTTCATCTGCTATTCACTGAGCATTTTATACTGAAAAGCCTAGCCAGTTATAGAATGGAACTTTTAGCCTTATTATTGAGCTGTTTTCCAAGGCAGAGACTTTAAATTCAAACTAAAGAAACACATAGCCTGCTGGCTGTGTGAATTCTGCATGTTAAAAGCGTTTATAGATAGGGCTTCAGGGGTATTTTTCACAGAGAGTTTAAAAGAGTATTGAAATGCTCTGCCCATAACTAGCAGAATTTTGGAATGTCTCTTTTGTGAAAAATCTGATTTTTCCCTTATCAAGGCAAGTTGATTCTTTCTTTTTTTCTCATTGGACAACAGATTTTAAAGTGTTTTATTTAGAAATATCTAAACAAATTTACTTTTCTCCAAGTGAGGTGTTTGTTTCTCTTACACCTTTATGTGGTTTTGGAATTGTAGTTTGTATACAGAATCTTTAATTTCTCTTAGGCCAAATTAATTTTCCCTTATAACTGAAATGCATCTGCCAGCAGAAAACATAGTCATGGGAATCTTATGTTATTTCCCAGGCTGATTTTCTCCACATGAATGTCTTTCCAGAGAGACCAAATCACAAAGGACAGTGTGAATCTGAATTGGTGAACCTTTTGCACCGAAAAGCTCATTAAGCTTATTGGCAGTCCAGCAGATAGTTTATAAGAGAATACATAATTGAAGATTTCTGATTTTTTTCCAGAAAACTAAACCACCTTATATTCTATTTGTGGACACAAAAATCAAAATAGTTTTGTATGATTCAACTGACAGAATGTTATAAGGAAAGAAGGTTTTTTACAACTGTAATTATTTCATTGCCATATCTTCATATTTTAAGATTTGTAATTGGTATTTTAGGATTTGTGTCTCTTATTTAGAAACAAAATTTGTGAATTTCATCACAGTTCATGTTGATATGTACATATCCAACCCACATATTTATTATTACTTAACAATTCTGACTACAGTATATGAAGTATAAGAGAATTTTTTCCACCGCTTTTTATTATATTTTTGCTGGTTTAGGAAAAGAAAAAATACTCAACAAAATAAACATATTTTTTTCATTAACTATGTCACTGCCAGTCTCAGCACTTCTATGGTATTTAATTAGTACCAGCACAATTTTATTTAAAATTAAGTTAACCATCAATCTTTCCTCTGGTTTATATCTCATATATGGTAGTGTTGTACTTCAAAACTATTTAATACTATTTAACTATGAATAATACCTATAGATAATTATTAGTAGCTGACTCATATTTCATCTGTACTGTTTCATGTCTCTTGTGAAAAAAGCAGCAGTTTTTCAATTCAAAGTTCAAGGATATTAAGACATTTTAGATTACACTTGCATGTGTTTTAGAATATTTGGCTTAATATGGTTAATGAATTATGCTTATGCTTATGAAAATTACTGCCAGAAATCCTCATTCATGTTGGAGAAATATGCAATAATTATTAAAATTTCATAGAAGATTTTAGTAACAAAAACCCCCTCCTGTTATAAAACAAGAGACCAGAGTAGAAATATGACTTCTTGCAGTACTAATTAAGCATTTTCATAAGCATAAAGGAAATAATTTGAGAATAAATTTTTGAAACATTAAACTTTAGTGAACAAATGCAATCATGTCCTCATTTACACACAAAAGTGTATGGTATATCACTTTATATAATTCAAATGTTTTAAGATCAGAATGTACTATTTTAAGTGTTTTGTTTGAATTCATGTCTATCACAGGTTATACAATGGTCTCACACTTTGTGTATAATGACAATCTTTTAGAATAGTACAAAATTTTTTTGAAAGGTATTACAGCTTGAAACACTTCAGTGAATTAAAACTTCATCCACCATGACCTTGCATCTGTTGTTTGAATGGTTAATTTCAGTCTCTTTTTAAGTCACTCATCACATTTTATAACTTATCACATTCTATTATGCAAACTATCTTCTAAAGTAACTCTGATATACACAGAAAAATGAAAACGCTGATTTTGCTTACTTTTCAAAATCACAAAATTATGTGCAAGTATACATAAAAATTATCTTTTTCTTACCCAGAGAAAAATACCCAGAACCACTTCAGAACAAAGCCCCTCAACTGGCAAAAATGACTACTGAAAACTACACAATAAAATGTAAATTCTGAGAAAAGTACTTGAAAAATGCAAGTTCTGTTATTTCTCAATGCTTCGATAGCTTTACTTAGTCAGTCTAATCAGTCATGAGCAACACCTGGATGAACATGGTGTCCTTCACACAGGTGAATGCAGAGTAAGGTTCAAAACACAGAACTACCTGTGCAGGAATCTTTCCCAAAACTTTGCTTCTGCACAGCAAATGAAGCTGCCACATGTGCACCTAAGCTTTAATTTTGGAGCACCAGTGTTTTAAGGACAGATAACAGTATTTTCTCTAAAATGTTACGTAGCCTGTGGTAATCTATTACCATCAAACATAAACAGTTTGCCCCAACATAGGTACCTTGAGGTTTTTTTCTGAGAACGAAAATATCTGGGCAGCGTGGCCTTTTACTTTTTTAATTTATTTTATTGTATTTGTTTGTTTGTTTTAATTTACTTGGTGGCTCAAATGCTAAATGGTATTTAAGAACTCAAAACCATATATAGAATATATCTAGGTATAATGAAGAGCAATTGGAATTCAAGTGGCTTCTAAACTTTCTTTACACTGATAGTGGTGTTTGGCCTCAGTGATTTCCCCTTGCAAACATATAATTCCTTGACAAGTCAAACTCTCCCATAAGCAGTGGAATATCTAGGAGGAATGTCTATCCTCCAGAGGATAATTCAGAACACCAAAGACGACTTGTTCTTGTTCTTGTTCTTGTTCTTGTTCTTGTTCTTGTTCTTGTTCTTGTTCTTGTTCTTGTTCTTGTTCTTCTTGTTCTTGTTCTTGTTCTTGTTCTTGTTCTTGTTCTTGTTCTTGTTCTTGTTCTTGTTCTTGCTCTTCTTCTTCTTCTTCTTCTTCTTCTTCTTCTTCTTCTTCTTCTTCTTCTTCTTCCTCTTCTTCTTCTTCTTCTTCTTCTTCTTCTTCTTCTTCTTCTTCTTCTTTCTTGTTGTTGTTGGTGTTGTTCCTACAAAAGTCATCTCTGATGACCACAGAATAAGCCTAATTTCCTGAGACCACAATTGCCTATGGTCGAATTACTTTATGCAAAAATTGCTTATAAATCAAGATTTGTGTTCTCATGAAAATTAAGAATGTCGTTTAATAAATTAACATGTGGACCCCATTCCAAAAATTTGCACAATGTCTGTTTTTCAGTGGAAATTATTCTAAAGCAATGAGACAAAAGTATCCTAACTGTTGAAAAGCAATGACACCTATAAGAATGAAACAAAAATGAACCAAACAAAAAGACTCACAGAGCAGATCTTTTTTTTTGCTTTGGTCTTGTTTGCCTAATTCTTGACATTTATTGCTATTTTTAGCTTCTTAAGATAATGACAGCACTTTATTATTGTCATTTCGCTGTTGGGAAGATAGGGTCATGGAAAGAGATATGATTTAGGATGTCGCTGTGATGTGTGGGGAGGTCTGGCATCTTGTCTTAGTGACTCTTATATTAGCAGCAAAATTTTTAGTGGTCCATGTTGTGTGAGTTAAATTACTATAAATTTTAGGGGAGAAATGGGTGTCCCTGTGCTGGGTTTTGGGCCTTACCAGCTCTTAATGAGACTATGAGTTGATACTCCGAATGATATAGTGCCATATTATTCTTTTAAGGACTATAGGCATGCTCAAAGTCTCAGAATGATCGATGTTTCCATTGCTCAGGTAGAATACATAAAACATGTTTTTTGCCTGACACCAACATATTCAGAATTTAAATAATTTTAATGGCACTTTGAGCTGCCTGTTGCTAATAGCAATTGATGTAGGTGTTCCCAGTAACAGGTTTAGAAGAGATTAAGGGTAGACTTAAAAGTTCAATCTGTATTTTCAGTACTCTTGTGTGAAATTGAACATAAATGTTGCTGAAGACTGTGGTGATGAAACACAGCAGAGATTATGTTCATTAGAACATAATCATGCTGTGAATTCAGACAGACCACGTGTAATGGTTGCCTCAAATATTTCTTTGAAGTGGTCTTGTTTATGTTTTAATGTTTGGTACTATTGCAAAAGGCACATCCATTGATAAGCCTCCAAGCAGCAATTGCAGTTGAATTTAAGAAATATGTGTCTAATGCATTGCTAATAGAAGTCTTTATATATTAAACTGTTCCTTGATGTTTCATTTACTTCTTTAGACATAATTGCTGCATTAATAATTTAATGATTTGTAAAATATCAGTTTTGATTCATTACTCTTCTTTCCTACCATGTCTGTGTACAAAATCACCCCAGAAGTGAAATAAGCATATTGATTCCTTCTGTCTAAAGTTTATGGAACAAGGTTAAAATCAATTTTTTAGTGCATCTATAGCATTGATAATTTCATTTATACATGAGTTACAGATGATAAAAGAGCTGAAGCCAAGAAAACAGGAGATAACATAAACAATACTGCTGATCTGTAAAGTCAATGGTTCCACCACTCTTTTAGTTATTTGCTGTTTTTTAAAAGAAGTTTTGATTTCTTCTCCTTTCTGAATATTTCTGGAGCAAGATTAATTTTCTTTTCTAAACCCAAAATTTAACACATGGACAGATATACAGTTAGCAGCCTTTACTTTTTATTGCTAGAATAATCTGCTGGTTTTCTATATTTGCATCCTGTCTATTGCTAATATTTGTTCTTAGATAATGACAAACTATTCCCTACTTTTAATTTTATTTTCAATAAACATTTAGATTTTTAATGTCATTATAATGTTCTAATTTCACAATGACATTGAAAAGAGTACACAAGTTGCCATGAGGTAAATCCAGAATCACAAAAAATACTGTGGACTTGAAAAGAGAAAATATGCAACAAATTGTTCTCAAGCCATTTTAGTTTCATATATTTGGTAATGTGACATGTTGAATAATGAAATTATTATGTTTCTATTTGCAATACTGGAATATCTAGTTTAAAATCATTACTCCTTCTCCTATCATCACGGGCCCTGATAAAAGGCCCTCCCTCTGTTTTACTGCTTTAAGTATTGAAAGGCTGTGACAAAGTTTCACTGGACCCCTCTCCAGAACCCTGGGATGCAGCTTGTTGGATCCTACGTACCTAAACAACACACAGAGAGTGTATAACATAAAGATTAAGATCAGAATACTTAATAATCTACTTGTGTGGTCGCGTTCCAGTATTGCATGACCGAGACATACAAAGGTTTTTTAGGTATAGCCTCCACACTGGAATAAACCCAGGCTCAGTATACTCTGTATTTCACTCCGATTTCTACCGCAACTGGTAGAGAATGAATGGGGAGAGAGACCTCATCAGTGCCCTGAGATAGCTGAGAAGCTGTTTCATCTGAGCAAACAAGGAACTGGGTTGTTGTTAAGTACCTCTTTGAAGGTCCATTGCATGTAGAGATGTATTCCATGTAGTTCACAAGCAGATTTCCAAACTGAGCACTTATGGAGGTCCCTACAAGAGGCCATAGAGTTTTACTATATTGTAATATTTGATCTAAGAAGTTTTTAGCATATAAATTTAATCTATTCTGTGTATTTTCCCTATTTTGTTTTGTTTCACTTCCACATTTATTACAACATTTGGGATGTGACATATATTGAAACACCCACAAACTCTAAGTTGCAATATTTGGACAAATTTCTTCAGTTCTGCCCAATTTTCAAATAATTCTCTCTTTTTTCTTTCTGTCTCCTTTTTGATTTTGTATTAAGTTTTTTTATTTAGACAGAAATCTCAGAAAGTTTGCCTCTTTCATTCAATTATCTCTGAAATATGGATTAAGAAAAATTATATATATATTATGTCTAGTTCAGGAAGTGAAAATTTTTTAATTAAGTGAAATGGAATGTCCTTTATAATTCTTATTTTGGGTGTATGATAAAATTTCAGATGGAAGGAGTTCTTCTCCTGTTTACTCTTTCAGTTCCAAGACTTTTCCTAATCATTTTTGTATGCAAAAATGTAAATATGCAATACTAAAGGCAATCAGCTCTCAAGTATTTTAGAATTGAAATGGAATTCAAGAGGTTCAAGGAAAAGAGAAAAGAAGTTCAGAATAGTGGTGCTCCCTGCACTTGTATATTATTTCTATATTGCTAATGGCAGGTTCTTCACTGTGTCTTTCATCTTCTGGTTTCTAAATGCTTTCTTACACTGTACAGCTAAACTACAGCAACAGATATTGTACAAAAGTTCTGAGATTGGTCTAAAGCCTTCTCATGCCATTTTTTCACTTCTCAGCTACACAGGAAAAGATTTCTAGACTTTTTCAGCTCAACCTCCTTGAGGAAAATTGAAACATGCAAAACCCTACAACCTATTTTCTAAACCCAGAAGAAGTCTATGGTTAGGGAAGGAAGACTATTAAAATGCTACATATTGGCATTTTCAAATACCATATTGATATTTTTTAAATATTTCAGATTTTTTTCTTTCCTCTTGAAGCCTATACAATTAATTCCATGGTCCATTAAGCATTTAAGAAGGTGTTGAAGAATACGTCTTATTGAGACATTGTCCAAGAATAGCTTGATGGGGCTAGAAAAAAGATCATTTTTGTTATTTTCAAAGTCCAGAGAAAAAGCAACTACAGTTTTATTACAACTGACAGGGGTGCTTTAGCCTGTTCTTAAAGATCTCACGTGCTGGAGGTCCTAGTAAGCCTATTCCAGTGCTTCACTCAGTCTGAGTAATGTTTTCTCATTTCTAACTTGAATTTACAGCTTCCAATGACTAATTTACATTTTTTAAAGCACAGGAGAAAACAGAAGAATTACAGTATTGCATAGAAGTTACAGTATGGTTATAAATGAATATCATTGTTTTTATATCACAAAATAGAGTATTGAATAGTTTTTTTATAAATAGTACCTCTCCACTATGCAATAAAAGAAATTAAACTTTAGAACTCTTGGTTTTATGTTCTTTGTCATAGGGATTTAGAGTGTTAGTGAACCTCTTGATATGTCAGATCTTTTTGATGATTGTCATCAGGGTGTTGGAAATTACTTGAAAATGTATCACATACTGGAAACTGATCGGATATTAGGAAAAGTTCTTCACCCAGAGGGTGGTTGGGCACTGGACCGACCTCGCCGGGGTAGCAGTCACCGCTCCAAACCTGACAGAGCTCATGTTGGATGATGCTCAGGCACAGAGTGTGGTTCTTGGGGTGTCCTGTGCAGGGCCAGGAGTTGGACTTCAATCACTGGGTCCCTTCCAACTCAGAATATTCTATGATTCCATTATTCTAGAATATCTTACTATTTGAACTCAGCCTCTTTGCAGTTTTTAGTTTGTGCAGAGAAATGTTGGAACAGCAGCTCTGACATTGTAAAATCCAAAGCTGCACTTCCACAGACATGTCTGTATTCCTCTAACAATTGAAAAAAGAGGCTGTTTTTCATGAAAATTAGAACCACATATCATGCTTTTAAAAAAGATGACAAAATGCCAACCTTGACACAACAAACCTAGGACTTTCTGATTATGTGGGAAGATAGAGAATACACAATAATGCATTTCCTAGAACAGCAGCTAGTGATGTCTTCAAATAGCCCTCACTAGAAGGAAAAAACTTTCTACTCTAATCAATACACAGAGAGCGTGTAACATTAAGATAAGAATACTTAATAATCTAATATTTTTCTCTCCATATAGCACTTTGGAAGTCAATATCATTAGAAATCTGGTCCATTTCCCTGCTTTGAAAGCATTATATATTTAGGGTTTCTAAATAATTAATCCAGTCTGTGTGGTTAAAAATACAAAAAGTATGTCCATCCATTATCTTCTGCAGCTGCTGCCTGAATATTAGGGGGTTTGGTGGTTGTGGTGGTATTTTTTAAACTACTCAATATTCTTTTCCTTCTTGTTGAATTGTGGCTACATTAAAGGAATAGATTATTAGGCCTATGCAGCTGCTAAAATAAACCTTTTTTTTCCTAAGATAGTAAATGAGCAAATACATGTGTGTTCATGCACACACAAATCCTTCTCTGATGGGAAAGGAAGGCAAAGCAAGGTCACTTTCTTAGTACTTATATAAATAGGGTTTAGAAAATAAGTAAAGATGATAGTTTTTTAGTGGGTTTGCAAATGTAAGAGGTAAAAAAGTTTAAATATTTTTTAATTTCAATATGGATGAAATTCTTAATAGCTTGTTTGCTATTTGCTGTACATTCAAAGAGCCTTTTATAATTCAGTTACAAAACTGCTAATGGGATTTGAGTCTTTTATGCAGTCACAGATTACAAGTATATGCTTGAATTTAACAACTTTTACATTAAAAATAACATCAATTTCACAGAATCATAGAATAGTTTTGGTTGGAAGGGACCTTAAAGATGATCTAGTTCCACCTTCCCCGCCATGGGCAGGGACACATTGCCCTAGCTCAGGTTGCTCAGGGCCCACATCCAACCTAACCTTAAACACTGCCAGGGATGGAATATTCTTCTCCTACCATTTTCC
This sequence comes from Eopsaltria australis, assembly GCA_034509425.1. Classification (NCBI taxonomy): domain Eukaryota; kingdom Metazoa; phylum Chordata; class Aves; order Passeriformes; family Petroicidae; genus Eopsaltria; species Eopsaltria australis. The sequence continues at coordinate 267,838 of JAVTVJ010010687.1, forward strand.
CTACCAAATCCAAAGATCAACTCTTGCTTTGTGTAAATGAAGAAATGCTGCCTGAGTTTTAAGAAACTAAAAAAATTAAGAAAAAGAAAAAAAAAAAAGAAAAAAAGGAAAATTTCCTAACTCTTTACATTATAGGTGTTCTTTAGCTTAGAAGAGACACATGGAATTAAGTAACCCTCCAGTTTAAGTTAGGAGTGTAAAAGTTGAAAGCTTTGGAAACAGTGAACTGCTTAGAATCAGTTCATCAAAAAGTTCCAACACAACTTTAAATCAAGAAATGCCGTCAAGGAAATGTTTGGTTCAGTTATGCAGGAGTTTTAAAATGTATTGAGCAGAGGGCATTTGCTGTGGGTTACTTGCTCTATACTAAAAAATAATATAGTAAGCACCTTTAACCATAATTCATTTGTTTTTTTGTTGTCTTCTCTACATGCTCTAAATCTTGTGAACTGAAGAGCAAGGAGTGCTTTGCCAAACATCTTGAAAACTTCATTCTTTCCATTGCTCCAGTGTTCACACATGCCTCTCCTTTCTACTGTCTAGGTATTTTGGGTTCTAAAATTAACAGTAACGAGACGAAAATGTTAGTTCTATTGGTAGAGAATATTATAAGTCTGATTTATCCTTCAAAATAGTGATTAAATAGAATCTGAGTCATTCTGCAGCTATGGCATGCATTTTAAAGCAATTAATCTCCATAAGATAGGACTAAAACTTTGAACGGTGTCAAGGGTCTTTTACTCTTAGGCTGCCTGGACATGCTACATGAAGTCACTGAGTTGAGTGAAACAGTATATATTCTTTTAACACTCTCAGCTTTCACCCTCTGGAGAAATGTGCCCATTTTTGGTATTCTCTGCTTCACATCTGATGTGAAAGAAAATGAGTTGTTCTGATGTCAAACTATCTGCAGCAGAGAACTACCTTAAAAATCTGCATTAACATTTCATCCTTCCATTAAAACAAAGTAAGTCACACTTCTCCTACACTAAGGAAGTTTTCCTCTTCTGTGGAAGTCTGAATGGGTAAAAAGTTTTAAAGGTTTGGTTTATACCAATCTGTGCTTCAGTTTCCTTGTTTATACATTCATACATCTCAGAGCCAAACAGAACTATTGAATCATGCAGTGTGTTCCCCTGCTTAGGTCAGGCTAGTACTTTCATCAGTTATTTCACACACAGGGAGTCAAATAACTGGTCTATCTGCATAAAGTTCATAATAGTTGACAGCTTTTTCACTGACTTTTAGAACATTAATTAATTGACATAATTCTAAGGCATTTTGTAAGTTGCTGCAGAAATTTCAACCAACTAATGTATGCCATGCCAAGGTCCAGTATATGGTGACTTTGGATAGAATCTAATATCAGAATCATATTGAATAATTATAACTCTTTTTAAAAAATAAATAATGTAAATTATTAATTTATTTTAATTAAATACAGTAAAGGCACTTCAAAAAGGATATCACACATATTGAAAACATATTAAAAATTTTACCTTCCTTTTTCTGAACTGAATTTAACTCACACTCAATCTAGGTCTGTTAGATCTGCAGGTCTCAATAAACCTACCGATTAATCCTGTGTGAATCCTCTTTTGATTAACAAAGGTTTATCACACCCCAAATCAGGTCAGTTCTGCTTGTTAGTAGGTGCTGCTGCTGTGGAACTGTGGTCCAGCAATGACACAGAGATCAAGTTAGAATGAGAAAATTGATGACTTATTGAAAAGAAGATGAAAATGTTGAATCAAACATGGAATATTTCAAGAGATTTCAAGTATTTTCTTCTCAGACATTGTACACTCCTGATCTTCACTTTGGTTTTTTTCCAACTGTATCTGATATGGTGGTAGATGTTGTCATTACCAGTGTAACTGTCCTAAACTGCTCTGAAGTCTTAGTAGGTGTTTGTCTAATATGCTGCAGTCTTATGCTGTAAATGTCACTGGAATTTGGCAAAATGTATGTTAATATTAACTTAAAATATTTGTCTTTTCAGACCATATGTCTTTTCTTTTAACAACTATTCAAAGAATCCAACTTACATTCATGATATGTAGCTATGGTATGCCAAAATGAGAAAACATTTTGTTCTCGGAAAATAGGAAGTGTTCTAAATGTGTGCCTTCTTTTAAAAATGCCCATCAAAGATTTATTATGTAGGTTAATGTAGTCCTCATCTTGTGTTCATGATTTCTTCATTCTTTCTCATTCAGAGCATTTCAATGGTTGTGGAGTAATGATGGTTACCTCCCAATGGGATGACTATGCTTTGTTTTTCAGGAGAAAAATATTAATGCTTCTGATATGATTTCCAAACCAATAACAATATTTTTCTGAGATCTGGAGCACTTTCTCAGAAATTTGTGATACTTTGGAAGTCTGAACACAGATCACCAGATGGACCACATCTTCTGCTTTGTATTTAGCCAAAAGTAATGCAGTTTTTGTTTTTGAAAAAAAAAAAATGCTGTGTGCTAGAACTAAAGAAAAGGACATGGCAACATTATTTTCAAAATCTCATGTTGAAACTGAATTAAAGAAGTAACACAGATAAGCTTGTATGCTTACCTCTTTCCATGATTTTTTGTTCTCAACTGACCATACTGAAAAACAAAAAAAAAGATAAAAATGATAGTAAAATGACTTTGGCATATAAAAGGAAAAAGACAGACATTTAGAGAGGTTCATCTTGCAGATGAATCAGGAAGGATGAGAGTAAAGCAAAATAGAACTGCCTTTCTTATAATTCTGCATTGTTCTTTTTAAAAAACAATAATAAATTAAAACGATTTATGAATTACAGTGACTAAAGTGAAAATCTTTGGGGAAAACACAAGGCAAGAGTTCACTGCTCAGCTGGTGTCCTGGAAGAAATTTCTCTGACTGGCTCTTTTCTCTATTAGAACATGATTTTATAGTGATCCTGCTGAGTCTCATAGTTCTAGACTGTCAAATAAGTGAAGAGAAATTCTTAAACATTGTTGGCTTTATTTTACAGGAATCTAAGAGGGCACAATATACCTTGCCTTGTGTGTGAAGAGAAAATAATGATAATAGAAGTTTTTTTTCTCATCTTGGTTCCATGTCTGCCCAGTGTTTATCTGGGGAAAAATTGGCAGCACTACTTTCTCCAGGATCATGAAAATCAACAAGACAGTTTTCCATAGCCTTCTCCTATGTTAGAATGTTATCTTTTAGTATCTATAAGAAAAGTGTTGTCTCACATTCTGCCATTCATTCCACAAGCATGAACCAGAGAGAAGAAAAAATTTTTGGATACGTTTCAGGTTTCTTTTAAATCTAGTTCAGGGTCAAAACGTAGCATAGTGAAATGTAAAAGCTTGTGACGTCTATTAAATCTATTAAATCTATTAAATCTATTAAAGAGCTCACTCACCCCCTTGCTCTTCGCTGAATCCTCCCCTGCTCAGTACTTTTCAGGTCCAGAGATTTAAGAGAAATTCTGTTTTCAGCAGCTTGATTATCACACTTAGACATTCCTCAAAGAGCCTTAAGGATATTTTCCTCTTGCACTAATGCTGTTTGTACTGACAGATTCTTTCAGCATTTTTTTTTACTGTTGTTGTTGTTGAGGTTTTTTGTCATTGTTTTTTTGTTTGTATTGGGTTTTTGGGGTTTTTTTGTTTGTTTTGGTTTTGGTTTTGGCTTTTTGAGGGTTTTTTTTGCACAGCTGAGATGTTATACCTCTTCCTCTACCTTCTAAGGGAAAATTATGGTAAATTTCTGCTGTTGAAATAGTTTGATGCCATAACAGCAATGCAGATTTGAATCTTTGTATTGGTCCTTACTTCTGCCTACAGTATTATTGATTAGTTGCTGTTAAAAAGTATGGGGTTTTCTGAAATGTTTAATACAGGTTTCTCATGCACCTATGATTTTAACATATGATTGCAAGGGAAAATTGCATTAGCTCTTCAAAATATTGAAAACATAGAAAACGCTATTCTGAAAATCTGACACTCACACAGAGTTCAAGTGTACAGAAGGGGCAGTGTAGGAGAAAATTTTATTTCTAGAGTGAAAGCTGGAGGAATTTTGAGAGTACATACATTCTTCTTCCTGTCCAAGATCTTCTCAATAACAAAAAGAGACGTCACATCTAGCATTAGCCTGAGTGTGTGCTTCAGCAATGCAGTCTGATTCTTTTTTCCCTTCATGTTTATTTTAGACAAACCTGACAGATAACTGTTGACAGCTTGAAAGTGGATTGACAGAAAAGGTTTGTTCATTTTTATTTTTTTTTAATCTCTAGGCATATAAAATTTTCCTGCTCATCTTGTTTAATTTTCATACAAAATTACTAATTTTTGAGCTTGCTCATTTTCTCTTCTTGCTGTTACTGAGCAGGATGTGAATTTTTGGGACCTGACACTAGTGTAGTGAGTGGAAAGCAAATTATAGGAAGGCCAGGTGCAATGGAAGATGTATCTCAGAAAAAATATTTTTAATATTTCTATCTTGGCCTTCCTCCTCCAGGCAGGAGGAGAGGAAGGAGAGAAAAGAAAAATTCAAAGACAAACCAGCAGATACTGTTTTGTCAAAGAATGTATTGAAATTATTAAATTTATTAAAACAACTGTCCCTTATAGTTGCAGAATCATTGTAGGCAAGGTCTAGAATTTAGGCTGACACTGAAGAGCAACAGAAAAGTAGGAGTTGTAATCTGCTATTGCTATTACTAACACTTGAAATATCTACTGTTCTAGTAATAATAGCTATCTGCCATGCAGATAAATATGAAATATCTGCAAGAAATCTCTAAGGTGGGAGATGAAATAACTGCTAGTCACCTTGTAGTTCTAATGTTAGTTTATATCTCCACAATAATATTAAAGTACTAACATAAATTACTGATACAGTAGGAATTTGGCAGTTGTTCTCTTCTGCTATATTGATGGAGTTGAAAAAAATTTACTTCAATTCTGCCTACTTAGTCACCATTAGGAACTCCCTTGGTGAAAGTGACTTTCTGTAAAACACTCATAATCCTAATACATTCTTGTCTTTACTGATTACTCCAAAACAAAATGCTTGGGAAATCTGTGGTTTATTAAATATTTACTTCTGTTTTGGAGCTGAAACAAGTACTTATGCATTACAGCTCAAAATGTGACCCCAAGCTTAGAGAATACAAATGGTTTGTGAGAGTTTGTAATAGACCAGAAACATCCATAAAACACCTCCTGCCAAGAAGTAATGTTGTCTGTATATGTCTCCTGCCTCGTAGGCCTTATTTCGCGTTCTGGAAGGTTAATAGTTCTAAGACTGGAATGAAAGGGTTTGTGCTAGAAATATATGTAAACATGTCTAATTTGAACTTGCAATTCTGACCTGCTTATAAGATGATTTTCAACTTTTCTATCTCCTTTTTTATTTCCCAAAAGACCTTATATTCTATATTTCCCTGTGCTGCCTTCCTATTTGTATCACCTCAGGATGTTCTTGCCCCATATCAATTGGATTTGTCTATTATGTAGGTTCATGGAAAAATATTTACTACACACAGCATTTTAAATCTTTTGGTTCGGCTGCAGGGGAGATTCATATCAGCAAAGTACAAATATGCCAGAACAAACTTTTCTTATGTAGAATACAATTTCTCTGAGGCAAATGAAGGCATAATGTCTGAGATATGCTGATGTATCTAAATACAAAAGAAGGAGAGGGTGAATGAAAGAATCCTTTGATAAGTCAGGAAAATATTTACTGAACTTGCTGCAGTGCTGCCTACTGTGAATGTTAGTTATTTTGTGATACAATGCCTTTTAGACAGTACATTTTTATTCTATCAGTTATTACTTATCTGACCTCTTTACATATGAATGGAGATTTTTTTATTTTGAATTTTGTTATTATGAACTAAACCACTCTCTAGTTACTCTTTCTAGTTCATACCTATTGCATATTTTTCCATATTTTGACTGGAACTTATCAGAAAAAAAATGCATAAAATTATATGCAATAATTTGAAATACTAAGCAGAGAAGTGAATTAAGAAAATTTTTTTCCAGGAGAAATGAAATCTTAGTCACAATCCCTCTTAGTTGCCCAATAACCACTGTTCATTCTTCCTCAGAAAACACAGAAAGTAGCAAAAACCAGCTGTGTGTGAACTTTCTTCTGCCTGAACACAAGAATAACTTTAATTTGAACATAAGCACTTTCTTTTTACACAGCAATGAATAATATTTATTAATCATTCAGTATCCTGTAAAAAAATGGTATGGATAGTATCATTGTGTGATGTTCAATTGGATTGATTTGGGCATGACAAAATAGTGGGTATTACAACAAAAGAAATATTTCAATCCTGTTCCAACAACAGAATTGTTCTGTCAGAAAAATTCTGTCAGAACCCTCCTAGGGTTTGAGTTCATAAAATCTTCCTGCCTAAAATTTAAAATTCTTTGTCATTCCTTTGAGGAATTCAATAATCATTATATTACTGTGTAACATTCCTGGCTGATGTTTTTAATTTGTGAATTATATTAATGCATTCATAAATTTTAATGGCAGAAGTAATTGCTGTTAGGAAATTTAACTTGATTAGAATAGTGAATAAGATTTTGATATACATTCCACCATCAGAACTGTAATTTTCATGACACAGAAACTGTCTTTTTGAAGATTATTCAATTTTTTTCAGATATTTCAAACTATGTTTTATTCTTAATGCACCTCGGTGTGTTGTCTCTTCAGGAAAACTTTAGAATTAAATACCAGGCATTACCTATATCTATGCTTATGGTCATGAAGTACAAATCCTGTATTGTAGTCTGCTGTACCCTTGCATATGTTGGTAGAAGATGGTTTTGTATCTCCTTCTTGTAATTTTCTGTAATTATTTTTCCATACCGTGTCTTACTAATTTTTTACTCTTTATGTAAGTTCTAATAAAGTTATAATGAAGTTCAGCAAATTACAGAGGCATTATGTTCAAGGCAACTGGAGTAGTTTTCACACTTGTGATGTTGAATTGAAAGCAGCAGTAGTTCCAAACACATTGGAACACTTATTTTCTCATTGTCATTGCTGTCTATGGGAGATGCCTTTTATGCAGTGGCATTTGACAAGTAATTTCTGTGCAGTACTAAAAAATGCAACTTTATATTCTTCATGGAATCACCATCAGATACATATTTTCATCAAACTGGTTTTTTCTGTGCTTTTATCTATGGGATTGAAAAAACCCAGGGATGTTCTGGTCACTCAGAAATTTGGCATTTAAACAAAGAGTGTTGAGAGCTACTAAATATAATTTTTTGATAGTTTTATGCCATTCTTAAAACTTCTGGTGGTCTTAATATATTTCTTTGAGATATAACACAGGTGCTTATTATAGACACACCAGAGAGTTAATTTGATCCTTGGGTTCTTGCTGCTTATGCATTTGTAAGTTGTGTTTGTAAAATATTTTTACATCCAGTGGATTTCTGTATTATTAACACAATTTCCTGTGGAACTTCCTTCTGGAAGAATAGCTTCAGCAGTTAAGTCTAGCAGGCTTCTGAAGGTGATGGTTATTGATAAACAACTGTTTGTCCTGGTACATCATTTGAATGCTTCAATTTCCTTATTTAATTCCCTATGTTTCCTAGTGTCTTCTTGTATTTAGTTTGCTTTCTTGACACTGCCCTTCCAATGGTCACATGCTCTCTTCTGATATTTATTTAATAGTGAATTAAAAATGTCTAAGACTCAGAACATGACCTAGTGCCCTTAAAAGATTTCTTCATAAAATTTGATGTGTTAGTTTCAGACAATCCAGTAAATGGCTTAATTTCATTAATATAATTTGCAGGGAAAGTGGACTAAACAAATTTCTGATTACCCAATATATTAACAGGATACTGTTGGAGATTGCTGCAATTCTGGATGCCTGAGACAAAACAGAAGTGATAACCATGCATTAACCCTTTTTGGCTTGGGTTGTTTGTTTGTTTTTTTGTTTTCCCCAACAGACATATTTTGAAGAATTATCATATCTGAACACAGATCAGTTTGTTGAACTGTTCAGTTCTTGTCAGAGAGTTTGCATGAGAAGATGCTATCAAAGTTTAGGTATGTCATTTATGTGCTATGGTTTTTCTTCAGTGATGACACTCAGTTTTGTCTAATTTATGGTGTAGGATGATTTTCGTTTAGGGAAATCCACACAGGAAGGTTACAATTTTTCATCAGTACAGTGAAAGATTCCTTTGCTTTGGAAAAATTCACTCTTATGGACAATATTTCTTTTTTCCCTTGATTTCCTCAATCCATGTGTTAATATTCTGAAAACTTCGGATCACCACACATACTGTAATAATATATATAGCCTTTTGTGAAGATACAGAGAAAAAATACAAATATTAAAAGGAATTATTTTAACACTTCCTCAGGAAGAAAAGTATATTCATTTCACAGACTTACAGAGGGCTTTACTTAGAAAACTGAACTTCTGTTGACATTTCCCCTAAGAAAATTTACTTGTTCACCCATCAAAAATCAATTCAAAATCCCACATTGGACATATACGTGCTGAGATCTGAAAGAGTATCAGTATAGCTTATTTATCTTACAAATATGCCCTAATTGTCACAAGTAGCTGATTCCTCAGACTTTTTGGTTTGAACTGTCACAGATTCATGAAGGTTTGCTTTTCCAGTTATTAGCATGAATGGGAAAAAAAGACTAGAATGAGAATCTCTCTGCCCAAATGTATTTCTTTTCCAATATATTAGACTGAAATCTTTTCCCTATACATTGTTAAGTGCTGCACAGGGACTACTGAGGTATTTATTCTAGAGGCCACGCTGCTATAATTAGGACATTTCAGCAATTTTAGAGGTATGTTTAAAATGTATTCATGCAGGTTAGTACTCTATGTTCATTATGCAAAATAGTGTAAGGGAGAAGGAAATGAAAAGTTCCCTTTGGTTGCCAATCCACTGGACAATGATATGCTTCCATATTAGTAGGCACTTCGAGGTCTTGGAGTAATAGAGAGCTCCATTGCTCTACTGCAGCAATTAGAGAAAGTACTATCAGTTCAGAGGTATGTTAACACTAGCAGTACGAGCTTCTTTATGAGTCAAAAATCAGCCAAGCCCATGCCAAATCTATTTTTTCTGTGCAAAAGATTTTAGTACTTCTAGATTGAGCTACCGAGAAATCAGTGGAACACCTTTACTCCAAAAAAAGGTCTTATTGTAATCTGCAATGCTGTCACAGATAAAATCCCAAAAAAATCATAGTAAGTATAGTTTTGTACAAGAGCAAGAAAACTGAATTACATATTTTTCTCCCAAGAATATTCTGCTGTGCTGAAAATCAGCTTTCTGTTTTCCTCTTCAGGATCCAGATTTGTCAGAAAATCTTCAAGGCATTTTCCTAGTACTTGAACCCACAGCATGAAAATCTGTTCCTCTGTCTGTTGTCAATGCTGTGTGTTAACTTCTGTGACTTTTGGCTACAAAACCCCAAAGCTGCTACAAATGAACAGATTGAAATATCATTGTTTTGAGGACTCAACTGACCTTGAAAGTCTAGCTTTTATATAAATTGCTAATGGCAACATATCATGGATTTCATTACTATTATAACCACAACAACAGCTAGAGATCATTAAAAAGTTTTTCTGTAAAATACAGCAGTTAAAATGACAATGCAGAAGAGAGGTTGATCAAGCCTATTCCATTAACAAATGCAGAGAATGATGAACCTGGGGATCTCTGTGAAGAGATAATAAAATGTGAGATTAAAGACTGCAACTTTTAATTTTCCATCAATTTCAACTTTTCACTACCCTATCAAATTCAAATAAAGGATTTTCTTTTTGTATACCTACTAAATTAAACTCTGAGAAAAAGATAACTATTTTATAGGCTATGTATCTCATATCATGGTATAAGCTGTTAGTGGTAAAGAGAGATAAATGGAGATAAATAATACTAAGATTTCTTGCCAGAACCCTAAAATACTTAGAGTTAAGTGATAAAACTTAGTTTAGGATATCACTCCGGTCTAAAACTGTTATCAATTTTGCAACCAGCAACTATACTGTAATAGACAAAACAACCCCAAAAGTAGTGAATGTCTTTTGGTAGTTTCTCAAAGTACTTGAAGTGGTTTCCTCTTTGTGAAAAATAACAGGAATTTGAATTTATTTGAATTTATTTATTCTCACCTGAAGTGAATAAAATCTATTATTTTAACATATTATTTGAATGACTGCAGAGGTAAGTTCTATTGCATTTTCATGCATTTTAGCTGACTATAGTGACTCTTTTCCTGTGGTGGTGCTTGAGGTCCCAAAGGGCTCGGTCCCCCCTGAGAAGCTGTGGAATAAAGGTGCCCAAGTTTAAAGTCTCCCCTGGGGAGGAGACACAGGTGGTTTTGCCCCGCAAGGGGGCTGAGTTTCTCAGCGGTGTTTCCCTTTTCCTCCATTAGTTTAAGCACCTGCCACTCTCCCGCCAATAATTCTTGTGTTCTAGAAAGTTCTGTTCCGTTCAGTAGTTGATTGTACCCCTGTCTGTTACCCCCTCTCCTCCCCTCTCTGTTCCCCGTTGGTCCTGGTCCCCTGGTCCCTCCCTGGTTCCTCCCTCCTGGTGTTTGATGATTGAATAATGCCCTCAGAATAAAAGTCTGTGCTCTGAGGTGTTCGGGGTCTTCTGATCCTAGAGCCCAGAGCACAGTTGGACTCCACGCCTCTGCGTCTCTATTACTGTAGCCAGAAGATCCCTCCCTATCCCTCCGGCCTCTATAGAGATAGCTTGCTCTCTAAGAGCTACCTGCAGCTGGGAACGCACAGATTCCCGCGGCAGCGGACCGGCGCTCCGGCGGTCAGGGACGCTGGCTGCAGATGCCGACGGGTCGCTTGCCAGAGACCCTGGGGTTAGCTGTTCAGCCCGAACACCGGCGACTGCGGCATTTTCCTATTTTTTTCATTTTGATTTTGTTTTCACCTCATGGATTTTTTTCAGATAGGGAAAGAAAAAAATTGATGGAGGAGCTGAGTTCTAAAACAATAGATGACCATCAGCAATAATATTAAAATAGCATTAATCACAGGTGAAATAACTATTAGTATGTCAAGCATTCTAGTGATGTCTTGCACAACAGGAATCATACAGATACGATGTGTGGTCACAGTGGAGTACACCTGCTACAGTTTTACATTAATTTCCTTTCAATATTTCAAGACCATCCATTTAACTTTGATGACCTTTTTCTAGCATTTCCAGCTTCATTCAACAATTCATTTCTCCTCTGCTTTCACTACTGACCAGTTTACCCTGTATCCTCTGCCTTTTGTCCAGAAAAAGAAAAATGAGCCCTTTTGCTTTCCAACTCATGTATGCTGCCTTCTGATTTTTTCCTTCAGCTTTGCCTTGCATTCTCTACACCAGTATGTCCAGGCAACCTCCTCTGAAAACAAGGTTCATGTTCTCACACATTTATTATTAAAGAAAATTGGGAAAAACAGTTACGATCAAGGGAATTGTTTTCAAAAGAATTTTTTATCATGGATTTCCCTTAGGTTATGTCTTTTTAAAAATAGGTTCAGGTATCTTGGGTAGTACAATAAACAATAAAACTTACAATGTTCTTAACTGGCTCATGTAATGTTTTGTAATTTAAAATCTAAGGGGTTTTTTGGTGGTTGGTTTTGGTTTAATTCTTGGAGCTATAGTGTGGAAACTGTTTTGTGACTTGTTTTCATGAACAAGATCATGAATTTCATTTAGTAATAAAGTTGCTATTCAGTTTTTGCCTTTAACAGTAGCTGTTACCAGGTATTTATAAGTTCTGCTGAAAACTAAATTATCATTATGACCTTTGCTATTGTTATTGTATTAAAATTATAACAAGTTCTTCTGGTCTCTTCACTTGTTATGCTACTTCTGCTTAAGACCGGACAAATAAAACACTGACCCTCTAGAGTAAGGGACAGTTGCTGAATACAAACAACCTTGCAAGTTAGCTGTAGTCACTACACTTATGAAGGTGAGCATTGTAATTATTAATTCCTTCTGTCATTTAAATATGTTTGACAAAATAGACAAGACCAGTCTGAGAAAGAAAAAACTCGAGTTCTTAGCAGGTGACATGATATCCATCTACATGTGTTGGAGTAAGATAAGCAAAAGGCCTTCACAGCCACGTCTGTATCCCTGAAGTCTCAGAATGCTCATTTGTCCCTGCAGATGCCACGTTTCCACTTTTTTGTGTGATCCATAGTTAGCAACGTGTTCATAGGATATACTGTTGTGCAGCATGGTACTTTCTGATCAATATCTTTCTTGGAGGAATTTGCAGAAGAAAATGAAGCAGTCTGAAAAATGAAATACTCTAGCTCTTTGTTTACATTTGCTTATAAAAAGGAACTGTTCTCTAGAGTTCTGAAAAGAATGTGTCTTAGGATTCTTTTGGGGTGTGATAATGAAAAATTGGACATTAACCTGTCTGGGCAGAACTTCTCTATGACACAGGAAACTACTGGATATACTCAGTACTAAATTCAGTTTTCCAATAGATTTGGAACAAATTTTAACATATAGTTAATTGTATGCTTATTTAAAAGCTGTCATTCAAAACTATTAAATTTTCACTTACAATGGATTTTGGGGGTGAATATAATATAGGCTTAAACTGTACAAATACCAAAATGTTTTCCCCGTTGGTTTCTATTATTTCAGGAGTCCTTGGCTCATCTCTGTAAGATTGCAGCTATGCTCCAGTGTGGCTGGTACATCTCAGAGTCCCCTGCAGAGGACCATCACATGTACCGTCTCCATCTAACTTTTTCATATTATCCCACAGTTTGCCAGGAACAAGCTTGATATTGCCCCTCTCCCCCATCACATTTAGTTTAAAGCTCTGCCAGTGAGTCTCACTAATTCCTTTCTCATTGAGATGATGTCTGATGCCAGCATGACTGACCCTGCATAGGCCATAATGATGCCTTTTTCCTGGTCTTAGGAAATAAAAGCTCAGACACAGTTAGAGGGTTGAGGGTCGTTTACCTCAGTATTTTAATAGGATCCCATTCGATGGCTTCTGCCATTCAGGTAGAACACGTTGCAAAAAGCCCCATTCCCCCAATCAAGTATACAATTAAAGACTCTACACATTAGCATATCTACCAGGAGGGCCCAATAAGGGGCTGGGGTGGGCTAACTTCTAGTTTACAGAATCTGTCTTGCTAGGGGACCTTGAGTGTTTACAAAAATAGAATGTTTGGTCTTCTAAGTCTACATAGTTTCTGGAGTGTTTAGTCTTCCAGTCTACTGGACACTAAGAAACCAGGCTAAATTATCACACCTAAAGCATCACAAGTATGCACGCTAATACTTGTGAATATAGGGAATTGTGTAAAAAGTGTTTAGGAAAAAAAGCAAAAAATCCTTCAGGCATCAATAACATTGCAAAAAACCCCAAAATTTAGGTGACGACACCAGCTGTGAAGACATGCATTAATAGACTCAGTCCATCTGGTTTTCTGATACTGCTACTTTCAACTGGAAGTGTCGAGCAGAAAATAACTTGTGGCCAAGATTCCCATACCAAATGTCCAAAGGCCTTGAAATTATTTTGGTTGCCTTCAGATTACGTGTTGCCACTTCCTTTCACCCTCCATTGAAAATCAGCAACAGGCTGTAACCCACAGGCCACACCAGGTTTGGAAGTCTCCTGATAACATCCTTAACACAGGGAGGCAGCAGACCTTCCTGTGGGTTGGGCCAAGTTGGCATAGCAGGCCCTCTGTTCCCTTTAGAAGGAAATCTCCGTCAACCAAGACCCATCTTTTCTTCTTCTTGTGAGCAGCTTTAATACAATGGATTGGTGTTACTGATTGTGGTGGTGCCTCTAGTGTGTCTGGACCTTCACCCACTTCGTCCTTAGGCTGATCTTTTACATGCAAAGCCTCAGACCTATTGTGCAGAGGCACCTGGGGGAGTGAGGAGGATGAAGAAACATTTTGCTTGCCTCCCAGACTATGGACGGAGCTACATTTGCTTTTTGCTTTATGACTGATACTTCCTTGATGGGGAATGCGCAGAGGACCCCCTTGATCTTGAATTATTTCTAGTGGTGGTGCCTGTCCCACGGAGGCCAGAGCATGGTTCCACGTGTATGCACAGAGAACACCCACCACACTGTGGTTCACACCAGTCTACTTTCTCTTAAGTAACACAAAGAAATGGTGATGCATCTCTCACAGTGACACTCTGGCTAGGAAGGATAGGAAAGACTACTTTGGCTGTCACAGTGAATAGATTTTCTTCCTGTCAGAAACTGCAAGGTGTTCAAGAGTATTCATCTGGCATGCAGCTTCCTTTAGCCATGTTGTCGCGGTTTGAAAGACAGGTGTCTGTTAAGGAAGGCAGGAACCTCCCTCGGAATGGAAAACTTTAACCCCTCTCCCTCTGAATTATTATAAATTTGAAATCAAGGGGCTCTCAGGCAAAGATATGGGAATAGGAATAACAGTTCTTCACTAATATCTAAAACAAAACTAACAAATAACAGCAGCTATGGCATTAACCAACAAACAGAACCAGAAACCCAGTGGCAGCCTCCTTTGCCTCAGGCACCTTTCCCTTTTGGTGCACTTCCAGTCACAGTCAGCAGGGGGCGCCAGTGGCTTCCAGTGGGCAGGGCTGGTGCAATGATTCCCCGGTGGCTGCAGGGGCGCTCTGGGTGTGATGATTCCCCGGTGGCTGCAGGGGGCGCTCTGGCGTGAGCTCAGGTAGCACACGGCAATGGCTGCCGGGCCCGGGGAAGAGAGGGAGGGAGGAGAGGCTTTGTTTCACAGACCCTCAGGGGCAGCTGCTGTCAGTGTCCCAGCAGGACCCTCGGAAACAGCGAGCTGGGACAGCAGGAGGTCTCGGTGGGCAGGGGGAGCACTGCTGCAGCGTAGCAAAAACTCGGAGTGGTGCTGGAGGAGCAGGGGAGCGGGGAGGGACGGGCCCACAGTAGCTCGGCTCCCTGGGAGGGCAGGGAGAAACAGCAAAAAGAATAGCAGCTCATGCTGGCTTCTCAGTGGCTGTGAATTCCCTTCAGCAGACAGCAGCTCCAGCCATCCGGCTCCAAGAGAGAGCAAGAGCTTGCCCAGCCCAAAGTCTCCTGTGGTCTCTGCCCACTGAGAGAAACTTCCCCTGCCCTGTGAAGGAGAAAGCCCCTGGCCCTAACTTTTGTTCCCTTAAGTACCCAGCCATCACCATCTCCTAGCAACCTACAGTGGGGGGGGGGGGGGGGGGGGGGGAAATTCCTCAAGGAAAAAAAAACAAAAGAGTGAAAATTCAAGCCCCCACATATCCTACTTAGCTTAACTCTGAACTGAAACAATGACTGGCATGAAAGAATATTTGCTCACTCTATTGTTCGAAAGAATAGTAAGTATTCTCTGACTTTAAATTTCTATGACAGAAGCTGGTTTTCTTTTTTTTAATAGAATTGTAATAAATAAAAGTGCAAAAAAGTTAGCTTTTGTTGCTATTGCAATATTAGAACCTAGCAAATGCCTACCAGACCAACAGATCTAGTTTAGCAGTAGAAATTCCTGTACACCATGTGAACAGTTATTGTGCAAAGGTAAGCAATAGCCAGTTATTGTTAGATTGACAGAAGCTTGGAAAACAGGTGGTGCTGTGCCAAGGGCATAGACTGGATGAATCATGTGCTTGAAAGCAGAAAATTATAAAGGCCAGGATTTGGACTTGACAATGCTTGTGCATCTCTTACAACTCAGAATATTCTATGGTTCTATGAATGATGAGAATTTACAATGACAGATGGTCATTCAAAGATCTGAGAATATATTCTTCTATTTTTAACAATAAAATTAAATGTTTACACAACGCTGAAATCAAAGAAGTTGCAGAGGTTCTTGCAGGAAGAACTTTAGAGAAAATTAAAAACTGAAATGAAAAGTGGCATAGGGTGAAAGGGGATTTCAATATAATCAGAATTTAATGGAATCTTAGTTCTTAAAGACTGCAACTGTGCCCCACTATCAGCTTTACCTCTGTTGATTTCACTAATAAACCATTACAGTTCCTCAGCCAAATAAACCTTCAGGATCTCCCTATTCATATTCACCACCATGGAAGATTTTATCAGGTATTTTTAATGACTTATTCTGCCACGTTTAGTTCTCAGACTCTGATATACTGGAAAAGTGGTAGAGTTTACTTTGTTTTTCATCAGCTTTTCCTGCTGAATATTCCTCAGACCTGTTCTCATTTATATCAATAAATCAGAATGACAATGTAGACAGTACTGAGAACAATTTTTGGTAAGACTTATAATGTGAAATGATGTTTTATAAGTGAAGTTTATTTACTGGTGACTGAATCTAATCTGCTTTAGGCCTTGTCTCTGCTACAGATGTGGGATTGTGTTAAAAGAATTACAAGTATATGGATTTATTCCTGCAAACTGATGTCAAATGCTCCCACTATGTCACTGGTTTTAACCTGGCTTATATCCTTTTTTTTAACTTGCCAAACTGTGACATCTCAGTACAGCCAATGATTTTTCAAGAACTTTAAATAACAGACAAAACCTTGCCCACAAATCTGGTCATTTTAGTATGACATCATTAAATTTATTTAGACACATTTAATATGTGAACATATTGTGATATTTTTCCTCCTCCAGTATTAAAATAGAGGTAAGTTTTATTCTGATATCTAAGGCATCAAGCAGTCAAATTACTAATACACAAATTAACAATTTTGGCTCCACCAGTTACAAACATGGACTTCACCGAAGATGCCCCGCAGTATATGATTAATTAACAGTTGTCATTGTTAACTTTCTCATGCATGAAAGTCCAGTTTGAAACTTGGAATTCTAATGTTTTGCTTAGTTTCCTATATCACACTACTCTCAGTCTACTAGAACTACCCAGTTTTCAATATGGCATTATGCAACATATTTTGAGTTTATTAAATTTTGTGAAATGTATATATTTTATTGTTCATGTTCTGAAGTAAAAATTGTACTTCTTTAACAGGATTAACAAAAGTTGCACAATTTTTCTTTATGTTGTCATATTTAGGCCTATAAGAGAGGTTACATTATATTATGTAATGTCCATGCTTTTCTTATTTTATTAAACATGTTAAGCCAAACAAATAAAACATGTTTATTATGAAATACAATGCAGGAGAGTTAGTTAAGTACCTTATAAACCTTGCTTAAAAAATGACAGAACTAGATGAGTATTTGGTAAACTGTGTATCAGATGTTCTTGTTAATTTTCTTCATCTGTGTCTTTAACCTATTCTTTCTAGCTTTTCATCTTGATTGTACAGCTGTTTGAGAAAGAGGAACAAAAAGAAAATCTAGTTATGAAATGTGATAAGCCCCTATAATTTTCAACAAATTTAAAAAAACCTCTTCATTTTTAGTGCCCTTCTGCTTTTGGATGTTTCATAAGTAAATAAACACAGGCTTCAGCACAGCATCACTTTTTGGAGAAAACTCTTGTCCTTGGTGACACTTCTCTGTACTCCTTCTGCTTTCTGAAATTTGTGAACAACTTAGTTTGGTGAGGTAAGATACAGGCTGCATTTGTTGTACATGAAATTTTATAGCTTACTTAAGTTTATAAATATTTTAGAAGTCTAAAAGGAGGAGATATTTGGTGAATATTTTCTGCTAGATAGCTTATTATTGACTTTCATTTCAAAACAGGTCTTCCTGTGTACCCATTTGTCTGATGAATGAAGCTAAATTATTTTCATTAAAAATATTTGTTTGCTGATGTAATAAATAGGTACACCCAATTTATAGTAAAACAAATATAAAATTTATTTCGTGTCCGAGAGTTCGAACACGCAATGCCACGATTGAAAAGGGAGACAGTGCCAAGCCCGGGGTTGGCACTGGGTGAATGCAGGTCTGACCTCTATCGCATCAGACCTCCCTCTGTTCACCCCGACTGCTTCTAACAGCTGGTTTATATACAGTTTTGACCGAAAAGTCCAGATTTTGGGCATTATTTTTGTCACTCAGCATATTCATGAAGCATGCTATTCATGAAACTGAGGTGGACAAAACGCATCCTGTGTTTGATTGATTTCTCATCACCAGAGGATGTAATCTAATGGCTCATGATGTTCCTTATCCTGGTCCAATCTGGTCGTTAGCACCTGGGCTGGGATGGGATTTTCAGAGATGGTCGATCAGCTCTGCCATCAGCTCTGCTGGATAAATTCTCCTTGGAAAATGTAGATATCAGGGATCGGCTGAATGCTTTCCTGATGTGCCGCCGTTCTCTGTAGTGCTGTCTTTGGGACGTAAATCAGTTCCCTGGGCGAGGCCACAATTCTTTTCTTGGGCAGGCTCTGCTTGTTCGAAAACTGGTTGCAACTAAACCTTTTTTAACTATATATTTCGATATTACATATTTGAGCATGAATTTTGCAATTTTATTTATAACAGCTGACATACAGCTGATGTCAAGAGATTAACTTTTACTGTTCTAGTCCAATAAACATTTCAGTTATGCCTGTGAGAAGTTACATTTTAACAAAAGATGCTGAAGCGAGTCCAATGAGAAAACAGCATCTGAAACACGTCTGAATAACAAGGATCTGTGATTTTTTAACAAATATGCCTAAGAAAAAAAATTAAAAACCCAATATAATTTTGAATGTCATCTAAGTTTTACACTGTATTTCCTTGATTTCCTTTGTCACAAGTTGTGCGGATTTTTAAATAGACTAGGGATCATTGAAGTTCCTTACAGCAGCTCTGGCGTCTCCAGACAAGATCCAGTGGACAGGCATTTTGAATGCCCACTGCAGCTTCCTTCTCTTAGCATCAGCAAAATGCTAAAACATATTGCATTAAAGAAGGTACTTCCACCCCCTACATCTCCACACACATGTTGTTTCAAGGAGGTTAGGAGTGTCTCAGCTGGAAGCTGATGCTCAAGCTCACTTCAATCCCTTTGTGGTTGCAGTTCAGTTATCAGCTGTTGTGTAAGGTACAGAAGAAGCTGCTGCTTCTAAGAGTGTTTCTCAGAGATATCAGACAAGAACCTGTCAGATGGTTTAAGGAATATGGAATACCATAAATAGCTGGAACAGATCTAAATTATAAATATCTATCTTCTTTGACCCCCCCAAAGTTGCTGAAGAAGAACCCTATATTGTACTGAGATTTGTTCTAACCTCTTTTACCATAGCTCTTAGTTTAGGAATTTTCCAC
The DNA here is from genome assembly GCA_034509425.1 of Eopsaltria australis. Taxonomy (NCBI): domain Eukaryota; kingdom Metazoa; phylum Chordata; class Aves; order Passeriformes; family Petroicidae; genus Eopsaltria; species Eopsaltria australis. The sequence continues at coordinate 287,074 of JAVTVJ010010687.1, forward strand.
CCACAAAATATTTGCATAGCACCAAATACTTTCTGGTAAAGAAAAAGAAAATTCATAAACATAGATATATTTATATTATGATACTTCCTAAACCCTAAAGACCATTAGGGTTTAAGAAGTACCATGAGACCACCTTTATGAGACCTTCCTGAAAATCCTAATGTGTTTAATGCATAAAAAACTGTTTTCTTTACAGATACTTTAATGCAAATAGTTTTGTATCAAACTTGTCAGGCAAAAGTTTGTTAAAACTGATGCTTAGGAATTGCTGGACTACAATAATTGCTATTCTCCAGTTCATATACAGACACTGAAGATCCAAGTGTTGTTAGGAAGAATGTTGTTACTTGGTATCAGAGTACAGTTCTCAGTTCTTGTACAGGATTGGAGAATCTTTGAAAATGGACACATTGTCAAAGTACCATCACCTTTAACAGAGTCTTCAATAAATAATGAGTTTTCCACCTGTTTTCTTTAGGATATAGAGCTCTTTTCACAATTACTAGTTTCAAAGTTAACTTTTTAAAGAGAAGGGAGGAGGGCAGAGAAGAAGAATAGATTGTTTAAAAGCTGTTCTTGTTCTCACCACTATATAATAGTAAAAGGGAAACCTTTGTGCAGACATTACAAGGTTTAATTTTTTGGCAACTGTGAGGAATCTGTGGTCCATTATATTTGGGTGATCCTTTTTTCTGCAAGAGGATTCCTTGAATAATTAAAACATGGCTTTGTTTCCAGCTTTATTAAAAAAAAAAAGAAGTAGAAATTTTTATAATCCATGGCAGTATTGGGAAATTTCAGACTAGTGTAAGGTCAGAGCTAAATATTTACTCTATGTGGAGATGTTCAGGTCTTGCTTTTGCAAACTGAGAAAGCTCTCAATATGTTCGGCTAAAGGTATTTTTTTCCTGTTTGTTCAAAAACATGGGTTCTCCATTAAAAAAAGAAGCAAAGTAATATCTCAATAAATTACATAAAACTATGCATATCATATTCATGAATAATAACTTGCTTGAAATATAGTAGAAAATGTTATGTAGATTAAAATTATAAAGGTGATTTTGGTAGTAAGTTTGGAATTATATATAACTTGAGACACTGGCAAGATGTTCTTCAGCCTAATTTGTCTTTCAGCCGTGCCTCAGGTTTTGAGATGAAGATACTTACTGCAAGTAATTGTCATAAGGACTCAGACAAAGATGTAATGTAGTGCCATTACACAGCAATTGATCTTTGAACCACTCCAGAATATAATATAATTTACAATGACCTATTTGGGATATTTTTTCTATCACCTTTTATTTTTTTTTAAATGCTTTAAACAAAGATGTCTTTATTTTCTGAATTAGAATCGCTTTTGCTAAACAATGACAAACATGGTTTGAAGATAAAATAACAGTATGAAAAGTAATTTGCCTGGTCGCTTTTCTGTGTTTGCTGCAGCTGTTCAGAGTGGAAGAATTACATATATACCTGTATATATTTATGGATGCAACCAAGAATTTATTCATAGTGTAAGTGAAATCATAAGTCTAATTCAAGTGTCATCAGGACTTTTTCTGCACTGCGTGGTTTAAATTAGGGTTATAAATACCTAATTCTTCACAGATCCACCCTTTGTTGTTTCTGTCTGTGTAAAAATATGGGTGTAGCACCCAAAGAGACACAAAAGCGAAACAAATCAGGCATAGACACCAGGTTCACTGACAAGTTTTCTGTCACAGCTAAACCAAATAAAAACAAAGCTGAAGGCAGATCAAGAAACTTACAGACTGAGTAAGCTCAAGAATTGACCTTTCTCAGGCCTTCCAAATTTGCTGCAAATGTTACGGCCTGTTGCTGGCAGTAGCAGTGCTATATTACAGGGCTGTCAATTAAAATTTTCAGTGCAGGGAATGTGGGTTTGTTGACTGTAGACCATGATGTGATTCAGTAAATCTGGAATTCTGACTCAGTTTCAGTAAGTATTAAATTTACCTTTGCTCTGGCAATGGCTAATTTATCCTGCCACAAATGTATGCAGTTCAGAATGTGAAGCACTGACACATCTCCAAATTAAAGACTAAACTTGCAAAAGGTTCAGCCATTGAATTAGGGATTTGTACTGTCAATGGCTGGATTTAAGTGCCATTTGGAATTGCAGCTGATTTCCAAAGAAAAAGAGGTAGCAGAATGCATATATTTGGTGCCTGGTCAGAAAAAAACTGTTCCTTATTTCATATCTTTATAGAACCAGACCCGTCTAGCCAGTGGAGGTTTCAGAAGGTTGTGCTGTAAAATGACTCTGACAATTACCAGGAAGACATCTATATAATATCCTTCTTATAATTTCATGGCTCAAATATTCAACCAGAACCACCTAAAACCTAATAGATTTTGTTCACGGGTAAGTACAATATAGTTTCCCAGACTGAGTCCCAAATTAGGCATTCAAGGTTGGAGAATAAAGAAGCTTAAGGATCAGGGAACAGGCCATAGGGACAGAGAGGACTTAGAATCCATGTAGAGGACTTATTTAAAAGTTGTGAAGTTTTTCCTTGTACTGCAATGCCTGATAATAGAATCTTGAGTGATAGTTGAACTTATATTTGTGAGCTGCATATCTTGCAGTAAGTGTTATTTGCACATGAAAGATCTATGTGTCTATGGAAAAAAAAAAAAAAAAGATAGCTATTCCACCTTGCATAAGGAAAATGACCAAAAATTACCCTCCAACAGAAGTCCATTTATTATTTCATTGGTTGAAAATAACTTAACCAGGCTGCAAGATACCTAATACAGTCCTCCCTACCAGATTGCATAGCAGTGACACTGGCAGTGAGATTTCCTCCACTTTCATTGTAGGGAGAATGTCAGATTATAGTACTGGACAACTAGAGAGAGCAAAATGGATTTTCAACAAGACAGTATTTCCCCTCCACTAGCAACACTATTTTTCTTGGATGACAAAAACTGATTAGGAATAAGAGTTTGGAGATAGTAATATTTTGACGATGAGAGACATCTGAGTAGACCCGCCCAAGGAAAGGTGGAACTCTTACGCATGAGATGTATAGGAGAATTTGGCATATAGACAGATGTTTAACTGATTGTCTGGTGTCTGAGTTCCACACTTACCCTTTTCTACTATGGGCCTTTATTGGGAGGCCATCTGACCAAATTTTTATCTAATTTTTTCTGATATTCAAGAGGCACCACTGTCAATCCCTCCCACCTGTATAAACCTCATTTCCCTAGTGAAAAGAACTGCAATTTGCATGCAAGATTATGACAGAATTACAGTCTTGATCTCAACATCTAACCTCACAAGAAGAGTGTTCAAGATGCCATTCATAGAAATTAAACACTATTAACAATATTCATGGTATTCTGAAGCCAATTATTTTTAATCAAGTCATCTATGAAGCTTGTAAGAGGTACTTGTATTGATCTTTGTTTAGTATTGTAAATAGTGAAATGCTTTTAAAGCACATCTGAAACTAAAGAGCAATTAAAAATGTGAACACAGAAGTGAATAGAAAGAATTTTGACTAGCTTTTACCTGCCTTTTTTCCTTTGGTTTAAATATCAAAGGAAAGGAATTACTCCAAGTAGGAAGATGTAATAATGTATGTCTTGAGAAATTTCTACGTTTACAGGTCCTTGAGACCAGAAAAGATGCACACAAAGTTCTGAAAGTGCTTGTCAAAAGTCTCTACAAGGAATCACAGAGGCTGGAGAAAGTCTCCAGTCAGCACAGAAAGCCAAATAATGCATAATTTGAGAATACAGAGGTGAACAATTAGAGAGAGAACTCTGTAGTAGTCACATTACTTCAATTCCTGCAAAAATCACCATACAATGCCCTTTGAAGTTATTTCTGGGCATATGAAGAAGTAAATATGACCAACCTGATTTACTTTCAAGATTACTAGATCCATGGATGTGAGGAGATCAGCAGATGTTCCCTCTCTTGACTTTGGAAAAACTGATTTCACGCATCATCTTTATAATCACTTCTAGGCAGCTGAAAAAGACTTTCCAGATCATCAGACTCAATTAAAGTGGTTAATTGTTTATATTCTGCTTGAAGAATGGTCACAACTAGAGGTTCTCAGCATCTGTTATAGGACTTTTCATGTTAATACATTTATTAATAGTCTGGAGGAAGAGGTAGAGCAGGCATGTAGAAGTTAGCAGATGATATCACGTTTGTGTGAATCAGTTGACCTGTGCAAGAGGAAATCTCCACCTCCAGGGTCTGGGTGTGTTTGTAGGAAAGCACTGACAGGAGCCTCATGTCGCTGGTATGGGGCAGATCAGTATCAGTTCCATTGGCATGGTGAGCTATTATGATCCTTCTAATGCACATTATGGCCTATGACACCAAGGCTGAGCTATCAAGTTTTTCAGCTGGGAGATCATTGCCTCAACAGATCCCAGCTTCTCTGATGCAATGCAATAAAAAGTAGCTACTGTGCTTGAAAGGTTATTATTGAATGAAATAACTCAGTTGTTCAGAAAATGGCACAATGGCCAAAATAATTAGACTGTGAACACTGCAGATGAGCTTTTTGGTTAATTTTTTTTAGGATGATATTTTTTAAATATTGAAGGCGAAGTTCTTAAGCACTAAATATTTTCGTTAGAAATATTATTATTATTTTTGCATACTTGGATTGAAATTTCCCACCCTGCTTCAGACAATGAAACTAAAATTTCTTCTGTGAGTATTTTTCTTCCCTGACCTCATCTAGTCTGTTGTCAAAACCCTCAGAAAGCCTCTAGTTCACTACACTACATAGACATCTCCTAGGAGATTTACCCCAGATATTTACCTCGGTACAGGGAGCCTGACAGGACCCCTTTGAAACTGAACAACACAGATCTTGAGTTGACCACTAGAATCAGACATTGTGAAGGCCTTCCATTTCTTTCATGTCAATATTCTGAATAATTCACCAAAACACAAATTGGAAAAAGTTGCAGTTTCACTCTATCATGCCAATTGTATTTATGGGCCACTAGTGCAAAACTCTGGATTTCCATGGGCATCATGTCTTCATGTTTTGCAGTTCCTAATGATACTGAAAAAGAAAACCTCCAGAAACACCTCTCCACCTGAGTTGTATATAACATGAAGGAGGCTTTAATTTTAGATGCTGTTAACCTTTCAGCAGTTAGTACTCACTGAAGACAAAATAATATGGTCAAAACATTTCCGTAATGAAGATGGAGTAGTAAAGCATTGAGTCTGATTCTGCTCCAGATTACACCAGGAGGATTTGACATCAGCAGTATGAAAAATTAGAGTAAAAAAATTTATATGACAGTATCCAAAATCTGATTATATGGCACTCTAATGGTGTTAAGGAATCAGATCACTGCACTGCTAGAACAGTCCCAGGTCTCAAATTTTTCTGCATAGTGCCTGCTACATTATTGTGTAGCTGGCAGCTCCTACAGCATTCCATTTTCATTGTTCCATTCCACTCAATTTAAAAATATATCAATTAAAGATAAGCCATCTTTTTTGTAAAAATGGTTTAATTCTATTATTTTTTCAACAACTTCATGCAAGTTTTTAGTATGTTTTTCATGATGCATTTTTGGAACCAGAATTTTTCTTGTATCTCTCTGTACTCTTGCAAACTCCATTATCATCAGGTCAAGGCAGCAAAGGTTCCCTTTTCTCTGACTGTTTGTAAGATTTTAACCAGACTCTGAAGGCATTCATAGCCCATGCTACCCGTAATGACTTTTCCCCTGTTCTTCAGTCCTGGAGCAGAGTTTGGTCCTGAAGGTTACGTCCTCTGCCAGTCTTGTGCCAGGCAGGCAGATAAATGATGCATTTCCATTCCTTTCCAGGGTATGGACTTGTATATAATGATGACAACCATGAAGTTTTTGTGAGGTGGGGTTGTCATGATTACATGCTTTGAAGTAAGAAGAATTTCTCTGCCTAATTGAAAGACTTATTTTGTGGGCTGTTTTGCCCCAGTGAGTGGAAGGTCTAGTCAGGAGTGTTGGCAACTACCATGTGATGCCAGTGCTCCTGGCTTCAGGAGGCCAGTGCTTTGTTCTTGACTCTGTTAGTGATCTAATTATGTGATTATGTGCCTGATATCTCAGGCACATAATTATGCAAAATTTTTTACATTAATTTAATTCTGCTTGCTTTAATTTTCATTTTTAAGTGTTTAAAATGGAATTAGTTAGGCTCTGATTTTCAAAGAGATCAAGAATAAATCTCTTGCAAGATAAAAGTCAATTAACTCAGCTAGAAAAACAAATCATTGGCAGAGTAGTTCCTGGGTGCCTAGCAGTTCACTTCTGTTGAGTTTTTCTAAGTTAAAGTGGTTTGCTAACAGTAGTAAGTGGTGAATGCTATAAATTTAAAGGAATTATTTAAAGTGGCATTTTTCAGAATTAAAATATGCTTAAGATCTGATGATCAAGAATAAAAGAAGAGTAAACAACACAGACAAAGTTTTCTGAGCTATTTAGGGAAGTAAGCACATGAGCTAACAGTGAGCAGTTGCAGGAAGATTGCCACCCAACAATTAGGTAACAAGCAGGTAATGACTTTAAGTGCAGAGATGACTGATGTCACTTACAAGCAAAACATCTTTCTTGGCTGGTGATGGGCTAGAAACTGACTTTTATACATGGGATTGGAATCTTAGAGAGATGACATATAGCTTTATGAAAAGTTTTAGTAGAAGTTAAAGAAAATAGAATACTAAGTATTTTAGCAAAAGAATCCAACCATGTACTGTACCTGCGTCTGTAAGATAGGGTCTGTTCTGGTATCTGTTTCCAAAACACACAGATGAAGTGAAAAGGCAAAGAGTGATTATTTATATGGAGCAGATTCCAGAAGTGAAATTATGTAACCTTGTTATTTCAGTTTTGGTTATATGTGCAGGAAGAAGGCAATTTTAAACGTCTTTGAAATCATGAATACAGTGAAGAATAAATAGACACCATATCTACTTCCTCCTATAATATGAGAAATACTGGGTATAAACTGTAACTCTTAGACTGAAGATTTAATCCACAAAAGGTGATATTACTTCACATTCTAAGCAGAAAAGCTGTAAAATGTTCACTGTGAGATTTGATGCTTGCCAGAATTTTACAATTGTTCTCAAAGCCATTGAAAAAATCAAGGAAGAAAAATACTTCAGTAGCTACTAACACAACCATACACCTCTGACTCAAGATCCTAATCAGAGACTAAACTGAGTCTGAGATTGAGGGTTGTTTTCCTTCTATTCTTATATGGTAATCATCAGACAGAATACTGAATTTAGTGTGACTCAGTATTGGCCTATTTTCAGGTGGAAGGATTTGGTGCAATAGTAGGAGCAAAGGAATCAAGGGAGCATTTAGGCAAAGGAGAGAGGGAATGAGATTAGTAGCAACATCGTGAATCTGTAGATATTCTTGTCCTGCTGCTGGCTTAGATAAGCAGACTCGTGTGTGCCTTAAATGATGTTCTTCAGACCCATTTGCAGGACCAAAGAGTGATGACTTTTGTCTTTAAATCGTACATTGTTCCAGTCTTTATCCTTCTTGACTCTTTTATCTCCAGAATATTGCAGGACTAGTAAGATTGTGGAGGTCATGAAATGAAGGAAGTGTGTAGGTATAGAATTTCACAAAAGCCTTTCTCAAAACTTCCAGGGACTATCACAGCTTAATTACAGCTGAAAATAATGATAATGTTGCATAAATTATCTACAGAGTTGTTCAGGGTGAGCTGGCAGGCCAGCAGGCATTTTTCTCCATGATGTCTACAGTGAAAAGTCTGCTTTGTGTACTACAGCTTCTCTTCCCTTGTATTGTGCAGTTCACTTATGATTTTAGTGCCAGCTCATTTCATTTCCCATAAAAAATTATGAAATAATACCCTAATAATAACCACCAGATTAATATAAGGCTGTCAGTCTGGTCTTGACCATTCCTGTGTCAGTCAAACTCATCTCAAAAGCTGTGTTCCTAAGCTTGTCCCTTAACTCAAAAGTTATTATGTTTGTTATCACTTTAAATATACATTATTACTTGTATATTTCAGAATATAGGGGTTTTTTTTTGTTGGGTTTCTTTTGTTTGCTTGTTTGTTTTGGGGGTGGGGTTTTTTTTGGGTTTTTTGTTTGTTTGTTTGTTTTTGGTTTTTGGTTTTTTTTTTTTGTGAGGTAAAATAAGTCCATTCCCCTTTCTCAGTACATCTTTTTCTGGCCTTCAAAATCTCTGTCACTCCTTCTTTGGAAATTAAAGTGGACTGAAATTACAGTTAGTGCACACTCTTCTTTAAGACCTTTGAATCAAATTTATGCTTTCACCTTTATAAAATGAACATATAAAGTATATCTAAAATGAAATAAATATGTCTCATATACTTCTAGTCACAAAAGCATCTGCATCAGAAGACACCAGGTTTGCTGCTTTTTAATTTGACCAATCCAAGAAGCCACCAAGTACGTTTTACTTTGGGGACAGTGAAAAAATAATGATGCTGCATTTTCAATGAACCCATATCAGAAGACCAGCGAGAAAGAAAATGAACAGGGATATTTTATAATTAGGAAATTTTGATGTAAATATTCTATGGGTGCTTCTTTGTGTTTAAAAATTTTCTTGAAACAGATCCAAACTTCTGAGTACCATTCTGAGTGAGCATAATGGGAACAGTATCAGAGCAATATATATTATCTAAGATCGTAATATTACAAAATATGACATTACATTTTTCCAATAAGCCCATTCAAAGATCTAAATTTCAAAGACACACACACAAACTTATACTCAAGAAGCACTTTATTCAAGTAAATGCATTGACATGTTATAAGCAAGATTTAATAATTAATTTTGTTCAACAGCTGACTTCAGTCTTTCAAAAAGTGAAAAAGACCATCATAGTAATTGATTTTACTAATTTTCATGGAAACATTTTGGTATTGGTAGGGGTTACAAGAGGGGTGGAGGTTTCTCTGAGAAGCTGTTAGAAGCTTCCCTCATATCCAGTGGAGCCAATGACAGCGGGCTCCAAAACGGACCCACCACCAGCCAAGGCCAAGTCTATCAACAACAGTGGCAGAAGCTCTGGGATAATGTATTATAGAAGGGGGAAAAATTATAGCACAGAAACAGCTGCATCCAGGGAAGAGAGGAGTGATTAGGAATGTGAGAGGAACATCTCTGCAGACACCACGGTCACTGGAGCAGGAGGAGGAGGTGATGTCCCAGATGTCGAAGCTGAGGTTCCCCTGCATTCGGTGGTGCAGAGCAGGGTGAGGTAGCTGTCCCCTGCAGCCCATAGGGCCTTGTGCAGGAGCAGAGATAACATCTGCAGCCCATGGAAGACTCCATGCTGGAGCAGACTGCTGGCAAGGCTTGTGACCCCATGGGGGATCCAGGCTAAAGTGGTCTATTCCTGAAGGATTGCACCCCATAGAAGAGACCCACTCTGGAGCAGTTTATGAAGAACTGGAGCCCATGAGAGTGTCTCACACAGAAGTTTTTGCAAGAATCTTTCCCATGGGAGGGACTCCACACTGGGACAGGTGAACAGTGTGAGGGGACCTCTCTGTGAGGAGGAAGGAGCAGCAGAAACAACATGTGATGAACTGACTGCAGCCCCCATCCCCCATCTCCCTGTGCTGCTGGGGTGCAGGTAGAGAAAATGAGAAGTGAAGTCTAAAAGGAGGGAGGCTGGGGGCGGGGTGGGGGGGAGTGTGGGGTGTGGAAGTGTTTTAAGGTTTGTTTTTACTTCTCATTATCCTACTTTGATTTGATTGTTAGTGAATAAATTGATTTTCCCAAGTCGAGTCTGTGTTGCACATGATGGTAATTGCTCAGTGATCTCTCCCTGTTGTTATTTCAACCCATGATCCTTTTGGTCTGTTTTCCCTTCCTTGTCCAGGTGATGAGGGGGAGAAATTGAGTAGCATTGGTGGGCACCTAGTGTTCAGCCAGGTCAGCCCATCACACTGAGGCTGTAGGCTGTGATTAGAGCTTTAGAGCTGCGAAATCCCTAAAGGTAAACATTATTTTAATAACTTGGAGTTTCTTTCTGCAACCAAATCCAATCACTTTGGTGGAAACTTAGAATCAATTCTGCACAAGATAGAAAAGCGGATACTCTCATGGAAGTAATGCTTATGCTGTGCAAGAAGAAATGAGATTAAATTGCCATCTTTTCCTCTGAGGAGTCATAGTTATGAATAGCAATACTCTTTCATTTCTCTGACTCTTCTTATTCCTTTATCCCATCTCCAGAGTAGTCTTTACAATTGGAAATTTTGGTTGTTCAAATGGGAAAAAACATGGCTTCACTGCTTGCCAAAACCACTGGGTTTTTTTATTTGGAAGTTTTAATTATTTTTTTTTAAATTTTGGAACTGTAGAGAAGAACCTCCAGGTATAAAACAGTTCTATTTTGGCCCCTGAGTAAAAGAAATATAACTAGGTCTAGAAATCCTAAATATTACTAAATAGTTTGAATTTCATCTTTATTTTGAGGTGACTCTTTCTGCTCTTAGATCAACCTATCTAGGTAATTGACAATCATGAATGAATTATTTTTTGTTAAAGATTCCTATCTGGATGAGATCTGTCATTATATTCATTAGTCAGAGAAGGAAGAGAGATGGAGAATAGTGTCAGAGTTTCAATCTGCCTTATTTGGGAAATTCCTCTGAAGATCTCCCAAAATTTTCTACTGAGTCTTCCTTTACATGCTCTTTCAAGTAGAAACCTTAGACCAAACTCTTCCTATTTCACTGCCAGACATTTCAAATACTACAAAAGAATTTTCTCTCTTGTTCAGAGCCAGGAAGTTAGTGGCAGATTTAGAGTTTTGACCCTGATTTATTTGCCTTCACACTAAGACCTTCAAACAGTTATCTATTTTTTTCTTCCTGTATTTTATTTAGAGCAAAGCAAACAAACATTTTTAAAGTGATATTTTATTCATGTGTGTGTTAGTTTTAAAAGAAAGAACCCTGCATTAACATAAATAAACAAAACAAATATTATACTTCTTCTGATCTATGACTTAATTGTTATACCTCCTTCAGCAGCAGCAGGATTTGATTAGCACTCTTGAATTCATATCTTCTTACTTTCAAAGAACATTCACAGAACAAAGTAAGATATGCAGAAGATGGACATATGTAAATGAGAGTATCATTTCTTTGGCAAAGTTATCTGAAACTATCACACAACCCAAACTCAATATATTCCGGTATTCTGGAATGTAGTTTTTCCTAAACACTTAGAAGTAAGCACTTTGCATAATGAAGGTCTTTCACAAAGATAACAGAATCACACAATCACAGGGTCAATTAAAATTTCATTTTTCTTGCTAATCAATCAATATAATGGCTGGCATGCACAATCCTGCAAATCTTGATCAAGTCATGCTATCATTATAATTTCAAGTAGTCCTCTTATATATTTTATATAAGAGAAATTGCTGTTTTATGCATGGTTATACATACAAAGATTTCCCCATTATTTTCATAACTTTAAATGAAAACGACTGTTCAAGAATGTCTTGAAAAAGGCAACGAAATTTCAGACACATTTGCAAGAAATCCTTTTACCTACCTTCCACTTCCCACACATTCATCCTTGTCATATCTTTGCAAAAAGTATGCACTTGAAGCAGACTGAGAACGAAGAATTATACTGGTAATATGGATTTTGAGAATAATTATCTTTTCAGCTTTTCCTAATGAAAAATAGAAATGGCCAGTTTCAAAGCCATCTTCTTAGCTGCTGATAAGATTAATGCACTGATTAACAGTTTTTCCAAGTTGGATTGGAGGTGAAAGAAATTCCATTTGGCAAAATCTCATCCCATTTGCTGACATCTTCATTAACCTCACTGATAAGAAAACCATTTCACAATAAAAATTTCTCAGGGATAGAGATTTTATCTTCACAGCTTCACCTAACAGTGTTAATTCTCTATGTGAAACATGCAGGTTCAATTGCCTCGATAATTTCTCTGTGCCCTATACCTTTTTTTCTTTGGTTGAAAGGTTGACATAAAGGAAACCAACTGCTTCAGACTCACTACAGAAGATTGATTTTCAAAAGGACATTTCTCCTTTTAACAAAAAGAAAGAACAAAGATGTAGATAAAAGTGGGTGAAAGGGTCATCAGACACAGAAAGTTAATTGAAGGTACATATTGGAAGAAATAATGTCGTATGATCATATTTGAAGCTCTTCTGCTGTATTCTATAATTCCACTGTTTGGCACTCCAATTTCTCTATAACATATCACTGCTTTGTTAAGATAATAAATAATTTTATCCCTTGCTCAGGCATGATAAGGTGCACTTTTGGAGTCAACAACAGACACCCTCTAGCTATTTTAAAAGGCATCTTCTTCTGGGAATAATAGATGAATTTTTAAGAAACAGCTTATAATATGAGAAGCCAATTGTGAAGTTAGCTGAATGGGGAAATTTGTTTCAGCCAGGTTGTACTCTTGTGAAAACCTTTTTGCCATGTAGATTCATAGACAGAATGTGTATCCATAAAGGAAGTTAGTGGCATTTTCCAAAAAAAACCCAAGGAAATTCAGTATATATCTGCTTACTAAGATGTAGACTTTTGTGATAGCAGGACTGTTTCCCACCTCTTTTACCTTGTACATTTGGAGTTATTGTGTTAAATCAATGGCATGACACAGTCTTTCTCTAGAAGCAAGCATATATATATTCTTACTTGTCCCCCTTCCTTCACCACCAAAAAAAAAATTGATATATTCATCTTAATAAAATGTGGAATTTATTCAGTGTAATGCGTCTTTCAGAACACACTTGAAATGCTGTGTCAGCTATAGAAGGGCATTTTCTTGCTCTGGTGCTGTTCTCATGGGGTATTGTAGTATTAAACCACTTAGTCCTGTGCTTAAACTTCTCATGTCAAAGCAGCTGAAGAGACACTTTCTATCTACTCCAGAAAAATGTGTTTATTTTCTAATTCTGTAAAGTTAAAATGAAATAATACTATTTCTGCTATAAATCTATGGAAGTGGATGATCTTACATTAGATCTGATCTGATATTCAGACATCTGAAATTTGGGATCTAGTGCCTCCGAATGCATTAATGTCACCAGTAAATACCCTTTCCCGTGATCTAGAAAGTCATCTGTAGTGCCACATGTGATACCTTATGCTCATATGTTGTACATGCTTGTGCACTAAGTTATGATTTCAGACTCCTACTTCAGGGGCATGTATGGCACAAGATGAGCTATCCCAGGAGCAATAATTTTGCTGTACAAGGATATGCTATGTACTTTCAACTGCACGACAGCTAGACTCTTCCTCAAATGTGACTCAATCCACAAATTAGTTACTATGTGCTATCTTGCAGCCCCCAAAGGAGATTTCCTCTAATTCTATGAACTTGGTCTTGACTTTTTCAATCTTAGGAGTTACCATCCATCCCTTTTGTAACACTTTTGCACATTCAGAATGATATTGCAGTTTTTGAAACCAGAATTGTTACTTTGGCCACAGACGTCACTACTTAAAACCAGGTAGGAACATCATTTCAATTCTAAATAGTCTGTCTTATCTAAATAAAAAATGCTGCAGATTTTATGGTTACTGCCAACTGCAACTCTCCCTGCATCCTAAATAACCTCAGACACACTGGTCTAAGCTAGTATAAGTCATGGTCTGGCAGGGCAAAACTTCAGGACACCAGCCACAAAAACACACGAATCCTTAGGTTCCAGTTGGCAGATGTTAATTGCACAGACACATAGGAAACAGACTGAACAACAGCTGAAAAGGGTAATACAGTGTTTTAGAATTTTGGGTAGCAAGAAAAACAAGGGAGCTGATAGGACAGTGGGATTGACTTGGCCCAATATTGTATACACTTATTAAGATAAGATAATACTGCCCCATCAAATATAAAGAGCTTTATATATATATATATATATATTAACTCTGACAGCAATGTCTGTGAGCTGTTGCAGAGTCTTCAGTTCATCAAACCTCTAGCTCCAAAATATTTTTGTTTTATAGGCATTCTTTTTTATTTCCCATCTACCTGACAGAAATTACATGCTCTTTGCAATTAGACAAAGTATTTGCAGTTGCACAAACCTGTCTCTGCAGTGCCTGTTTCTGCTTCGCTTCCATTAAGCCAAAAGAAACCCAGGAAAAAAAAAATTGGTCTACCCATTACCTTAATTCTCTCTAGTCCTTTATAGCAAGAATCTTAAAATTGGTTAAACACTTTTCCTAATTCATCCCAAAGGGCGTTTCACTAGCAGTGAAGGCAGAGTGAGGGCTGTCCCATCCTGGAGAGAGAAGCCTCTGGCGTTTACTCAGGAGCAGCAGGATGAGTTCAAGTTCTCCACTGGTTTTAAGGGATCATGGATGTCATGGTCTCGCAGTTTGACTGGGCAATATTTTAACAGCAGGACAGTATTGTGTCTGTTCAAAAGTAAGTCCTAATGCATGGGCAGAAGACACTCTGTTGGTTTTGCCTGGAGTGAGTTAACTTTCTTCACAGTCGCTAGAATGGGGCTGTGCTTTGGATTTGTGCTGAACACAGGGTTGATAATACAGAGATGTTTTTGTTACTGCTGAGCAGGGCTTACACAGAGCCAAAGCCTTTTCTGCTTTTTATACTTCCACCCTGGTGGGGAAGTTGGAGGTGCATGGGAGGCTGGGAGGAGACACAGCTGGGACAGGTCATCCCAACTGACCAAAGGGATATTCCAGACCATGTGACATCATGCTCTGTACACAAAGCTGGGGGAAGAAAGAAGGAGGAGAGATATTTGGAGTTATGATGTTTGCCTTCCCTGATCACCATTACACATGATGGGGCCCTGCTCTTCTGGAGATGACTGAACTCCTGCCTGTGCATGGGAAGTGCTGAATTAATTTTTCTTTGTTCTTATTCCCTTGTGTGAATGGCTTTTGGTGTCCCTATTAATTTTTCTTTATCTCAACCCATGAATTTTCTGGTGTTTACTCTTTTGATTCTCTCGTTCATCCCACAGGTGGGGCAGTGAGTGAATGGCTGTTGGGGCTTGGCTGCTGGCAGGAGTTAAATCATGACACACACACACAAAAAGGAAAGGTTTGAGAGCAGATACCAAACAGGAGAAATTGTGATATGATATGGTGATAAACAAAAAAGAAAGAGGAAGAAAGGAAAGGGGAAGGGGGAAAAGAAGGGGAAGGGGAAGGGGAAGGGGAAGAGGAGGGAAGAGAAGTTTTCTATATTATATATATTATATGTATTTTCAATATATGGCACTTCATATTTATGATATTTTTTATGTTTTTATATATATTTTTATACCACAAATAAGGAACACCAGGATCTTCTCCATAACTAGTGCTGAAAGACAGGATATGAGAGAAGCTCCTCACAGTGGAGCAGGATTTCAAAATCTATGCTTACACCTGAGTAGGGTTTTGAAATCAAAATAGGTTAATATCTCTTGTTTTAATATCAGTTTCACCTCAAAATATTGGCTAAAAGAGGGCTTTTGTAATTTTTGAACTAGATGCTAAAAATATTCTGTAGAAGCTGTAAAATGTGAAGAAAATAATTCTAAAAGAAAACAGAGGATGGAAGCCTGGTAATGGTTTAACTATAGTAAAGGTAGCAAGTTATCTACAAAAACAAATGCTGAAGCTTGAAATTAAAAGCTTGACTTAGCAATGGAAGGCTTGTTGGGACAATGTAATATTTAGCAGCAAGACTTTCAACTGTTTTTCAAATATATACAAAAGAGACAATGTAGAATGTAAAAGTCAGGGAAGAAAAAAAGTGTTTTAAAGGAATGTAGACAGATTTACAGAAATGAATGCAGCACATTACTAGTAGCTGAATTTGGTCAACTGAGACCAATTAAATCCTCTAACTTTCATAGTACTCTTAAAATAAAATATATTTTGTTGCTTGGGTTTTTGGGTTTTTTTGTGATTTCTAGAGTATTTGGGGTTTTGTAGGTTGTTGTTTGTGGATTTTTTCCCCAAGTACAACCCACAGAATTCATTATTTGTGATTAAGTAAGAAACTATGTTCATATCTGTTTTAAATAATTCAACTTTCTTCTAGGCAGTTTCACTTTCTGTGAAAATGACTTTTGATAGTGGAACTGGATTCTGAATCCAGAACTGGTGATGTCTGGTGCATGTCCCCTAGAAAGAGAGCTGAAAAAAAGGCTCTGTATAACTCAGACCTATCCAGAATGTTATTACTTGAAACAGTCTCTTTGAAATAGTATGGAAATGGTATAGAAATGTATCACACTGATACAGGAAGGGTTTGACAGTGGGACTCAGTACATTGTTTTAAATAATATGATGATGACTGTGCAGAAAAAAAACTGTTTCCAGCTGCTACACCAGCATTGAACTCTAGTTTTAATCAAAGATTTATGCAGTGTGAATGATAATTATAGTCCAGCTTTACTGGAGTAATGAGTCCAGGTCTGAAGTCCCCAGTAGAAGAAAGATGTGTTCCTGTTGGAAAAGGTCCACAGGCCAGCCACAAATTTGATCAGAGCTGAAGCGCTTATTCTACGCAACCAGGTCGAGAGAGGTGGGGCTGTTCAGCCTGGAGAAGAGAAGGCTATGGGGAGAATTTACACCAATTTCCAGTACCTAAAGGGGCCTTATAAGAAGAGTGAAGAGGGGATTTTCACAAGGTCAGGTAGTGATAGGACAAGGGGAATTAAGCTGAAGAGCAGTAGGTTTAGATTATATATTAGGAAGAAATTCTTTACTGCAAGGACGGTGAGACACTGTTACAGCTTGCCCAGAGAAGTTTCAGACTCCCCACCCCTGGACATGTTAAAGACCAGGCTGGATGGGACTCTGAGCACTTGATCTAGTGGAAAGTGTGCCTGCCCAGGACAAGGAAATTGATGTTAAGGATCTTTAAGTGCCCTTTCAACCCAAACCATTCTATGATTCTATAATTATATGATTCTATGGAAACAAAATTAAACAAACAAACAAAAAAACAGATACAGTAATTAACTTGTTGCAGTAGATGGAAACATCTTTCCACTGGTACTGCTAACCTGTTGGAATGTTACTGGACTTCCTTTGTCATTGAAAAACCCCAACAAAACAAATAGATAAAAAAACCCACAAAACCCCCTACAGAATTCTGAGTCCTGCTATGACTGGTCAAAGAAGTAAATTTAATGCTCTAGAAATATTTCTGTAATAACTTCTGTTATCATGATAGGTCTCAGGGGTAGCCCAGTGTTTAGAATAAATCTGATTATACTGATAACGGTATGCAGAATGATCCAGGTGCTTTTCAGGGCAATAAAAATACAGAATGAAGTGGAAGTCTGTTACTTGTATAAAAAAAAAGTCTGAAATAAAAATGCAAATTTTTCTTCATCTGGAAAGTGGTGCCATCAAAGCAAACTAGTTATATTTTACAGGGGGGAAAAAAAAAGGAAAGAGTAAAGGAAATTCATTGATTCCAACTAACAGTGCTAGCTAGCCATTCACATGCACTTAAACTATGTATGAAGCCCTCATTCTTTGAACTGAAGTTTTCTCTGTTAATCAAAGGACCTATTTTGCAGTACTTGCAGTATTTACTTTTTGACCAATCTAAGATGTCTACTACAGAATTTCAACCCATACCTTCACATCTGTGGTGTTGGTAGGAAGTAAAAAAATTTATTGTGATATCCATTGGTGACTTTCTTCACGGACTTAATTGTATAAACATGCCAAGGCATAAAAGCAAGACAGAAAGTCAAGGGCTGCAGTCACCTAAGTTAGAAAGGGGCTGCCCAACAGGATAGAAAATGAAAGAAACTAAAAGAAAAATGCTGTGTAGTTTTAGAAGCAGGATTAAACACAGTCTGTGCCCATTTAAGATCCTGTCCACATAGCTGTAAAGCTCCAGTATGAAAAGAGAGTGACAATTCAGTACCACCTTCTAAAACTCAACAAGAACTTTAAGTATTTCAGACTACAGAAGCTTCTGGTCCTGAGGAGCACTGGTGGCTTTCAAACATAGGGTAAGACAGACTGTAAACAAGTGTCTGGGAACTATGATTCCCTACTGTCCATACTATTCTGCATTATACTATCATTCCTGTATCATGGACTGTTATTCCACAATGCATTCATTTACTGAATCCTACTTCCACAAATTTTAGATTTTTTAAATTTCACTATTTATTTTAAAACTTTTAGAATAATTAGAAAATCATGATAAAGAAACAGATCTGTGCTCAGCAGTACTGTTCAAATCCACTAGGAGGCCTTTGCAAGCTCCTTAAAATGAAGTTATACAAAAGAATTGTTTTCAACATTCCAAGTATGGAGTGCCTATGTAAAAATATTTGCAGGGATTATATCCTAAAACAACTGAAAAAGTGAAGATTCAAAATTTGTATTAAGTCTGTTATGTTCTTTCTTTGGGCCATACCTTTGTCATTTGCCCTCTCTCTCAAATTTTTGGCTTTGTTTCTATTTCTGTGCAACTTTTAATTATCTAGGGAAATACTTATTTTTCAGGTGGTTTGAAGGCATAACTGAAACTCTCTTCTCGGTTCTTCATAGATTTGGTAGATAGTTGAGAAAATTCAATATCCCCTTCAATTGCTTAAACGTAAGTATTGCCTTATCTGGCATATTCTGTTTTGTCCTTCATAAAACTTCAGATCCTTTTAACTACTTGGACTTGAGTGTGCAAGTGATGTGATTACATTTTGCTGTCAAAGCTCTAAATAAAAGATTACTGTCATGTTCTATATGTTGCCATGCGTAACTATGCAAATTAACACTATTAAAATAATCAGCAAAATATAGTGTTCTAAGTATTTCATTACCTATTCAGCCCTTGGGCTGCTCTGGCAAGAAATATTTGCCCTGTGTGAGTCAGGCACAAAAGTCTGTATCTACTTCCTCCTGCAGTTCTTCCATGAGCAACAGAGAGCACTGTCAAGACACGGCTTTGTTTTTGTGCTGGTGCTTGGATTATTCACAGATGTGAAGGAAATATCAAGCAAGCTCTATAAACAGAATAAACCAGTAAAAAGTGCTACTGCATTGAGAAATAATGATGACAGAGTTTTTGACCTATATGTCTTAACTCAGGAAAATACCAAGTATGTATCTAACTCCAAGGGTATGAATTATCACATCCCTCAGCTTACCTAAAGTCACATTACTTTTTAGTTGTATTTAAATGCATCCAATTCCTTGGCTCAATTGAAATTGGATTACAACTGTGCCTAATTAGTGCCACTCTCAGTCAGATCCTCTTTACTAAAAAATCCTCTAATAAACAAAATACAGGAAAATCCACTTCCCTTTATAGAAATAATTAAAATTATAAATAATTAGCAAAAAATTAATACATGGTATTATTTTATGAAAGATAAAATAACTATGTTGCTGTTGTTTTTGTTGTGGTACAATCATGATGACGTACAGAATGAAAACAGACTGTAGGTCATACTTTCAGGTTGATCTCTTTCTCTAACCTATTCATCTTTTTCTTTGTGGGGAATATTGCCACTGGTAAGAAGAACTGCTCTTTCAAGATCCTTTAAAGGTATTTTTGTACCTGCAGTAAAACTTAATGAAGATTTTCACTGTTTTTACAAGGCAGTGGGAGAAGATTGGGGTAAAGAAACACACCTGGTTAAAGACAGGACATCAAAACAGGGAATGAAATCTTAAGCCAAATCATGGATCCTTAGCTATGCCAAAACTTACCTGTTGTGATAATTATGTGATTGGCTTTTATCATGTTGATTATGTGTTGAGAGCTTTATTATCCTTTCTTTCCTCTAAGGAAATATTCTAACTTTATCTAATACATGGTTTCTGCATTTTGTATATCATTCAGATGCTGATAGGTTTTGTAAGAATTCTCCTGCTTCTATGTGTTCGTTTATGTCCAAGATTTTGCTGATATCCAAAAGGATTTGTGATCTACTGAAAACCAAGTAGGAAAGGAAAAGAATGAAGGACATTTTCAGAATGCACTTATTAGTGGTAACTCAATACTAAGAATTTTAAAAATGGGTGACCAAAAATTAACCTAATCATTTAACACAGTATTTTTTACACTGAGTTCTCTGGCCATTGGATCTTGTTTCCTCTCACTTCATGAAAACTAAAATATAGACTTAGTCCAGAAAAATCATCATTTTAAAGGCATCCCACTGAAATTAAATAAGCCTATGTGCTCTTAATTAAACAGAAAGCTTAGTTCTTCTGTCTTTCCCAATAAAATAATTAGAGGCAAGTATCTGCCCTTTATAGGAAAAAATAATGAAAATTCCTCTGTGCCCTCAGACATTGTAAAAACAAAGAGACCAAATAGATTTATTCCTACTAAAATATGCCCAAGTGCTGTTTTGACCCTGACTGGTCATCAGCAGAGGCAGGGGCAAAAGCACAGATCGTCCCAGATTGTGATGCTGTTCTCTGTCCCTCTAAATGTCCAAGTTGCTCAATCAAAGTGCATGGGTGCAGTGTTCTTGGTGAGCCACATGGACTGAAGACAAGTGGCAGCTCTCAGGGCTGGGCTGGTGGAGACCCCTCTTTTTGTAATAGACAAATGAATCTCTCAAACACCGAGTCAATCAATCGTCAAGTCTTTATAAACCTGTTTGGTTGTTTGCAGACCAAAATTCCTGTTGTGATGTTGCCATAAAAGTCAGTAATTAGTTGTGGACATAATCTGTCACATTTCTATGCTCTTCTGTAGGGGTGTTTGCACCCAGAGCAGTAATTGAAACAATTACCTGTAGTTTTATCTTCCTTAAGTTTAAAGCAGAAATATCTTTTGCAGGAAAAGACTGCTTACAGGGTGGGCTGGGCTGAGCTGAGCAGGAGGAAAGAATTCTGTGGTTTTACTTCATTCCAACCAGTTTCATTAAAGTCATCAACAATAGTTGCTAGTGATTTACAGAAGCAAAAACACAGACATAAAATTAAGTTTAAGAAGCGAAATTTTAGAACAAAACTCTTCATCCTTGCACTACATAGAGAATACATATAGCTTTATGTACAGCTTCTTTTTTTCCCCTAACAGTTTGCATTCTGAGGTAGTTTTCTGCTTTTTCTTCTGTACCCCAAATTTATTGAGCTGCACTACAGCCTAAGACTCAAAGTAAGAATTGTCACTTTGAGAATAGAGCTGATTTATCAGAAAGATGGGTTTGCATTCTGCACAGAATATCTGATGAGGTGAATTTTTCTTCTTAACAATGTCTTACAGATTATTATCAAAAGCCATTAAAAAAAAACCAAAAAACCAAGGGCATTCCAAAAGAATAGCAATCAGATTTTATAGAATAAATTTTCCCAAAATCAAAGGAAGAAGCATCTTTTCTGCACCATTAATCTTCCATGAAAGCATTTTAGCATTCAAATATACTACTTCAGAGTAAAAACATAATTAAAAAAATAGGAAACACAATACCAAAGCCACCTCATAAACTTCTTTTGAAATTACTGAAAAGATGGGTTGAGAGAAAATGCATGAAATGAACTGTTTTGCCCTTAAATCAGTTCATGGTTTGTACAGTCTGAAAACTTTAAAGTATGTCCTTTAAAATGCTTAGTTGCAATCAAAATAGTTCAGTTTAACTCTCTTGAAAAGGGATATTTTTATTTTTTGAAGGGAAAAAATGAAAACCACATCTTGTCAGTGAAAAAAAATCATACATCTTACATTGGCAAAATCATAATATATCTAATAAATATTTAGAGTATTCACATGTCTTTTATACATGTTTTTGCAAAAAATATCATTTATTTAAAGTCAAAATTATGTGAAATATAATTCACTTTTCGTGTAGATGTCTTAGCTTTAATTTACTGATGTGTAAAGTACAAGTAATCTTGAGATTTACATAATTTTCAATATTTTACTGACAGTAAACCAGTTTCATTTTTAAGATTAATACAGCTGTAGTATCTGCAAATCTAGTTTAAATTTTCTTTGTATTTTATATATGTGATTTAAATTGTAGTATATAGAGTGGGAATGGTGCTGTTAAAATCAAATAAAAAATGCAGTTAAATGCAGTTCCTTACTTCTCCTTTGATGTTGCACAAACTTTACAGTATCTGGCACCAATAAAATAGTAACATAGAACTAACATTAAATAACATCTAATCCCTTTTATTTTCTATTAAAGATCCCTTAATTTTCAAGACTCTTTTATCCATTTTTCAAGTAATCAATATTACTCCTGCACATGAGCAAAGGAAAAAAAAATCTGTGGTTTTCTCCATAAGCTCCTGTCAGATGCCTTCATGCAATTATTTTACTAGACAACCATCTCCATAACAATTTCTTTTTTACTAAGAGGGATAGTAACAGTAGTCAGTTATGGTTTGTCACTGCACATGAGATAGTGTTCATATCAAGATGGGTTTAGGTAATAATCTGAAATAAGAGGTTGAAGCAATTTTAAAATGAAGTTTTGTCCTTTTCTAAAAGAGGAATGTTAGAAATATGGGAAAAAAAAAAAAAAAAGCTGAATCAATGTTTGCTTTTGTCCTGTGAGGGGCACGAGTGAAATCAAAAGGCACACTGGCATGAGTAGTGCAGATACCCTGCAACACGTTTGTGCTTGCCAAAAGGAGCTGATAAATGCCCTTCTGTGCTCAGCACTCACCTGCTGCTGCCTGTGAGAAGGGTTAGTGCAGCTTGGGAGTGCTGAGTCAAACAAATTGTATGTTTATTGCTGCTAATTAGCTTTTTTGGGTTTGGGTTGTTTTCGTTTTGGAATGCATCTGGTGAATTTTCCTCTTTCCTTTGATGAAGCTTGGGGCCAAAATAGTAAAAATGGTTGAAAAGACCCATTTTCATCCTCATTGGCACTGGAACTACTTTCTACTACATTCCCCTTTCTTCATCCTCTGGGTATAAGTACTCCTCTAGATATCAGACCTGAACAGCAAGGAAGACACTTTGGCCTACAATAAGCATAGACCGTTTGCAAAGTAATCTTTTCAGAAGATGTCGTTTGTCAGTGTAAAAGAAAAAAAGCAGTTCCTTGAAGTTGTCAATCAACCTTCACAAGTAAATTTCAAGCAGAAAGCCAACCGTAATTGAGAGTCCTATAATGAGATGCTCAGCATGATTTCAGAAGCTTCACAGTCAGGGGCAGGCAGGTTGTCATTTTAGGAGACATTTTGGATTTGGTTTTTTTTTTTTTTTCATGGCTAGAGATTGATATGATGGAGATGAAAAGCTTGATCTTAAAATAAACCCATTTTTGGAAACCTTATACATAAGGAATCAGACATTTATTGCTACTGTATTAGAACCAGTCTTTTTCATATCAACTCCCACCTCTAAAACACCTCATTTATTTGCAGAATTATCCTGAGATTTAACGGTAATGACATGTCATAATATATATTAGGAAATTCCTTGCGGGCTATTTGAGACTTCTGGCTCAGCTTAGGACAAAGGGCTGAGAAGAAACTGAATGAGCTCTTCAGTAGTCCAGGGAGGCATTGTTTCCTCAAGAAAAGGAGCAATTCTGATGCTGCTTCTTTTTTTTTGTCAGTGAGTTTCTGAGATACATCTTGTATGTACTGCATACACTGCTGCTGCCTCCAACTCACTTCATTTCGAGCAGTTAGGGGTCAGCAGAGGGACAGCTTTCCTTGTTTCCTGCAACACTCTACTCTAGGGAAAGAAAAAAGGGCTGCTACAGAGCCAGTCCTCTTCATACATTTCTGGAACACTCAGGTCACATGAACAAAGAGGCCAGCAGGTCACTGATTTCCTTTCCCCTCAGAGGGACGTGTAGGTCAGTCTGCATTGTGGCTCATGGGTAGCAGTTTCCACGGAAGAAAGAAAGAAAAAAACAGAGAATACAAACCAACACTCTTCCTAATCCTAGGTTACTTTATCACATCTATGATTGATGGCACTATCACGGAATAATATGAAATAGATGACAGATTTACAGCCCTATATGAAAAGATCCACCTACTAAATACAGTTTGGGATGTAAAGACTCTTTCAGGCCTGTGTCATAATGACTGTTAGCCCCCTCCAACCCTTCTATTTTAAACACCAGAAAGAAATTTAACAATGTAATGACTTGCTAGAGAAGATTAAAAGTTATGATAATTGTACTTTCTGTCACAATATTAATTTATTACTTTCATTTTAGAGAGCAATGCAGGATTAGCATTAAGAAGTATGTTGACATGATTTTCAAAAGGGAAGTGCAATATAAGGATTCCTTAAAAGGACGTTTGTCTATATTTATATTTGCAGAGGGTTGATTATGGAAAACTGACTAGTTCATAGTATGATGGACTGTTGCATCTGTTGCTGGTCACTCTTTGTAAACTGAGAACATGTTTGTGGGTGTAAACATTACCATTGCAAGAAACCTCCTTTTACAGAGAGAGGCAACCAAGATACATGAAATGAACACAAGTACAAAAACTGTCACAGAACTGCAGAATAAGAGGAGTTGGAAGGGTCACACAAGGATCAACAATTCTTGCCCCTGCACACACTAGCCCACATCAGGTGCCTGAGAGCTTTGTCCAAACACTTCTTGAGCTCTGTCAGGCTTGGTTCTGTGACCACTTCCCTGGGGAACCTGTCCCAGTGCCAAACCACCCTCTGGGGTAAGAAATCTTTTTCTAATACCCAACCTAAACCTCTTGTGATTCAGCTTCATGCTGTTCCCTTGGGTCCTTTCACTGACCATGAGAGAGATCAGTACCTGCTCCCCCATTCCCCTGACAAGGATGTTGCAGACTGCAAGAAGATCTCCCTTTGGACTCCTCTTCTTTAGGCTGAATGGACACCAGGCTGAATCGTGCTCTCAACCACTCCTCACACGGCTTCTCCTCAAGGCCCTTCACCACCCTCATGTCCCTCCTTGGGACACTCTGTAAGAGCTCAATGTCATTTTTTGTATTGTGGCACCCAAAACTGCCCCCAGCACTGGAGGTGAGGCCGCCTCAGTGCAGAGCAGAGCGGGACAATCCCCTCCCTTGCCCGGCTGGTGATGCTGTGCCTGATGCACCCCAGGACACGGGTGGGCCTCCCTGCTGACTCCTACTTAACTTACAGTAAACCAGGACCCCCAGGTCCCTTTTCACATTGCTTCTTTCCAATATCAAATTCCCCATTCTGTCTGTACATCCAGGGCTGCCCCATGCCAGGTGCAAAATCTGGCACTTTACCTAGTTGAATTTCATATGGTTGGTGATTGCCCAGCACTCTTAGTTATCAAAGCCTCTCTGCAGGGTCTGCCTGCTTTTGAGAGAGTAAACAGCTGGTTTTGTATCATCTGTCAACTTGTTAAGTATCCATTCCAGGCCAGTGTCCAAGCCATTTATGAAGATGTTGAAGAGCACAGGGATGAGGATAGAGTCCCTGTGGAACCCCCCTAGTGACAGGTCACCAGTCTGGTGTCACCCCATTCACTGTAATCCTTTGTGCCCAGCCCATGAGCCAGTTGCTCACCCATCAAATGATGTATTTACCCAGCTGAACAATGGATATTTTGTCCGGGAGGACACAGTATCAAAAGCTTCACTGAAATCTGAAATGGTTACATCAACTGGCTTCCCTTTATCAGCTGGGTAGGTTATGCTGTCATTAAAGGAAATCAGGTTTGACAAGCAGGACTTTCCCCTGTTCCAGCTGTGACCAGTGTTTGCTTTGCCTCTCAGGTGTTTCCCAATACATCTCAGAATAATCTTCTCCATGACTTTACCAGGCACTGAAATGGGACTGACAGTTCTGTAGTTTTCAGGGTCCTCCTTATTGCCCTTCTTGAAAACTGGGACAATGTTTGCCAGCTTCCTATCAGCTGAAACCTCTCCAGATTCCCCAGACTGCTCAAAAATCATTGAGAGACGTTTTGTGATGACATCAGGATACTGATAAAAATTGTATTTCTGGGAAATAATATCATCAATACAGGATCCATAAAGAAGCAGGGCAAAGATCTACAGGCTGGAGTCTGTAATTTCACCTCACTTTTACCTGGCTATATAGAATAAATAGTCTCTTTGTTATACACAAATAAATTTACATGGCACTCAGAAATTATATAATGATAATTTTTGAAGCCTGAGTTTCATTAACATACCTTCATTGAATAGTGCTAGTTATTCCTTCTCCATCATGTCAGTTACTCAAAAAATTTTCTTTCTACACGTGTCTTATCCATGAAGAGTAAAAAATGTCAATAATTGTCTAGCAGTTTTACAACACCTTCATCTCACAAAGACCACCCTATTTTGACTACTCTCAATTGGTCTGGTTTCAGATCACCACACCAAAAACTGTGAATGCCTATAGATCAGTCTTATTCCTTAACAAATCCTAATTCCCCCAGAAGTTTTAAAAATAACAAAGGGAGATGAAAAAGCAAATGAGACATTTATTTTTCAGATGTTTCCACTGAAGAAAAGTAGTTTCAAAGCACCACTTGCCAAGGAAAACTAAATAAATACATTATCCTGAACTGCTGAAATACAGGACTGTGACGTTATTGTGCTTTCATGACAGGTCCATTATATTGCAATGAAAATTATTAGTCTATATGGTAGTTATGTAAAGAAAAATACAAGCTAGGAAATTCTTGATATAAAAGTATATTTAGATTGAACTGTGTAGATGCCTTAGAAACAGCAATTCATTTTGGTACTTTCTAGTTTTAAATCAATCTTCCAACAAAGTAGAACTTTTGGAGGATCTATGACACACCGTTTTGCTAATTTTTACAATGGTTTGATAGGCTTGCAACTTCTAAGGAACTATGTACTCTTACAGTGATTTTTCTGTGTAACATAGAGTTACAAAGAGTTGTGCTTTACTTCATAATAAAGTTTTAAACAACGTAAATTATTTAACCCAGTTATAAACAAAAACCACAATATGAATACACACTGAAATTTCTGCATATAACCTCAGTAGTATTGACCCGTATTAGTATTTCAGAAGAACAAAAAAGGTGAAGATGCTACAAACTGGCAAGTATGAAGCAGAATACAAATAGTATCAATATTCTGTAACATAGCTCAGCTAAGATTGTGCTGGGTACTGCATGAAAGCACAGCAGAAAGCCTGCAGTGTGCAGTGAGTGTTTCCTGGCACATGCACTTTGTGGTCTCTGCAGCCATGAGGAGGAGCCAGCGTGTGTCCTGTCCTTCTGCATACCTGGGGAGCATGAGCAGGGTGGTTTCTGCAGGCAGGGCTGGTGACAGACCCTGTGGGACAGTGCAGGCATGCACTTGCCCACCAACCACCTGTGTCCTTGGTGCACAGTGCTGCGACTGCAGGGGCCACCTGCCAGGGAACCCAGTGGGATTTTTCAGAAGGCTGCTCAAATTTTTAACTAATTTCTCCATCAAAATGTGAGAGTAGTCACATGGGACAACCCAGCTTTTAAAGTCGAATATATGCCTATTTTTTTCCTCTTTTCGTGCAGCCTTAGGCCCTGTGTAGAAGAGATGGGACAGTGCAAATGATGGCTCAGGCACCAAACAGAAATCCACTCTGAGGGAGAAAAATGGTGAAGGCAGTAAAAAGTCACCGTTACATAAATTCCTGTCATGTGTCTTAAAGGAAAGACTGCTTTCTCTCTCTTCAAACCAGCTCACTGAGATACATACTGTATTTCTCTTCCTCAGATGAGATTAGGTTCTGATATCTAGAAGAATCTATACAGAAATTTATTGCTGTAATTTGTGTAGTCCTAATCAACAATAGGATCAATCCTGATTTCCTTCTTACTGACCCTATGAGCAAAAGCAATTAGTAAGAATATTTGCTATTAAAAAAAATCTTAGAGTTACAGGTGTTTCCCTGGATCAAATATGTGTGCACCTAGTAACAGAGGAGAAATCCTATCTGATTATGCACTCAGTACATAGATTCATAGTCATAGGATAATTTAGGTTGGACAAGGCCTTTAAGAATAGGGAATCCAACTAACCAAGCAGTGCCAAGTCTGTCATTAATCCATGTCTCTAAGTGCCACATCTACACTTTTTTAAAACACCTCTAAAGACGGTGTCACAACCACTTCCCTGGGCAGCCTGTTCCAGTGCTTGATAACCACTGTAATGCAGAAAATATTCCTATCGTACAATCTAAACCTTCACTGATGCGACTTGTAATTTCCTCTTGTCCTGTTGCTTGTTACCAGAGAGAAGAGACCAATTCCTAGCTCTCACAATCTCCTTGCAGGTAGTTGTAGAGAGTGAAGCGGTCCTTCCTGATTCCCCTTTTCTCCAGGCTAAACACCACCAGTTCCCTCAGCCACTCCTCTTAAGATTTATAGCTTCAGTTCTGCAATCCATCCATTTTACAGGATTAGTCCTGCAATATCATTGTACTTGAGGCTTTTACACTACTGTTATAAAGTGCTATGTCACCACAGTTCCTTCACAGCTCTGGTTTAGTTTAGACAGCAGTCTGGAAGCATCAGCTTGACAAAATGCAGATATCTAAGGGCAATTTTTTTTTATTGTCCTGAGGAAGGACTTAGAGTTCCTTTTGCAGCATGAATTATTTAATAGAGTTTAAAAGAAGCAAAGGTCCTTGATTTTTGGCAATGTTAATTTTAACTGAAGAAAGTATCAAGAGCATTCACTCAAACTGATACCAAAGAAACAAACAAAAAAAAAAATCAGCTTTCTGAAAAATGGCTTTCTGAAAGAATGCTCTTATTTTGAAAATTGCATTCAGTGTCATATCAAGGGTGTGTATTAATAATATGAGCCACAGACAAATTGATTTAGGAGAGAAACTACATTACAACTTGGGTTTTCCAGTCAGTCATTAAAATCTTTGTCAGAAACGGTATTCTTGTCACTTTACTTTGATTTGCATGTCCTTTAGTATTGTCATGCTTGTCTTCTGCTGTCATTTTTTAAAATGGTGTCTAAAGTTTGATTTCAAAATCTATATTTATGTAGCTGAATTGACAACTTGATTTTACAAATCAAACTTGATAATCAAGCAGTTCTCACTCATAACAGGGTTGCATGGTGCATGATCAGTACTTTTAGATGGCTAAATATATCCCAGCATCAGGGCTCTGGTAGTTCTGGTGGCTCTGGTAATGCCATATCATGGTGACAAGTTATCTTGATTTGTTGCTACAGTCTACATGATATTTCATTGTAATAGCACACCAGTCTGTGGCCTAATTCAGTGATTGCAACCAACAGTATTCTAGGATCAATCCCTGTTTCCACAATAACGGATCTGAAATAAATTTGTCAGATATTACAGAAATTGGGTCACATAAGTGATGCCTTTGTAATGGTTACAAAATCGTTCCCACAGAAAAGATCACTGACTACTGAACTGAACACCTGTTGAAAGGCAGAAATAATACTCTCAGGAGCAAAAGCAAAAGTTTATCCAAATACACATTTCTGTATCCAAGCTACAAATGAAAAATCAGAATAAGTTTGATATGATATAAATAAAAATAGTAGAGGAGATTTTATAATAGCATAAAGGTTAGAGGAGCTGTTTTAGGACAGTAAGGCTCTAGAAAGAATTGAAAGCAATTAGGAAAAAAGAAAATGAAATAAAAACATAGACATTAAAGTGTACACGCATAGACACACATATATAATATATATTATAAAACATACATATATACATATACATATACATGTATACATAAGTCTATAGTATTTATACAGGTATCTGTCTTTTAAGGTGTGTGTAAATGTAGAGGATAAAAATATCGAGCATTCTGGAAAAAAAGCTGCTGTTTAAAGCATATGATCCCCTATTAAAAAACTCAGTGTGAAGAGTAGATTCACAGTGATTCTTATGATACCTTAAGGAAATAGGAGAGAAATTATACAGGGAGGAAGTGAACAGCCAAGACTTTATATGAGACTGAAAGCCTCTTCCATTCCCTGTTGGGACCGTTCCTTTCAGCTAGGGCAAACCTTGGTCATTAACATTCTCACAATCGTTATATTGCTGCTTGCAGAAGGAAGCAGCACATCCTTCTTTCAAGGAAACTATTTATTACACTTCTATCTACACTTCTAAGATAGACAGGGCTTATCAAATATTTTACATAAATTCTCACTGTTTAAAAGACTTTTGAAAACATCAGCTTTTAAAGGGCTATTTAGTGCTTGGTTCTAGTCAAAATTGGTTGCAATTTCTAATTATTTTGTTGGTAGTTTTCTGGATTTACATTTATATTATTCTATCTAAAATTATTTC
Organism: Eopsaltria australis; assembly: GCA_034509425.1. Taxonomy (NCBI): domain Eukaryota; kingdom Metazoa; phylum Chordata; class Aves; order Passeriformes; family Petroicidae; genus Eopsaltria; species Eopsaltria australis. The sequence continues at coordinate 317,321 of JAVTVJ010010687.1, forward strand.
TTTAATATCTACTCAGATTTGAAAGTTTGAAAAGCTGGATAACTGAGGTGTTCGCATTTAGAAGAAAAATGTTTATCAAATGGGTATTTATGAAACTTCCACAACCATGGCTCAGATCTGTATTTCCTATCATCTAGTCACCTAGCCACCACTTTTTTTGTTTAGGAGACACAACATTCTGCAAGACTTTGATCTTGGTCCATCCTTTGAGAACACAAAGTAAAGGCAACATCTTAAATAATGCAACTTGTGCAATCTCCAAAGCAAATGGCAAATTAATCAGTCTCTGAATCCTTGTTTTTTTGAAGACTTGTGCATTTTTAAAGAAGATGGAGTAATTGTTTAGTGACTTGGTGCCATTGATTTTCATTATGGATGGTGTTGACTAGGTCTGTGTCAGGTCACCTGGGAGAGATAGCCTTTGCATAGCTAAATAAAATGGGGAAAGTACCATTTCTTATTCCATATTCAAGAGGAAAGCTTCAGTCCTTGAAATAAGTTTTGTGTGACCTTCTGGACAAAGAAATTTGTCCTTTTTGGCCATTAGAACAAATGAGAGAAATGCAAAGCTACATTTCTTCTCATTAAGCAGAGGTCTGGATTTTACAGGCCAGCAGATTCCTGGTTGAGAAAGTTGGTCAGAAGAAAATATTTAGAATAAAAGAGAAATGCTCTCATTTTCTAAATGTGTATCATACTACTTGATTTCTCCATTAATAAGATCTTGAAAATATCTGGATAGTAATATCTGGAATAGAAATTAAAAGAACCCATTAAAAGAAACAGATTTACTTTAATACTGGTTAAACTGGTATTGTGTTATCATAAGAGAGAAATTCCATTATATAATAATCATATTTAACTGAGATACAGATTTAATATACCAATTTCCAAGTATTTTCCTCCTAAGATTTTGCTTGTAATTTTGAAGCAGTTATAATTTTTATATTTTCAGAAGTGACACAGAATTATTTCTGAACTATACTAAAATTCGTATTTCTTACACTTCAAAGGATTGAAAAATATTTAATTTTGATCCCACTTCTGATTTTGCTTTCAAATTGGGCAGATTTTTTCAGTTTGTGTGTTTGAGGGTTTTTTTTGTTTTGGTTTGGTTTGCTTTGGTTTGGTTTTTTACTTTCTTCTCTTCTTGTTTCTGGATTTTCCTCCCACTTTCTGCAGTCTAATTCTTCTCCATTCTTGCCATCTAAACTTTTTCTTTTCTCAAGTAACTCAGCCTCACTCAGTCGCATTAAAATGAAGTCTGTAATTTTAGTGCTTTACAATAGCTACTGGATTTAGGAAAAAATCACACACTTGTCATATTGTGATGACTCAGTAAATTTCTCAGGAGGAAAATGTGACTTTTAAAGCTTTGTTGGCTGGCAGTGCTTTTTAGATATCCGCTTCAGCAAATTCTCTCTCATTATGATAACTGTGCAATGAGAGTGTGCAAGCTGTTACACAGTCCAGCAGACAAAGAAATTGAGTTTTTCTAGAATGAGGTGCCTTGGAAAACAGAACACTTCAATCTGTCTGATAATGTACTAGTAAATATAACCATCAAATTCATTTTTATTTGCTCAACCTGCTTCCATAAATACGTCAATTAGAATCTTGTCAAAAACATTCCTGAAAAAAGGCAAAGGAACATTGTTAAAATAGTGGTAGCGTTTTGGGATAGCTGACAGGTAATTTGAGACTACAAAGAGGTTTGATTGATTGACCAAGCATTCCTCCCATAGAGGCTAATATAAAACTTTTAAGAAAGCTATTAAATATCTCTTATGCTTCCTGTGTCTCCTCTAATGGTAGCTGTGGGATGCATAATAACCACTTTTCATTTCTATCAGTCAGGTCAGAGGGGAGGAAACAGGAGAAAGCTAATGAGCATGGGGTCCATGAAGAAAACACTGATGCATATGACAGTAATAACTTAATAGAACTGTCTTTAACAAGAAAAAAGCAGTTGTTTTTAAAATAATTCTGGTTTGGTGGAGCTGTGAAGGGGTAGAAAGGAGACAAAGGTAGAAAGATGCTGTGAAGGGGTAGAAAGGAGACAAAGGTCCTCATCTATACAGACCAGTGCATATGCACAGTATCACTTGATACATGGGGGTGAAAATAAACGTTAAAGTTCCACAGGCTAAAGCTTCTGGTGATACATGGCGGTGGACACCACACAGTTTACCCCAACATCTTTCCTAGAACAGAAAAACTGAGCTAGAGATGTATCTGAAAATTGGCGCTGTGCCTTCCTCTGGTACAGAGCAAAACATTATTGAGTTTTTCCTCTTGAAATAACTGATGAGGACTCTGGTGATGTTTGTTAACTATCAGTGATGTTACAACAACTCTTGTTAATTATGTCTTTATCCAGCAAAATGGTTGCTGGTGACTCTGGGGCTGAGAAGGAAGAAGAGGGAAAGCATTGCACAAATTGTTTGTAGTGGGAGGCACTGGTGTCCTCTGTCCCGTGGCCAGCAATAGGACACAAGGAAATACAATGGAGCTGCATCAGGGTAAGTTCAGATTGGATATTAGGAAAAGGTTCTTCACTGAGAGCATAGTCAGTCACAAGAACAGGCTTCCCAGGAAAGTGGTCATGGCACCAAGCCCATCAGAGTTCAAGGAATGTCTGGACAATGCTCTCATGATTTACTTTCAAGTACTGCAGAAAACAGCCTTGACTGTAAATCACACCAGATCAATAATTGCCAGACATGACATACTGTATCATCTTGTGGGCATGCATTGGTACAGGAGGCACAGACTAAGCACGCAGATTGATGAAATTTTCAGGTGAGCAATAGGAACCTGTGATATCTGCAGTCTGAGACAGAGGAGAGAGAGGAGAGGAGACTGGAGGACAAAATTTAGCTTTCTCAGCTGAAGATTAGTACCTTTAGGTACTAATACCAAAGATGAGCCACAGGCATAAATACAACACTCACTGAAGTATTAGTACTGCTACTGAAATTATTTTCCCATTATGGCATGAGTCAGGAAAACTTAAACAAAAAACATCACAAACCAAGGAAAGGTCAATGAATAAGATGCAAATCTTATTCTAGTATAAAATGTCAAGTCATTGAAAATTTTACTGAAAAATAAAAATAAAAATGGGAGTACATCTATTCTTAATCACCATGGTAACACCTGTAGGGCACATAATGACTGAAAAAACAAGCAAGAATTTTTGTAAATATTTTGGCAAAAAAAACAAAGCAATCTCTTAAGTCGACCAACTGATTTAACTCATGAAGGTAAAACAGGGTCTCTATACCATTTTTTTACTTGAATTTGTAAGTATTTAATATGGTCAGTTTGTCCTAACTGTTGCCAGGGTGCATACCACTTATGCTAGGGTTAAAAATCTTGCAATATAAAAATTGTTTTATGTTTGATAAAACAAATTTCATATAATTTCATCCTAGCAACTGATTTCTCATATGCTGCTAGTAGATTGATTATATAAATTAATTTAGACAAGTCAGAAATAGTTTTGCAAAATCATCCTGGACTAAAATTCAGTTGTTCCCAATTGTTATGTGCATCATTCTTACACCATCTAACACTATACGAACAATATTGCAGGATGAAAAACATTATTTCCACATGGGATTTATCATTTCCATTGGTACCTTTAGAGGATAAATCTTAGTGAACATATTTGCAATTGTCAATTATCAATTAACAAGGTGATGACTGCCAAAAAGAGTTATAAGCCATACTCCAGTTTCATACAGATTCAGTGTCAATAACCAAAGGTGGCTGAGAAGTATTTAAAAGGTACAGAACCTATTAACAGACACTATAAGAAAGAGGCTATGTAACTAGCATACCTTATTTAAAATTTTTAATGGTTACAGTGCTTGTGGGAAATCCATCAACTTACAGTTCTGAAAGACAAAGACACAATATTTCATGCTCTTCCCTTTTCTTTGAGAAAGTGATTATCAGGAGATAGAGAAAATACCATCTGGATTCAGCCATGTGAAAATGTCTAGCTAAATACATTCAATGTGTAATTATCAAAAGAGCTTGGGGATTTAGACATCTGGATTTTGTCCATAAATCTTGAAATCATATCTTGGACAAAATTTTGTAAATACAATATAATTTAATGAATATTTGAATGATTATGGATGTAGTTCCAATGAAGAGGGAAAAATTCCTCCAATCCACTTTTAAGTTCTCTGTTTCTGATGCATCTCATCAGTATCAAAACATTTCCAATGTGTGACGATTGAGGTGAAAATATCAGGTGACCATGAACTACATGAATAGAAGGTTAAGCAGAGAGAAACAGGAGATTGAATATGAATATTTGTGTTTACAGGCATGGATGTCCATGAATACATCAAAGTTATTTAATCCACAAAAATAATGTCTCTATGTGAAAAAAATAAGTATTTTCTAACTATTGTTAGATATGCTGAAAGAAAAGATGTCAATTAAGAAAGAAATCACCAAATAAATAGAAAAATTATGCTCTCTAATTTCCTCTTTTCTTATGCAATATTCCATCGGTTGCAAGAGTGATTTTGACTTTGAAAAATTAGGGAAAATGAAGTGTTTTATATGACAACTCAGTGGGAAATACTGACATCTCACTATTTCTACACACAACTGAAATGTTAGTTCGAGGATCACTAAGGACTGGAGTGCCCCAATGCATCAAATCTAAGGAAAAACCCATGCTAAATAATGACTCACAGTGAATATTTAGTTGTTGTTTTGTCAATGTGTCTCCATTAAGTCACAGTTTCATTTGAGGATCAAACTGGGATTTGGAGCACATATAAAATGACAGCTTACTATTTATCCTACTGTCACTGTGATTGTGAAGAATTTATTTGGTGAGACTGAAAATGTTAGTGTAAGCAAAATTTCCACCTTGAGCAAAAGACTGGACTAGTTGTCATCCCTCCCACAGTTCACCTCAAAATTATCAGAAACAAAATATAGCTAAATCACAATGAAAGATGAAAATGTTACAAATATCTAGAACAGACAATTCTGAGTAATATACTCCCTGAAATTAGTTTCTCTTTCTGTTTTCCTAGTGTCTGTTGAGACTGAGATTTCTCAGATATATTTCAATTCTATGAATTATGCATAAATTTCTTACGGCAATTCTGTGCTGCTACACTTCACCAATGACGATTAGTTAAAAAAGGCATTTTTTAATATACGTGATACTTCCCCTCTGTGATTTAACTTTTCTTCTTTCCTTACCATATTAAAAGTTAGAAGAAGATTCCAGGAAATACAATCCGAATCTATGGAAAATGAAAAAAAAAAAAAAAAAAAAAATAAGAAAAAAAGAAAAAAAAAGAAAAAAACAGGAGGAAAGAGTGGGGGAATTCAGATTGAAAAAACCCAAATAATCAGAATGGGGAAATAATAGAAAATTATTGTTATTTATCTTTCAAGTCTGCATGAATTCTTCCTTATGCTGGATTCTTATAAATATAAATCATTAATTCTTCTTTTCACTTTTGCAATAATTGCACACAAACAAAACTGTGTTAAGAGACACATACATACAGTGGAATTTTTTTTTGGCAAATACAGGAGCCTGAGTTACCAATAAATAAAAGGAAGGCATCAGGCAGGATGAATAAAAATGTTTTTTAAGCAAGAGTTCCGTTGCAGGCTTTTAATGACTTTGATTTTGTGAAGGAAATCTGAACTCTCAATGTCTGTAAAATGCATAAGCACTGCAGATTAGTGTAAGAAATTGTATCCCTACTTTGCAAATACTGGGAAATATATATTGATGTACTTGGTTGTTTATATCCACTTTTTTACTCATTTATATTGTTTGAAGTACAGCATTAGCATGAATCTCTGAATCTTTCTACTGACTAAACAGTAATATATATTAAACTGTAGATTAGGAGGCTTAATAATGTCTCTGGACTGGAATTACAATTATCCAATATTGAAATAATTATTCTAGTTTCAAAGAAATGTAGACTCTTCTGTTTCACTGTGGAAATGAAATTGTATGGTGTCAGCTTGTTGGTGACATTTTCTTTCTGGAGGGAAAAAAAAAGGTGGGTCAGACCACTACCAGGTTAGGGTATTTTAACTCATTCTAAGGAATCATGCGTGAGTAAATATTGTCAAGTTATCTATACATTTGTAGCTACTGATTACTATAGTTCTGATTCTGATTAATGATAGCTAATAGCCATTCTTCTACATACATCAATACGCTATTAACCCATTAGGCAAAAATTTTTGGACTCAGGCATGTCAGCCTTCTTGCAGCCAGATTTATTGAGTGATGGTGCAAATTGTGTCTGCCATGAGTTCCAGCCCAGCCTGTAACACCTGCAGTGAAATCTTCCTATTTCAAAGAGAACCAAAATCAGTCTTGATGGAACCAAGAAGTCTTTGTTATTCACCTTTTGAATGACCATATTTTCCTTTCCTTTTCAGGTTTTTGCATCAAGAAGGACGTAAGATATGTACAAGGCTGGGAATGTATGTATAATGTTACTTCCATGGTACTTTAGCTAACCCTTTTAGACAGACCAGTGCCTTTACTTGACCTAAGGCAAGTCAAACAGAAATATAACCAAATAGTCCTAAAACTTTTTTCCCCTTTACAAAAAGATGTTGTAACCTTAGTTAGTTTCCTTTATACATTTCACAGAAATTAGAGCTTTCTTTTCTAACATTGTGAAGCCTGACCTGACCCAGGTCTTCTGCATTAATACTGTATGCTAGCTTTTAACAGGAAGATACAAATATCCAGAAGTAGACTAATTCCTTTTATTTTTTACGCACATGGGAAAACTGAAGCATAATCTTACTACCTTATAGTCCTCCTTACCTTAAATTCAACACAGAGCTTTTATTTTCCATAGCAACAGAAACAGCATCTGCTGCAGTACTTGCTCAGTCCAGCCTCAAATGTGAGGAAAAGCAAGGATTTTAAATGCCAAGGAAACCGGTATCCTTGATATGACAAGAGAGAATTTTCTTTTACTGTCATATACACTTGAGGTACATTAGTGACTAAAATGCTCTGGAATGCAGCCCGAGGATGGGTGACTGACTCTGGTGCTGGTTTTTTCTTTTATTTTTTACTTACTTTTAAAAAAAATAATTTTAAAATCCATACTGTCAAGCAAGATATGCAAGAATCTCAAGTATCCTTTTCTCATTATGTCACTTAGTTCAGGAAGGCACAATTGCATCTTGTGGGTGGATTTCCACTGATAGGAACACATATGTTTCAAACATTCGAATTGTTTTCTTAATGCTTATACTTTCCTGGGAAATGTGTTAATTGGGAAGTTTTAAAAGTAGCAAGGTTCTAAATCTAGAATTAACCAACAATGATGTGGAAAACAACTGGGTATCAGCAAACAGGCACTGCAAGGAGGACATACAATTTTGGATTAATAGATTACAAAGAGGAGTGAGCTGCAGGTTTAGACATAGATTTACTTTATTTTCAGTTGATTAGGAAAGTTTAAAGAGGATTTATTATGAGTAAAACCACATGAAATTTTATGAAAGAGTGAATCTGGGAAGAAAATAACTGGTGTGAGGATTTTTTAAAAAATTCCACCCTAAATTAAAAAAATGTAATATAGACTGTCAGAATTAAACAGAGCAAAACCCTGCAGTCAGAGATTCTGACAGTACTACGTGTTAAGGTGGATCAGGTGCATTAAGTCAAATGTTCATTCTCTGGCACTGATCACTATTCCTTGTTTCAGCCACAGATGTGGGGCGACTGACGTGGTCAGATCTCAGAGGTCAGACACCTATTTCAAAACAATATTTAACTCCTGAATGTTGGCTCCGCTCTTGAAGTCCCAGAGCTGTTACCCTCTGGTCCTTATTAGCACCTCAGATGGCCCTTGTGATTGCTCTCTTTAAACACTTGCCTCGCTCTTCTGTGACAAAATCTTGCTCTCCTTTGACTCCCAGCAGCACAACTGCTCTGAATATATCCCAGTGCCAGGCATGCTCATCTGTCAGCAGCACTGACACTCTGTTCTGGGTCCATAAGCAACAGGTATTCTTTTAGCAGCCTTAGTAGGCTTTAGCTTGAAGTATAGTTTCTTGCAATATCTTGTTGTACAGCTTACATGATTGGGGCCTGAAGGAGTTGAAACCTGTTCTCCACATCTTAAGATTCTAAGGACAGCCCTTAAAGCTGTCAATCTTGGTACAATTTGAACAGAAACTAGAGTGATTGGAGAAAGTGTTCGAGTTTCAAAAATCTTTTCACAACAGCTGAAACTTCTCCAAATATGGTTTTCTTTGTCTTCTAAGAACACCAAAGTTGTGTCATTCTTCAAATTATGTTTTCCAAGACCTGGATAAATAAACTAAAGTATTCTAACCACCTGGAAAATAAAGAGCTATTTCTGAAATCAGATTTTCACACAATAGAAGTAGCAGACAAGTATAGCCATTAAAGATTGTAGAAACATATTAACCAATGAAAACAAAAAGCTAGAATGTGAGAACTAACCATTGAAAACAAAGTTTAGGTATAAAATCCATTTTAAAAAAAAAGTCAATAAGTGAACCAAAATGTGAAGGATTCATTTCCATTTTTACTGCAGTCTTCTTAGTGTCTTAATTTACATAAGAAACTTATGCAAACTTTGGCAAAACAGCAGCATTTTCTTGAAGAGATCAATATTTTTTATGATCTAAGAGTAGCAGCTAAAGCCATAAGTAGGAATGTATTTCAGCTATGTTTATAGATTTTTATTTTTTAAAACTCAAAAGCAGGAGTTTCATAAAACTAACATCAATGTTTCTAGAGTTCAACATACGTAACCATGTATGTTTCATAACATGCTTCCTAAAGATACAAAACTGTTGAAAAGTATTCCTTAAAATATTGTGTTTGCTAGAAAAATATTAGATTTTATGCATTACCCCGGTGTTTTAATGTATCTTTATTTATATACATGTAAAATATTTAAATTAATTATATTTTTCTTTTATTTCAAAATAAATATGAACCATGTAAGCAGGGACATAACAGAAGATAGTATTTTGTGCTTGATCTTTTTAAACAGACCAAATATTTTCTCACAATCTACAATGTACAATGTCCCTGGAAATGGAGGCATCTTACAGCTACAGGATGGAAATTTCTATTGCACTTCACATACCTATTGCCCGTCTAAGAATGACTACTGCATGCTTTTAAAAAATTGTCCCCTTATCTGATGTTTTAACTTTATAGTCTTCCACTTTCATTCCAGGAACTGATTTTTTTCAACAAAAATGAGGAAGTCTAAATCTGCATCCTGCCATATTAGATATTTTGTCAGGTTTCCATCTTAATCTTTTTTACTTCGTTCCCATTTTTTATGTTGCTGAATGAAACTGATAATGTCATCTATTTTTCTGCTTTCAGGTAACTTTCAAGCCTGGTGCAGCTGCTTTGATGAGTACAATTATAAGTCTGCTGGTACAATTATAAGTTTGCTTGGTTTCAAGCAAGCAAAGCGGGTCGTATTTATCTGTACACAAGCTACTTCAGCTTTCTTTCCTCGGCAGAACAGAGAATGAAATCTGCAAGAAGGATCTCCCCTCAGCATAGAACTCTCACCTCAGGTATTTCCTTTTTCTGTTCCATTAGTATCTAGGTCTGAAGAATGAGACCTGCCCATTTCTCTACAGTATCAATTTGTGCTTCCAAGAGTGGTTTTGCTTGAGCTGGTTTCTCTCCATACCAAAATATATGGCACGTTCTGTGAAGAGCAGCTGAGGACACTGCTTCTGTTTCATTAGGAAGAAAAGAGACTGATGGACAGCCTTATTGCTCTCTGCAGCTTCCTGAGGGAAGAACCTGGAGAGGGAGGTACTGAGCTCCTCTCCCTGGGATCTAACAATAAGACATGGGAATGGTTAAAATTTGCACCAGTCCAAGTTCAGACTGGACATCAGTAAACACTTCTTTATCCTGACACTGGTCAAACACAGGAAAAGGTTTCTTTGAAAGGTGTTTGATATCCCAAGCATGCCAATGGCCAAAGAATTTGGACAATGCTTGTAAAAACCTGCTTTAAATTTAAGTCAGTCCTGTGAAGTGGTCAGGCAGTTGTTTAGGATGATTGTTGTAGGTTCCAACTGAAATATTAAATATTCTATTCTAATTTCACTGGAGTAATATCACAGCCATCCCATGTATGGAGAAGCTATAATGAATTCCTCCTCCTTTTTCTGGGAAAACATATTTTTGGGATATGTAGGCTTAGAAAAAGTCCTCAATTTTTTAAAGTGTCAGAAGCTCCTAAAACCAAGCAACTATCAGTAAGTTCAAGGCTGTGCTGTGCTTCCAGTTCTTGGGCATTCTCCCATAGCCTACATCACCCTCAATCTTAACCTGTGTTTTGAGTGCATTATCCAGCAGATTTTACATTGAAACTGGATATCCTTGGCCTTCCTTCCCCTACTTCAGCAGTTACCAGTAAAAACAATACCCTCTCCATAACTTCTCACAGTTTTTCAGCTCCAGATTATATTCTCACCAGATCATCTGCCCTCAAAACACAGACTTTCTTAGACACCCATATATTGAAGGAGCCCACTCTGTGTATGCAGCTATTCCCTCTGGCTGAAAATAAAAATTCACTCCTCAGAGAACAGTCTGCCAAGTGTGCTTTTGACATTGAAATACAAGTTTAGAACATTACAGTGAACCAATGTATATTCAGATTGTTTAAACTGATAATCTGAAAAAAAAAAAAAAAAAAAAAAAAAAAAAAAAAAAAAATTCACATTCTTTCTGAATACTCCCAAATAGTTCAGACTTCAAAATTTACCTTTCCTGCCTGGAGTATGAGGAATTTTGTTACTTCATCAAACAACAGTGCTAAAAGTCTGTGTTACTGAAGGTCAGAGAACAGTAACATTATAAGAAGAAAGTGGAAAAAAACCCCATAAATATTCCCTCCCATTTTCACTGCTGCCTGTCACTGTGTTGCTGATACATAAGATTGAGTTTGAGGAAAATCTATAAATGCCTGTATGAGAACTGCAGTGATTTTTCAGCCTTAATCCCATGAATGCACTTTAAAAAAGTATATAGTTGGCTTTCCAGGTGGAATTTGCATGTTATATTCAAAATCCAGATAATTCCATATACATTTCATATATATATATATATATATATATATATATATAGTTCACAATACATTCAGGAAACATGAAATAGATTTTGAGGGAAAATGTAACTCTGGACAACAAGTAAATTTGTCATTAACTTGAGCAGGAACAGGATTTCATTCTGTTTGACATGGTATAAAGACACTTTTTTCAAAGGATATGAAATTCTACATAAAGAAGTCCTGCCTATCTTCACCATTCTTTAAGCTATGCTTCTTGTTTGCCATGGAGACTTCTGCTACTCTAGGCCTGGGTTAATATATTTTAGTAAGAAAAAGAGGATATTTTCACTCACAGAAAAAAGTGCTAATGAAAATTTTGACAATGACCAGCAATGCTTGCCCCTGATGCAGTCTACCTTGTTCTAGACTTTTTTGGAAGGCCCTCACTAGGAGGAAAGGCTTATTACACTGGTTGACTCTTTACACAGAAATGATGATACAAGAGCCTATTCAATATGGAAGCTATTTAAATCCATCTACATATTTCATATCATACTGTGGGAATAATCAGATACTTATTGTAGCTAAGCCATCTAGTTGATCTGGTGGTGTTTGGACTCAATGCACTCAGAAATATTTTTAAACCCAATTAATTCTGTGACTGTGTGTGATTCTGTGAAAATTCTTTTCCACCCTTTTTAAAAATAGAAGTGATCTTTCCCTTTTTCCAGTTGTCTGGGATTTCCCCTGACTGCCATGACTTTTTGAATGTGATAGAGAGCGGGTTGCCGAGATCAACCAGTTTCCTCAGGACCCTGGGATGTTTCTCATCAGGCCATACAGACTTATGGATATACTGTTTCATTGAGTGGTCTTGAGCCTGCTCTTCCTTTATATTGGGAGAGGTTTTGCTCCCCCAACCTTTCCTTGGATATTTGGGAAGCTGAGAGGTGGGCAACATCTGACTGCCAGTGGAGTGAGGTGAAGAACTCGTTGACTACCTCAGATCGTCCGTATGTGTTGCCAGTAATTCTCCCTACTCATCAGTGGGGGTATATTCTCCTTGGCCTTTCTTTTCTGACCTATTTACTTATAGAATCCATTCTAATTATTCTTTACATCCCTTTTCTTGTCCTATTTCATCTGTGTCTTGGCTTTCCTGATCCCATCCCTACACGACCACACCATATCCTTGTACCGTACCGAGGTCAGGTATACTGTTGTGTATTTGTTAAGGTAGCTCCACCATGAATCAGAGAATCCCTTTGTGAGGCACAAAATCTCTTGTAGTCAGAGATCCTGAGGTGACAGTGTGTCTTAGATCCTAAAGAAGGCAGGTGAGGACTTCATCACGTTGTGGTGTTTGTGTATTTCAGCATAGTTTCAGACACACCTTCAGATCATTGGTCGTCATGATGGGTGGAGATTTACAGAATGCAGAAGTGGGCCTGTACTTCATACTGCTGATGGAGAAGAGCTTTGTTTTACACTTGAGATCCCAAAATGTGCTTCTGAAAGAGAGTAAGGTTATTATTTATTTATTTGGATTAACAGCTGGCAAGAATTTGCTGTCATCTTTACATCTAAATTTTTTGCTACCATAGCCAGAGATCTTATGTACTGTCCTTTATCTCTCTTTGTGCTTTCTCTGTAGATTACTGTATCTTCAGGGTACAACAAGGCATAGGTCAAAAAGCAACAAATTGTGGACAATGTAAAGAAATAGGTTTCTTAACAATTCAAGAAATTCATCAGGAAGGTATGTGCAGGCTGCACCTTGAATATTTGTATTGGCAGAGTCTCTGAGCATTCCTATAGTAAACCATGGCCATAAAAAATATTAATGTGTCAGAGCACCTCACAGTCACTTTTTTCAGTCAAATTACGAAGTGTTGATGTCTAAACTAGGAATTGAGCTGGTAAACAAGAAAGCATTATTATAATCATAAGACTGACTATGACTTTTTAATACTATCTCTATTTACTAGAGAAAAAGAAGTGTTGCAGACAATGCAAAAAAGAAGTGTTGCAGACAATGCAAAAATGAAAAATCATTTTTACATTTTACTAACTTCAGACTCTCAATAAAATATTGAAAGCTGACTAGAAATCTCCTAAGGCAAATGTAATCACCACTCCCAGGTGGATCAAAAATTCAGTTGCAAAAATGCAACTTAAATGCAAAAATAAAGGGCAGTCTCTGAGCTAATTCAACTCAAAGCTGCTCAGCCTAAGTTGATGTAGATAAATTGTCCCATAAATGTTTTGGGCCAAATACAGTGTTCAGTTTTCAGTTGATGTATATACAATTACATATGAGTCAAGGAACTGCTAGGAGAGTTGTCAGATGAAGCAGTGCTGACTTCTAGAAACAGACTAACCTGACCTAAACACAAATACCAAGCAGTATACAATTAATAAGCAACAACAATTCTACTCCATGTTAATTTTCAAAGATCTATGATTTGATCCTTAAGATTTATTTATTACTATTTGATCTTGTATACTGCAGTAGGCTTCTCAACCCTGCCACAAAATTGTTTGTCATGAATAGAAAGCATACTTGAGACTCTAACCTGCTCTTATATTCTCTAAGCAAAGATGTGTAGAAAATAGCAGGGCAGGTGTTTATCCATATATGACTACCCAACTGTGTTAGATATATCAGCTCTTCTTTATTCTGCGAGATTTCTGCATGCATCTGCTACACCAAACTCTTGCATATGGAGACCTGTGGGTGTACATCTTGTTTACAGCCAGAAGTTGCTGTAGATTTAGAAGTTGTCTCTGTAATGGTAAATGAATAAGACACATTTAAATCTTTTTTTTTAGGCCTGAGATATTTGCTCAAATATGTCTTGTGGCAGCAAGATATTAATCTTCTATTAGTTTTAATTTGTTGCTTTTTGAATTTATTTGTCATCCAACAAATCAGTTCTGCATATGCATGCAATATGTTTTAGATTTTTCAGACAACCCCCATGTACACCTATATCAACTAACTATCTGATCCAAACCTTAGAACAGAGATATTCTGATGAACTGTGAGTTCATGTGTACATGTGGTATTTTTCATACAAATTAAGTGACTTTAGGGATCAAATTCCCAAAGAGAAAACAGTATATGAATAAAATTTAAAAATGTATTTATACTACATGGAATATATATTTTCATCTTAAAAACAAGACAGCAAACTAATATATTACTTTATAATACTTCAGAGTAAAAACCAGCAAGTAAAGCTGGACAAAGCTTAACAAAATCTTTCAACACCTAAATATACACCTCTTCAAAAGGGGACTTCATAGTATCACAAAGTTAAATACATGACAAGATGTTTTGCTGGGGAGAATTTTTTTAGTGCTGAAAAAAAGCAATAAAAGGCTTTGTTTTTGTTTGGGTTTCTATGAGGAAGAAGAAGTTGTTAAAAATAGAAGATGCAATTTACTCACAGTTTTTTAAGTTTGTTATTTCTTTGTTTCATTTTTGCATTTGAAACAGAAAAAGGACAAACAGATGTAACAGTTAGTCTAGCAAGATGTTGTTATGTGTCCTTTCAGGGTGAAAACATACACAAATTTATAGAGAGTGAAAATCTCAGCAGTTTTTTAGTGATGAAATATCAGGATGAATCAAATGTATCAATAGAGTTTTGTCAGAATCAGAAGCCAGGCTTTATGGGAAGATTGATGTGGTCAGCAGTATGCATTGTAATCAAGCTATGAGTCAATAGAGATTAAATATTGACGAAGATATTTTCACTAGTCTGAGGCTAAAGCAAATTCCTGATACCTTCAGGAAACATTACTTTTATTATACCAATGAATATATGATAGTCCTGCCACTGTTTACATTATTCATTATATAGCAGTGGACTCTAAAGATGCATTTTCAAGCAGAAACGAAGAAATAAAAAGCAAAGAAATAAAGCCCCAAGGCTGAAGAAGAAAACTGATATTGCATTTAGCAGCAGCATTGGAGAGAGTTTTTAATGAGCATTAACCATCGAAAGGCAGGACAGAAAATAGCAGCCTGGAAATATTTTCAGAAGTGAACCATATCTTAGTCATGCCTGTATAGCAATACATATTTATTGAACAAAATAATGACAGCCCTGATAGATGTCAAGATTTTGCAAGGAGTGAGAAATGGTTCCCTCATAGCATAAGTACTTCCATAAAAAATTTCAAGTTTTAATAACAATTTCTTTCCTAAATCTCTCCAAATCATGTGAATGTCATCTCTTAACACCATTCTTCAGTTATGATTTCCTGTGAAATGTCTCAGGATTTTGATTAAAATGAAACTCAGACAAATGTTCACATATATTTTCTAAAGGCAGAACAACTTGAGAAATCCATCACAAACAAAACAATGTTACCACTGATTTTGGGCAATCTGAGGCAGAAGTATAACTTGTATTTGTTTCTCTTGGTCTATTAAGAAAACTACAACAAAAGAAGTCAGATTAGTATAGCACTTGGATTACTTTCAAGTTATTACAGGATGTCAAATTATTTGGACTAGACTCTTATGAAGTGTAAAAATATGCAATACCTTTTCTTTGCAGAATGTATTGTACAGCCTTGAAGCATAACTCAGACTGTGTGACTACAGACTGTTGAAGCAAGCAGTGATTACCAATATTGTAGTGATTTCTTTGGCAAAACTTACACCACTGTAGCCATACTTTCAATATAGGGATTTTCTATCTGGAGACTAGAGATTCTTTTCATGTCTCCTCCTGCATTAAATTCAACCAATGTGTTTCAGTGTGTTACTTTGTGTGATAACCATACACCTATATGACAGCTTTCACCTCTTGAAAACAATCAAAGGTTCAAGAGCTCAACATAATGTTTAAGACTCAATACCATTAGGTTATTAAATTACAATTAATTTGGAGTAGCTTTATTCTGCAGTTTTGTGCAGGTTAAAACTTTGACTGTAGAAGTCAGCATTGATGCTTTAAGAAGAGAGAACGAGATAAGTGTAGCTATTAAATCTACATAATAGTACTATTTTTTTGACAGCAGTATAGAAGACAATGCTTGAATAGCAACAAAGACGTAGGCAGGAATATAATAAAGCTTCAAGAGTCAAGATGCCCTTATTATCAAGTAGCTTGTGTTGACTCCTCAGCACAAAGGGAGAAAAAATTATCAGCCTTGGCTTGGAGTTTGTTAAATTTTATTCCACCTCTACTGTTATTTTAAGGTAGCTGTTGGTATATGCTTAGTAAACTTGTTAAATCTTACATGTGCCCTGCTCTGAAGGTTTGCATTCATTAATTAATCTACAATGCATTGGTACTTAAACCTTTTTTCTTGAAAACTGTATATAAAAATTTGCAATCTCTGTACACTCCAAAGTTCAGAGAAGTATCAGTATTCGTGATAAGCCGTGCATGATCCCCATTAAACTTATCTAATCATGCAAGATTTGATCTGATTGGATTGGCAGCAGTAACTACGGAATCTATCAGGCCTAATAGTTTGTGAATGACATAGTCACAATGTTTGGTGTTCCACTAAGCTGTAGTCACAGACAGCAGGTTTTCCACCTGACATAGTATTCTGGCTCTTGTTCATATGCAGCTTCTTCTAAAATAAAGAGTAAATTCAAATTTTTTATCAGCTGTCAGATTATTTCTGCCTTCTATGTGTTCTTTCACCCTTTTGCTGATCAATAAGCAAGTCCTCATAGCTTTCTGCAGCAAATACGACTTGCAGAGTTTCAGATCTCTCTTTTTCTCTCCTTTTCTATTTTCTTTTTGTCCTATATGTAGCTTCTTTCAATTTATATATATTAAGAAAATATAACTTTTGAAGCTTGAATCTATGCAAATTAAATTCTAAATTACAGGGCCTATATTGTTGCAGAAAAAAGGCTCTTCACTGCTTCTCTTAGATCAGAATTACTCAATTTGAAAAACTAGAACAGCTTCCACAGGTAGCAAAATTTGCTCTTACCAGTAATGGTCACAAATGGTAGACATTAGACAAACATAAAAATATGTTTTACTTGAAATTACTATTGATTATATATGTCCATGTGAAAGATATTAACTGAATATCAGCACCTCTCCCACCCAAGAAAATCTCAAAAATCACAAGAGAAACAGAGAAAATATTGACAAAAACTATCCTTAGAAAAATTCCTTCTCCTGAGGAAGTTTGACTATGAAGACACCATTTCCTAAGGATTCTGGAGTGGCTGCAAGAGGCTTGAAATACACTGTAAGCATAAAGTTTAATCAGGAGTTTAGGAGTAAAATTTATTTGCTCTGTTTCTTAGTGGGTTCCTTTCAAGCCTCATCATGATGAAGGAAAAGTTTCTAAGAAATGTAGCTGCTCGGTACCCATTTTTTTATGCCTTGCTGACATATTATGTCAAATACTACTTGCAATAGCAAAAGCTGAAGTGCAGCAAGGGCAGAAGCATGAGAAACATTACATGTCAGAAAATCAAGAAAGTAAATATCAAAATTTATCTTGAGGAACCCCATATAGTTTTCTTTACTGCTTTTTTAATCAGTGTTAAAAGGAAAAATCCTTTGGAATCAAAGCATTGAAACATTCATTAAAAAGAAATCTTTTACAGCCAGAGGCAAGTATTTCATGCTGTGTAAAAATCACACAGTGTTACAAGACAGCAAACAAGCTGTACCAGAAACAACAAGTAGAACTGTGATTGCAGAGTTCAAAGTGACCCTTATATCAACAAAAAGTCCAGAAGAAACCAGGAAGGTGTCTATTATGTCTTACTTCCCATTCTTAATTTTCCATGAAATACTCATAAAGTATTTCCCATCCACCAAAACACGCTGAGGCACATTAGAAAACTGATATTTCCATAGGAGCAAGACCTTTGCCCTCTTCTTACAGGATTGTAGTTTTGGTCTTCTTCTGTTCTAACAGAAGTCCTGTTCTGCTGTGCCTGCAACAGAAGAGCTGTAATCAATACTTCACTTCAATGTGACAATCATGAAGCAGCCTCTATTCATACCATTTCCAGCATCTTGGAAGCTTCACCATGGTGCTCTGCAAGTACTGGATGCCTTGCAGAATAACACCAAGAGCTGACATGAGCTGCTTGTATCACCCCCAGCAGTTCACTCTGCATCATTTTCACCCTTATAAGGGACTCCTTTCAGTTTGTTTGGTCCTGAGAACCCAGGACTTGTTGTTAGATGACTTGCATTGCTACACACATAAGAACTCTTTGGTTTCATAGAAGAAGGAATTTGAATATTGTTGTTTTTAGACCTTGTACTCAAGTTGACTCCAGTTACCTGCACAGATTTAAAATAGATACTTTAGAAAAAAATTTTTGATGTGTATCTTGCATTCCTCCTAACTTTCCACAGAATGAAAGCGTTTGCTCTTTCTGGGCAAGGAATTGAAGATACATACTGCACATCCATGCTGTCAACATTCTGCACAGAAACCAAGAGAGAAAATTGTTTGCACAGATATGTAGGGATTTCCACAAAGTGACTCATTGCCAACAGTGACTTTTTCATAATACACCTAAATTCTGTATCAAATGGAAGAAAGAGATATATTACTCTACTGATATCTGATAAAAGTTCCTATATACTTTTCAGTAAAAATCTTGAAATCCTCAACCTAACTTAACAACATCTTTATAATTTTATATGTACATAAGGAAATAACAGTGGACATGTTAAAAAAAATACATCTAGTGTAACATTTTTACTTACGGTATTATTATCTCTGCTGAGACTGCACAAAGAAAGGATTAAGTCTGGATCCTTTGGAATGGTTGTTGAGGTTTTTTTTAGTTATCCCAAAATACTCTAACGAAATCCTTTGCATGTTAATGAAATGTAAATGCTCTCACATATTAAAGGAGAAATACTCTGAGCCATCGAGATGATCACTCTTCTAAATGAAACATGGATAATTGCATTAGAATGGGTTACATTCATCTGAGCTCCATAGAAGATTTTATTGAGTTAGAGGCATATTTTTTCAGCTACAAAGTATGGGTACAATTCGTTGGAGAAAAATCTCATGATGGAGTTATTCTTGACACAAGCATTTGATTTGAATAAATAACTACATCTTGCTGTCTTAAATATGGGTTGTTGATGCACTGCTAGTATTGGGCTCATATTTGATCAGCAGGGTTTATGGATTTTTCTGAGGCTCATGGGTTTACCTATACATCTGTTCTCACAATGTTACCATATTTAACAGTAAGTGGTGAGATAGTAAAATATGTAACAAAATTCAGACTCTCAAACCCCCAGCAATGATTCTGGGTATGTAATAAATTTGTTTACTGGGTAAGACTGCTTGGGAAAGGTGTTGTGAAAGACAGAAAAGTGTATTTTAAACCAATCATATTAGATTCATGAGAAATGTAAATTTCATTCCTGACACTAATGACTGGTAGGTGGTAAAGAAAATTTATTTAGAAAGTATCCAATCTCCAGTCCAGACAGGAAAAAAACCAAACCATCATATTTATTATCAATAACGCATATTGATTTTTGGATAAGAAGAGAAATAAGGTCTTTCGCAAGGCTAAAGTTACAAGTCCCTTAAGTGCTGAAAACCAACCAAAGAGGCAACATGGACATCAGAATATCATCTCTCTTCCCCTCTTACCCTCTCATGTAACAGTTTGAGGCTGTCTGTAATTAAAACTGAATTTACTTCATTTCTGCTGATGTACAATAGGAAGTAGCTGTCTTTGAGAAACACATTAATCTGCTTGTATCAGTGAACTGCGACATGCTTGCAGTAAGACAACTGCACTTACAACATGCTGCATAATGAATAATTGATCATAGTTCATTATAGTCCAAAAACAACTTTAAGCAGATTTATTAGCCTGTAACAGCATTTAGGAGTTTGTTTCATATGATTTGCTCATCTGCCAAGCCAAAGCCCTCGTATTTGATGCCTACAATAACCTGTAGAAGTTTACTGCATAACAGATTGCTGCACATAAGTAGTAGTCTGTAGTCTCCATTAAAAAAATTGTTTAATATCATTATTTGGTTGTGCAGGCCTACAAATGACACAGTACACTAGATAAAGTATCTTGAATCTGTAACAGAGAGATTTTCCTGGGCTTCTTAGGTGCTAAAAATTAGTCTGAAGAGGGGTAATCTATTTTGAATATGTTTAGCGCACAGCAGTGAGATTTCTTTTCTAAGTTATATGTCTGAACACATGCAGAAGTAAGTGAGAACAAGAGGATGTAGAGTCCCAGCTGTCCTATGAATGGTGTATTAAGCATTTTCTTTTCCCTTGCAGCGGTTCTGGCATCAGAGAAGAGTTAAGCTTAGCTCAGCAAAGTCAGCAGTACCCAATAAGCAGTATCACTAAGACCAGGATGAAAGAAGTACCACTTGTCCTTTTCATCTGTTCTGTGGCTTTTACTCATGTATCCTCAGAACTCCCTTCTTAATCCCCCCTAATCACAGTTTTCATGCTAAACTTGAGAAGAAATTATAGGCAGATAACAGGAAGTGTACATCTCAGGTGCACATGGCTTGTTCAAAATATAAAAAATGTAAATCAAAAACTTATTTATTTATTATGAAGTCATATTTTCTGAAGGAGAGAACATCATAAACCTTATCTTCTAGTTTAATGGAAAGTATTCTGGCTGGGACTGGATGAAAAATAATTACTAATTTCCCTAGGTTTCAGAAATCTCTAAAATTTGAAAGTTATCAATGTAGTGGTGAGCCTAACATTACTTCACAAAGACAGCTGTAGTTTTGTATTCTTGATTGAGCCCAAATTTTGTGCAAGAATTTTTGTCTTTTTTCTATCTCACTGTTTGTTTCATCTGTCACAAATTAATATTACATTCACTACACAAGGAATTTATTGTGACACAGGATGCAGTTACATTAACAATCAGGTATTTTCTTGCTTTTTCTTGCCATATCAGTGCTTCTATGATGAAGAAAAGTTTCCAAGCCTTTTGCTATTGTCACAGTTCTTTTACCCTGATGACACTTCTCAGAGATTTAACTATCTGTCAAGAAATTATCATACATTATAAGAATTTCAGTTAGGACATACTTCTGCAGTTCATTGATTTAAATGTTATTTGTCACACTTTGTCCCATCTGTTTCTTAAGTAGTCAAGATATTTCAACATTTTTTTAAAATAGTAAAAAAAAAAAAAAAAAGAAAAAGTCACTTAATGAAAATGCGTTTTTTTTCCCTCCAGAGGAATGGAAAGAAAAACAACAGGACAGAAGATATCAGAACTGTGTTTTTATTTCTAAAAGTCCGGACAAAAGAAAAAATTATACTTTCAAAATTCTACAGAAGGTAGGAATTCATTTTATTTTGTTTTTCATCTTGCACTTCCTTCAGTCTCTCATATTATTCACATTCTATAAGTTCTAACCAATATCTTTTCCAAGCAATCACTTTTCTACAGACCTGTGCACCTTCTACGGACCAACACAGGTCTACGTGTCAGAGTTAAATGTGTATTTATGAAATCAAAGTGCATATCTAAGTTGAGTCTTAATGCTTATGAGGTATCATGTCCACAGTTGGACTCCTCCCACTGCTACTATTCGTGGAAAAGGGACAGATGCCCATGCTCCTCTCCCTCCATTTAGAGAAATACCCACAAAAGGATTACTTTCCTTCTGCGACTATCAGCCCAGTGTGATGTGAAATAACCAACTGAGGGGCTAAAGCCCACTCCCAGCCCTGAGCTCCTGAAGGAGCCCCTGGATGGCACGTTAAGGGTCTGTGCCCAGAAATGTCTGCTCTCCCTTACCCATGCAGGAAACCTGCATGAGGAAGGCTCCCTATGCAAGTGCATCACAAAGCAAAAGGAAGGGGACACAGGAAAAATAGTATACCTGGAGTTCTAAATGAGCCTGTGTACTGTTACTAGCAGTACTGAAGGACTATGGTACATGAATCCATTCCTTGCCTACTGATACAGCTTCTTCTAATATGGGGTGAAGTTATTTGTGTTCTGCTGCAGGTACCAAACCTTATATTATAGATGTTGTGAAGGCAGAACATCCGCAGGAATGCTACAGATGCTCTATCAATTTAGGCTTGGGAGCGGGAGTATAACACTGGGTTGAAAAGTAAAAATTGAATTTACAGTCTGACAAGGAGACCTATACCCACTAACACTTAAAAGTTTGGGTCAACAAAGAATTTGAAAGCAGTTTAATTATACTGTCATTTTTACTGTGAATACAAAAAACTTGTGTGGCATAATATTCTAGATATATCCAGACACTGAATCACCAGAAATATCTCATGTGTTGACAACAACAACTTGGAATAGGTTGCAATAAAAAGATGTAAATACATTCTTTAATTTTTGTTCATGTAAGCTCCTAGTGGACCAACTTGAACTGAAACATAATAATTTTACTTAAAAAAAATCAAGACAGTCACCTAGATCAACTCATGCTAAAAAAGACACAATGATTTATGATGAATCATGAATATTCAGAAAAATAACTTCAAATATACTAGAAGTGAAGAAATTCTCTTATTGAAAGTGTTTGAAGCAATTTTAGCCTTTACATTTAAAATTAATTTCTTTCTCAAGTAAGTCTGACTGGCGCAGACTATTAGGAGCACTGCACAAAAGCTAATAGAGTTCACATTTCTATTATCCTTATTTGCTTCAGAAGAAATGCAGGTGAAGAAAAAGAATGAGCATTTTTCAGACACTTGACAAGATCATGGTGCTGTCCATGCTGAGATGCTCATGGAAACCACCTCCATTTTTGTATTTTTATGAATTATTTCTTCCTCCCTGTTTCTGCATCACTTGAAAAATAATACATTTGCTCAGAATGACTTTCAACATAGTAATGCCTGAAAGTATCATTGTCTAAGTCCACTTTGACATCTATGAGGCAGTCAAAACCAGGGATGAGAAGAGAGCACCCAAGCAAAAGCACAGGGCAGCGTGAAGTGAGGAAGAATTTTCTGCACATTTGAAGGAGTTAGAAGAGTCAAGAAAACCCAGCAGCATTGGTTACCTGACCATCTGTTATACTGAGGACTGATGTGTAGAAGGGGTCTAGACATTTTTTGCATGCTATAGTTTGTCAACCATGTCACTGAGAACTTTTAACAGAGTAGTAGAGGGAAGACTTTCACGTGTGACACTAATTAAGTGGATTACTATGATTAGATTTATTGCTAATACAGTGTCTAAATATTGCCAATGCAATATAATATAAACAGGTTTAACGGGCTCTGATATAAGCAGGTTGATCTAGAAGTGTACATATTTACAGTTTTTGGCCTTGCAGAATGAACAGTTACAAAGGAACAAAGCTCCTCTGGAGTTATTTTAGGATTTTATCCCCATATAAAACCAGATCTTAGTATTTTTATTCACGTGTCCAAAAGAACTTGTTCACTGTCTTCAGGCTGGACACGCGCTCCTGGTGTCCCTGCCAGGAAGAATATGTACCTGGAAGCCACCTGCAACCTTGGGAGATCAGTTTACCCAGCTGGCCCAGTCTCCAGCAGCGTTTTAAACCTTTTTGTGGGTCAGTGTGTGCCAAAGTCAATCAGAATCATCACAACTCCACTATCTCTGGAATCAACACATTATTTAAGTAGACAAACACTTCCTGCTATTCTCACCTGATGTTCTCATCTCAGGACAAACCATATTACCTATCAGAGACAATCTAAAAGGGGGAGGGTAGATTGTGTGCGGGGGGAGATTCACCAGAAGACCATTGTCATTGTCACAGAGCTCTGTGGCCTTTTATGGGGAAACCAAACCCATCAAACTGTACTGCTAGTCTTACAGAAGAAAAAGACTCATGCAAACAGCACACTGGGATTTTGTGTCAGTAGTCTTTAGGTCAAGTTTGAGGGGTTTATTTTTGTAGGGGTGGCTGCTATAGCAACCAAGCCCCGGAAGAAGACATGGTGGGTTAAACCATCGTCCAAGAAAACCTCCCCTGACCCCAAAGATACAATGGTTTAGTCCAACTCCTTTTTGTCCGTCCCACATCCTCATTAGCTAGCCGAGTTGTCCGTTAAGTTAAAGTTGACACCTATGTTCTGGAAAGTTCACGTTCTTAATATCCATGATTGGTTCCCTATCCTTTTCCCCTCCCTTTACCCATCCCAGTTGGTCAGCTCCCTGTTTCCCCGCCCCAAACTCCTCCCCTTACCTTTTCCTGATTGGTTGTTAAGTTCATATATAAGTTTATGTTCTGCGTCATTCGAGGCTCTTCAGCCTCGGGACGAGCGAGAATAAACACCTCGTTGTTGCCCTACTGAGGAGTCGCTCCTTCTTACTTCGTCGACCACCACGATCCCGGGAATAACCCCTGACCCACTAACGCCTCAGTTCCCTGACGAGACTCTGGTCTCCACCGGGGGGTCAGCTGAGGCTTAGATCCCCTGGCGACAGTCGGCTGAGCTGAGGCAATCAACCTGCAAGTGGGCTGTGGTTGCGGTGAAGAAGCAGTTGGAAGAAAGCATTAAGTGGCGCCCAACGTCTGCGATTCCGCGGCGGATCGCAGGTCGACGACTCTTCAACCACCGAAGAAGACGCCGTTGTGGGCCACTTCCTGGGAGACGCAGTTCTCTGTTTTATAGAGACGCGCCCCTAGGCGAGTGGGTGACCTCGTGATCCGGTAAAGAAACTCCGGTTTCACGAGAGCCACACTCCGACGAAGCCCCGTCATTCTACCGTTTGTGGATTTATTTGTGGAAAAATCCTGCCTGTCCCTCGAGAGCGGCTGTCTGTGTGATGCCTCCGAGTGGTGAGTTTTTGCCGTTTTCCTTTTTGTTTTAGAAGGCGGGGAATTTCCTCGGCTTAGAAGATGGGTAACCATGCTTCTAAGTCTGAGAGGGAGCTTTCTTATATGTATTATAGTTTAAAGTTTAAGTTGTTGGGAAGTGGGGAGAAATTTGATAAAAAACTTTTGAAGAGGTTTCTCAAATGGGTGGTTGTTTCTGTTCCCTTCTCAAATCCAAATTCGGTTTTAAGCCTTTCGTTTTGGGACGATGTTGGGGAGAAGTTAACAGAGAGGTTCGAGTTGGGAGACGTTTCAGTTAGAAGGTTTTTTGTGTTGCAGACTTTGATTTATAAGGTTTTATCAAATAATGGGGAATGTTTGACGGCCGCGAGTTCTGTCCCTCCCACCCCTACCGTTAATCCTAAATCCCTCGACCCTAGTCCCTCTATCCCGGTGACGAGTCTCACTCCGGTACCCCCGGCTACTGAAAGTAGTCGGGGAGAAATCGGGAACCTTGAGTCCCACCGAGCCGAGACTCTCACCATTCCCTCCTATCCCGAGGAAAGCCGGCACCCCGGGGTGGGTTCTTCCCTTACCCTCGCTCCTAATCCCTTTTTCCCGGTTGCGCCGGTTGCGCCCCCCTCCCCTCCGAGATATTTTAGTGTTAAAGAGTACACTACTATGCCATCAAAAAAGGACATAGTTGAGATTCGGACTGCGCCACTTCAAGATGACCGGTCTGCGATTTTGCCGCAATGCGGCACTGGACTGGAGTTAAGCGCGTGCGCGGCGAGGAAGGGCGCGAATCCCTTTGTCCCCACCCCTATCCTCTCCTACCCTCCGTCGTATGGTTCCGCGTCGGTCCCACCCATTGCGGCCGATGATGTAACACCGGCGGGACCCCTCCTACCTCCTACCCTAGTCCCTCCTCCTATCCCACCCCGAAACTCCGTCCCCTCTCAAAGTCCCGCCCCTTCCGCCGTGACGCCCGTCCGCCCACCACCCCCTGTCAATCATCCTGCCCCTCTTCCAGGTTCCCATGCCAACGGATCCGGTTCCCACGGTCCGGCACCGGAAGAGGGAGGGGTCGAGGCCCGTGCATCCGGGGCCCCAGTACCACCACCGCAGGTCGCGGCTGTGCCGCTTGCTGCACCTGCTTCATACAATAGGCAGGGAGGAAATCCTAGGTGGGAACCCTTGCCGCAGTGGGCGATCAAGGACATCTGTAAAGCCAGTCAGGAATTCGGCCGGAATTCGCCATATTTTAGGGGCTTGATCACCTCAACATTTGAAACCTCCATCTTTGTACCATATGATCTTAAGCTCCTCATGACCAGTTTATTAATAGAACCTCTTTATTGGATTTGGGAGAGGAGGTGGAACCAAGAACTGAACAAATTACTATCAGGGTATAAGAATGATCCTAATAAGAATTCTTTAACAATAGAACACCTAATGGGGGAAGGTGCCTTTGTTGAGCCTAGGGACCAAGCCATCAACATCCCTTCAGATGTACTAAGGGACATACAGCGAGCAGCTCGGCGTGTGCTTTTCAGTCTTTCTACAGACGAGGAGCCAGTCCAAGGTTATACTAATATTCGGCAAGGGCCACAAGAGAATTTTATAGTGTTTGTAAACCGCCTCAGAGAGGCAATGAATAAAGTCATTACCAACCCTACGGTAATGAAAGAGATGTTAGTTGAACTAGTGAAAGAAAATGCGAATGTGGATTGTCGAAGAGTTATAGAGCTGCTTCCCTTAGAACCTCCCCCCACCATTGAACAAATTACAGAGAGGTGTTCACATGTGAGGTACCCCCCTCCAGAAAACCAACCAGTTCCCCCCAAAAAGAAGCAATCGGTAGTACCGTGTGTGACGCCAGCGGTACCCCTTTCAAACCAAGTGTGTTTCAACTGTGGGAAAAAAGGGCACTTTGCCAAGGACTGTCGATGCCCCAAGAGACCTTTTAATCACGCTAATGTTTCTAGCAAGTCTTCTGCAGGTTCCAGTCACCAAACAACAGTTCATCATCACCGCCAAGATTCTCTTGCACACTGCACCTGCTGTGACTCCCACCACTCGGGAAACGAGGAGGGGAGCATGGGCCAGCGCCGCGCTCCGAAGTCAACAAATTAAGGGCTGACGACTCGAGAGACGGTGTACCAACCATGTCATATCGTGAGTTGACGCAACTCCATAATTCCGTCAAGACTCACCAACCGTCACCTTGCACTGCGACACAAAGCTTTGAGAGACTTAACATGGTGAGTACATTTGTTTTGCACCTGACTCACACCGATCCACACCACATTGCCGTCGACTTAGAGAAAGCCCCAAAGTCACCAGTGACCGTGCTAGTTATCGGTGACTCGATGAGAGGCCCTCCAGGAATTTTTGTTATTCCAGAGGTGAAAATTTACCGACCTGGCCATCAATTAGGCATTACCATCTGCCTGAACACCGCCCCTTGGTTCCTTCCGAAGGGAACCTGGCTGGGCCAGGCCATCATCCTGCCCGAGACGTTTCCCAGAGACATCCGTATGCCGTTTGCATGCTGGACCCAAGTGGTCGGACCAGAAAAACCTATTGCAGAGTGCAAACTTATTAATGGGTCCATGACAGCGACACGTCAAGGCATGCTTGATACCGGTGCCGATGTGACTGTCATTGCCGAAACCGAGTGGCCCTCAGGCTGGGGGGTCAAAAATTTCGCTGAATCCATTAAAGGAGTGGGCGGAACTGTTTCAGCAAAACGGAGTGCCTCAGATATTTTAATAGAGGGACCAGACGGGCACACAGCATCAGTGAGGCCTTTCATAGTTCCTTCTGGGTTCACCCTATGGGGCCGAGATCTCCTTGATCAATGGGGGGCCCGACTAGAATTCCCTTCGCGGGATTTCTAGTTGGGGCCACTGCTGAGCGCGCATGACCACCTGTTCCACCAATCAAGTGGCTCTCTGAAAAACCTGTCAGGGTAGAGCAGTGGCCCCTAAGGGGTGAGAAATTGAGCGCGCTAGAGGAGCTAGTTGAAGAACAGCTCAAGAAGGGCAGAATAACGCCTTCACATAGTCCGTGGAATTCGCCAGTTTTTGTTATTAAAAAACCGAAATCTAATAAATGGAGACTGCTTCATGACTTGCGTGCAATCAACGCAGTCATGGAAGAAATGGGACCCTTGCAGCCAGGGTTGCCATCACCCGTCATGTTGCCAAGGAGGTAGCCCATGGCCATCATTGATATAAAGGACTGTTTTTTCAATATACCTCTACATCCAAGAGACGCACCAAAATTTGCCTTTTCGGTTCCATCATTGAATCGGGAGGCGCCCATGAGATGTTACCATTGGCTAGTATTGCCTCAGGGAATGAAAAATTCCCCAGCAATCTGCCAGTGGTACGTCTCAGGGGTGCTTTCCCCGATTCGAAAGGCATTTCCAACAGCAAAGATCATCCATTATATGGATGATGTGTTAGTGTGCGCCCCAACTAATGACTGTCTTGAAGTAGCTCTGTCTAGAGTCATGGAGGCCATCAAAGCGGCAGGAATGGAGATAAACCCAGATAAGATCCAGAAGACGTCACCCTGGAACTATCTGGGGTCCAAGATTTCAGAAACCACCATCGAGCCACAGTTGATGCCAATCCAGAGACATCCATCCACACTCCGAGAGCTTCATCAATTATGTGGCTCCATTAACTGGGTGCGACCATTCCTCGGCCTCAAGAGTGCGGACTTAAGTCCACTGTTTCAACTCCTCCGTGGAGGTAACGCTCTAGACGCGCCGACTGAAATGACCCCAGAAGCCGACCAAGCTGTGAGTAAGGTATTGGTAGCACTCGCATCAAAAAGGGCTCACCGGACCGACCCATTGCTTCCCTTTAGATTTACCATTCTCGGTTTGACACCAAGCTATTATGTGTTGATTTTTCAATGGGATGGGCGGGCGAGAGATCCTCTCTTGATAATAGAATGGGTCTTTCTGCCTCACACTCCATCCAAAACAATATCAACAAGACCTGGTGGCCGAGCTGATTACTAAAGCTCAGCGTCGGCTTCGCACCTTGGCAGGGTGTGACTTTACATGCATTCAAACTCCTTGGAAGGGTAGTCAGTTTGAAGAGGTCTACCAAGAGACCGAAAGCCTCCAGCTCGCTCTCGAAAACTTTTCCGGAAAAATTGGATCCCAAAAATTGAAACATCACTTGTTTAGTTCGGAATTCCATTTGGCTCCAAAATTTCTCCAAAGTCGGAAACCAATTCCCAATGCTCTGACCATTTTTACAGACGGCTCTGAGTCGTCTCACAAATCAGTATTGACTTGGAGAGACCCAGAAACCCTTCAGTGGGACGAAAAGGTTCATATAATTGAGGGGTCGCCCCAAATTGCAGAATTAGCCGCTGTGGTCAGGGTATTTGAAAGGTTCAAAGAGCAACCTGTCAATCTGGTTACTGATTCGGCCTATGTTTCCGGGATTGTTTCAAGAATCGAACACGCTTTACTAAAAGAGGTGCCAAATAAGAAGTTATTTGGGCTACTTGCGTTTTTACTACAGCTCCTGTCCCACCGCAAGTATCCCTTCTTTGTAATGCATGTACGGTCACACTCTGGTCTACCCGGCTTTATTGCTGAAGGTAACGCCAGAGCCGACACACTAGCGGCGCCTGTGCAAGCATGTAACATCCCTGATATAGTAGCACAGGCGCGCTTAAGCCACCAGATGTTCCACCAAAATGCCGCTGCCCTTCGGAGAATGTTTCATCTCTCTCTAGAACAGGCGCGTGCTATTGTGGCGACATGCCCTTCCTGCCAAGCACATCATTTGCCATCATTTAATTCAGGAGTTAACCCCCGAGGTATTAACTCCAATGAGCTGTGGCAGTCAGATGTGACTCATTACCCACAATTTGGCCGACTCAAATATATGCATGTTTCAGTTGACATCTTTTCAGGTGCCACTTTTGCGTCACTACATGCAGGGGAAAAAGCCCGAGATGTCAGAAACCATTTCCTTAGAGCCTTCTCGGTGCTAGGAATCCTGAAAACCATCAAAACCGATAATGGTCCTGCTTACACCTCAGCTTTTCTTCGGAAGTTCTTGCAAGAGTGGGGTATCAAGCACATCACAGGTATCCCCCATTCTCCTACGGGGCAAGCCCTCGTTGAGAGGAAACACAGAGACATCAAGAGGATCCTTGCACAGCAGCGGGGAGAGACAGAGGAGAAGACGCCCATTGAGCGCCTCTGTAAGGCTCTTTTTATGTTGAATTTTTTAAATTGTTCTGAAGCAGAGCCGACTCCCCCCGTATACAGACATTTCACCAACTCGTCTAGGGCAAAATTGGAAGAGAGCCCAAAAGTGCTGTACAAGGATCCGGAAAGCAAACAAATAAGGGGACCTGTGCCACTGCTGGTCTGAGGGAGAGGATTCGGGTGTGTTTTGTCCTCAGGAGGACCACAGTGGGTGCCAGCGAAGAACATCCGGCCCTACCTTGAGCGAGAACCTCAGCTGACAGACCAGGATCCCGGGCCAGCCATCGCCTGGAAGAGGCGACGAAGGAACAAGTAAAGAGAATGACTTACGCCGTAGCACCTGAAGCATTTACACATCTCCTCCCTCCCCTCCTTTCCCTTCCCCCATTACCGTCCCATTTTCCCCATCCCGCCTATCCCGTACTTACCTTCCTAATCCTCATTCCTAAAAGAAAAAAGGGGAAAGTGAGAGGGTATGAGGGAGGGGGATCATGTAGAAATCCGACATTTCATAAACTGTGACTTACCTTTACAGTCGCCTGAGATACTGACCCCATGGCCGTTAGAGAGGAAAACCTGATGTCGTTGACCTTCTCCTTCTGCTTGCTGCTGGTAAGGATGACCAACACCTGGCTGAAAACTATGGGCTGGATCGTACCCCAACCCAAGGAAAACGTTTGGGTGACGTTGGCGCGATCACTCCAACAGGACAGCCTTTGTTTGAATACGGATGCTGCAACAAACCCCCTCGCAACGTGTCTAGTGGGTATCCCCCTGCAAGAGGAAGACCCATCCCTTGCAGGTTTTAGCCCCAATCCAATTAAGTCTTGGGATGTCTGGCTTTCGACTTTGAAACATGCACCGCATGAACCCCAGGAACTAGACCTACTGGGGTCCGCCAAAGCCAACTTTTGTGTTGAATTTGATTATGTTTTAACTGGAAACGAAAAACATAGGGAGAGAATTGGAGACATTAAAAGACATAAGCTTCATCCACTAAAGAGATCAATCTATAATTATGGTAGGTGGTGCAATCGCACCATCACAAAGCCAACTACACTGTTGAAAGCCAATGCCTTTCCATTGACTTTACCATCTGGTATGTTTCTTATTTGTGGAGATAGGGTCTGGGCAGGGATACCGTCCCGTCCAGTAGGAGGACCATGCACGTTGGGAAAATTAACCCTCTTAGCCCCTGGCAAAACTCAAATTCTCGATTGGAAAAACGAACGATTGGCTCGCCAAAAAAGAGATATCGCACATTGGGACGAAAATTGCAATTCCGAAACTAAACATTGGAGTTTTTCAAAGAGGGTGGCTGCTTCTGTTTTCGTGCCCTGGGCAGCAGCAGCTAAGGCGCTAGGGGAGTTAGGCCACTTAGAATGTTGGCTCGGAAAGCACGCCAACATGACGACCCGTGCA
The DNA here is from genome assembly GCA_034509425.1 of Eopsaltria australis. Taxonomy (NCBI): domain Eukaryota; kingdom Metazoa; phylum Chordata; class Aves; order Passeriformes; family Petroicidae; genus Eopsaltria; species Eopsaltria australis. The sequence goes on from JAVTVJ010010687.1 coordinate 348,862, forward strand.
TTGGCCCAACTGCTTCAGGACGGAGACACCACTAGAAAAGCCACGTTGCAGAATAGGGCGGCAATAGACTTCTTACTTCTCGCCCATGGGCACGGGTGCGAGGAGTTTGAAGGCCTTTGTTGTATGAACTTAACATCTCATTCGCAAGGTATCCACTCCACCACCAAGAACTTACAAGATCAATTAAAGGACTTACAAGTTGAAGGAAAAGACTGGTTACGTAACATGCTGTCAGGCATCGGACTTTCGCGATGGGGTTCGGAGATTGTTTCTTCACTGTTATAGATTGTTATCGTTATTGTCGTTGTTTTGTGTATGTTCGCATGTCTTAAAAATGTTCTCATTTCCCTAATCAGCAAATCCTCTTTAGTTAAAAGAAAAGGGGGAGATGTAGGGGTGGCTGCTATAGCAACCAAGCCCCGGAAGAAGACATGGTGGGTTAAACCATCGTCCAAGAAAACCTCCCCTGACCCCAAAGATACAATGGTTTAGTCCAACTCCTTTTTGTCCGTCCCACATCCTCATTAGCTAGCCGAGTTGTCCGTTAAGTTAAAGTTGACGCCTATGTTCTGGAAAGTTCACGTTCTTAATATCCATGATTGGTTCCCTATCCTTTTCCCCTCCCTTTACCCATCCCAGTTGGTCAGCTCCCTGTTTCCCCGCCCCAAACTCCTCCCCTTACCTTTTCCTGATTGGTTGTTAAGTTCATATATAAGTTTATGTTCTGCGTCATTCGAGGCTCTTCAGCCTCGGGACGAGCGAGAATAAACACCTCGTTGTTGCCCTACTGAGGAGTCGCTCCTTCTTACTTCGTCGACCACCACGATCCCGGGAATAACCCCTGACCCACTAACGCCTCAGTTCCCTGACGAGACTCTGGTCTCCACCGGGGGGTCAGCTGAGGCTTAGATCCCCTGGCGACAGTCGGCTGAGCTGAGGCAATCAACCTGCAAGTGGGCTGTGGTTGCGGTGAAGAAGCTGTTGGAAGAAAGCATTATATTTTCACTATGTATCCTGCACCACATTCAACAGCTAGAATACTCTGCACTGTAGTCAGAAAAGTCATATCTCCATCCAGAGTGACTTGACTTAGAAATTCCTGGTCATATGAGTTTGTCCTGAACAGGTCAGGTGATCTTTGGTCAAGTGTTGTGACAATGCATAATTTAAACTTGAACCCAAAATCAAATGCATTACAAATGGCAACATGAATTTAAATTAGACTTACAATGCACTAATTATCTTCTGTACTAAGTAGTGCTTTGACTCATCTAAATTAATATTGTGGAAACCAGAAAGAGTAATTGCTTAAAGTGACTTCCGTTTAGGTACTGCTTTTCTAATTTCACTCATTAAAGACCAGCTTAGTCATGTTTTCATCTGTAATCTTGGGATTCCTGGAAGGTAAGGATATTCTGTATTACATACAAAGAGTATGAGGTCATCTTTGAGGAAAGAACTATTTCAAGAGAAAAACAACTCACCATTGAGCTACATAAAACCAAAACTTGTACATGTCTGGAACCATGGGAATCTGTGTGCTCCAAATAACCTGATATCCATCACTGGTGCTGTAAACTGCACTAAATGAAAAATACATGCGTTGCAAGGTCAAGCCTTTATCAGGAAAATTATAATACAACTGAAAAGAGAACAGTATCAAAATCTTCCCTCAAATCTTATATTCTCTAAGGTGTTTTGTCCTTATGTAGGAGTACAATTTCCCTTGAAATCCTAAACACAACTTAGGCTCTTGAATGTCTTGGAAGATCTGGGCACAAACCAATAGTAAATATGATAGATTTGAGAATTAGAGAATACTCAAATAGTGAAAAGAATGTGAAAAAAAAATTAAAGATCTGATTTTCTTTGGCTTTGGAATTTTTTTTTTTTTTTTTTTTTTTTTTGATGATTGGTTTTCCATTTTTTGGGCAAGATTTTGTATTTGGTCGTCTTTAAAGCCATATTTCTGTTATGTGAGGAGAGAAACACATCCTTAATTTTCCCTCATGGCCTCGTTTTCCTCCCTTTTTAGAGTTGGAATTGTGATCTCTATTACATGTCATTTTTCACAGAGTGGATGGATGGTAGTTATTTGTTCTCAGTCAGTGAAATACCAGTTCCTTTATACAAAATATGATCACTCCCTTCCTGAAATCCTTCATTTTTCTTTAATCTTTCTTGTGTAGGCAAATTTTTTCTGGTTTTTTGGTTTGTTTTTTTTTCTAGATACAAATAAAGTAACAATAATAATCTAAACCTCTGTGCCAGTGGACACTTCCCTTAAACTAAAAATTCCTGCTTCTCTACCTTTTACTGGCATAAAAGCTGTGATAGCATTATTTGAAGTGTGTTAACTTCTACAAGTTTGCTATGTGTGGTTGTGACATCCCCTTTTGTACAGCCAGAAGATAAAACGTATCTTTTTAAAAAATAAGACTTCCTGTAGGCATATGCACAAAGGGAACTTGTCCAAAGCCTTGAGCCCTCACTTGATGCTTGAGTATGGTGGGGTCTGCACCTGCAGTCATCCACAACGCAGCAATCAGCTTGGCCACAATCCAATGCAAATGCCTAGTGCCCAATATGGCTTCAGTTCACTGGCATCCTCATTTTGACGTGTCTGATAAAGGTTTTTCTTATTTATGTTTACATCAGCAGGGCAGACAAACAGAGTGCAGACAGAGTAAGATGTTTGCTTTTTGGCCTTTCCTGTTATTTCAGTGGGAAGACTTAAATAGTTCTCCAAAGCAAGTCAAATCGAAGCAGACCTAGTAATAGAGCTCTCATAAGAAAAAAATATTTTTGTGGTCTGAAAAAGCCTAATTTTAGGTTCTTTAGTGTGCAAAAAAGTTAAAAAAAAAATATTGTTCTTCTGAAGATTACAAAGAACCATGTAGAAATTAATGTAAAGGCATTAAATTTCTTGATGAGGATAGAACTTGTCCTTCTTTAGAAATGGGTTAATAAGAAATAGACATCTCTGAGATGTGGTGCTGGGTAACTGTTTTTTAGCACAACACAACAATACTAGACAATACCAAAAGACATAGCTGATAAAAAGACAGCAATTGGTAATCTAAGAGAAAATTTTGGGAACTTCAAGCTGTTTTGTTAAAACAGAAGACACAGAGGTCACCTCCACAATATTACTGTCCTTTTGAAATTAATCTGCTTTTACACTATGCTGCACCTGAATCATAAACTACTTCCATGACAATTGCACAGAAATCATTTAAGGTTGTAAATTGATATGAATTGAAACACCTGCTTTTTCAACTAAAGAGCTAATGCTTGAATATAGCTGTTTATTGGTCCCATGCACAATATATATCACCAGGATCACAAATATAATAAAAATACTTGAAAAATAAAATAAAATTTTATACATAATTCCTAATTCATTGTACAAATGAGAACAGGGAAAAATAAGGAGGCAAATCTTTCAGGCATATAAAGATTAAAAGGGAACACTTCTGTTATAAAAATAGTTGCATTCCTTCAAGAAAAGGTCTGTGCAGAAGTGGGAGAAGATGGAGAATTCTTTCGACTTAACACAAGGTGTATGATCCCTACATTCATGGTTAATTCTTAGTTTCGTACTGTTCAGTACTTGGTACAAATGTCAGAGATTAATGTGGCCTTGTGTTAACTCCCTACATCTGTGACTAATAAGCCTTGTGTTAGCTAATGCTTCCTTGTTTACTTACATCAGTGATTAATAAGTACTAGCAGATAGCTTAGTTTTGAATACAAGGATAGTGTGTCAGAGCAAAGAATGATTAGAGAAGTACATTATGACCTGACCATGTATTTGAGATACTCTCAAGGAGAAAAGATTTATCAGAAGATCTGGAACCATATCCAAATTAGTCCATGGAAATAATTAACATATATGCATGTATTCAGGAAATCTGATGGATTTGTATTAGTTTCAGAAATATTACTGGTCTGCTAGGTTACAAGGCATGCATGTTTCAAGGGGAAAGCCCCATCCTTACAGTGCAGGTAATAAAGTAATATTAGCTTTCTAACCTAGTAAAATGGGTCGGAGAGTTTATTTCCCAGTTTTTGGTGACAACCATTATGATTTTTTTCTTCCTGATTGGAAAAAAAACTCTTTAACTAAATAGTTAATTATGATGCATAATAAATACCAAACAGGGTGATTCTGAGTGGTTTTCCAGAGTTGTGCTAATGATAACACCTTAATGATTTATGAAGATTATTATCAACACCCAAGTACCACGACAAGATCTTCTAAAAGATATTTTGACAACTGTTAAAATCCAGATTTTTCTCAGGGTAACAGATAAGATCCATTCTTATAATTGTATTGCAATTTTAAAATGTTCCATATGCAATGACACTGCTTTGTGCTATCACAAGTTATATTGTGAGCACTGGGAATGCTGGTGAGTTGTCACAAATAGGCAATACTTGTGTCATCTGTTTTGACACTTAGCATGAGACATTGCTAGAAATTTTCTACAATCAACAGTCTGGAAAATTAGAAGAAAAAAAAAGGGTAATGAAAATCTGCGTAAGTATTCATGGGGCAGAGAATCCTGACACCAAGGATGAGGAAAAGGCTGAGGTACTTGATGCCTTCTTTGTCTAAGTCTTTAACAGAAAGACCAGTTACATACAGGGCAACCAGTCCCCTGAGCACAGGGGTACACAGGGAGCACCACAGACCTCCTGTAACCCAGCAGGGAATAGTTTGTGACATGCTGTGCCACTAAGACACTCAAAGGTCCATGGGGCTGGATGGGATTCACCATCCCTGGAGGTGTTTGAGAAACAACTCAGTGTGATACTTAGTTCTATGGTTTACTTCATATGATGGTGCTCAGCCAAAGGCTGAATTTGATCCTGGAGCTCTTTTCCAAGACGAATGATTCTATAATTATATAAAATTATCGCCGAAATACAGTACCAGCTTTACATGAATTGCAATCTACTGGCATTCCTTATTAACCAAAATGCTATTTTTCCTACAATTTTGGAAACCATGTTGGAGACGATGCTCCACTTTTGAGGTTTAATGTTAGAAAAACTACTAATTAAATTGTTGATATGACTTACTTGCTAAGAAAACTCATGCTAGCATGAGGATGCTCATGTGTAAGACCCATAAGGGAGAGCACCACACCCTTCTTAGCAAACCATGGGGAGAGGAGCAAGTCTGGATGGAGATGTGGTAACAGGCAACATCATGACATCAAGACATTGAAGATGACCTGCAACCACAGTTCACAGGCAGTAGGACACGAGCCCTTGACACTAAACCTACACGATGAGGGAAATCATGAGAAGGTCATTGTTCTTGAGCCATCTAGGATGGAAACTTCATCCCACAGCTCATGGGCATGTGAACAAACATCTCAGACAAGATATGTAACTTGAGACCAAATCCTGTATTTTATCATGAAAAATGTCCTACTGAGCTGTAAGTCAGTCACAGACAACAAGAAGTTGTAGTGTAGAGGTGAAATGTGATGGTAGGTCAGAGAAAACATCTAACAGAAAAGTATATAAAACGTATAAAATACCCAAGTGTCGTGGTTTTAGTTTGCCTATTCAGGTTTGTGGCTAAATGCCAGCACACTTACCTAAATTTACTTGATTGCTTGTTGTGAGATAAGGATTAGGAGTAGGCAAAGCAGGCTTAAACTTTATAAAGTACAAAGAAGTTTTATTAATATATCTAAGACAAAGGGAAAAAAAAGAAAAACTCAAGAAAAAAAACCAGAACAAACTCCCCAGACCACCCCTCCTTCCCCACCTCTCCATTTCATTCTCCCTGACAACATACAAAAGACAACACTTTGACCTTTAGTCAGTTTACCACCTCAGAAACAGCTCTTGTTCCAGTTCATTTAGGGAGAGAAGTTTCTTTTGCTTACACCATGGATTTTCTGTAAGAAAAATACAGTTTTTATGGGTCTTCTGCCTCACCATTAACCGCCGCCCGGAGCAAAGTCCAACTTAATGGTGGATCTCTCTCACACCAGTAGCCTTCCCACAGCCACTTGGGTGGGTTATGAACAGTCTACAGGGTACCTGTTTTAAGGATGCCTAGTTCAATTGCAGCAACAAAGAAAAATCCTTTCTTCTGTGCTTAGCAGCACAGGTTCTCCTGACAACTCAGGTTCTCTGGCATTCTCCCCGGGACCAGGGCTCTGAGTCACAGCCTCTCCTCTCTCTTGGTTCTAGTTTCTCATCAGGCTGTACTTTTCAACACTTACTTGTCTGTACTTAGGTATTTCAGTTCATTGGCTGCAATAAGAACCTCACATCCCCCTTTGGACTATATCTTCATATATTACAGAGAATTTATTAGCTCAGTCCCCAACCATGGTTCTCCAAAAGAGTTTTCAGCTTCTCACTTGAAGCAACTTCCCATGCACCCCCTTGTGAGTATCAGTTCTGCTTTCCTCACTGATTGTAAAGTCTCTGCGCTGCACTATGTCGATGTCCTCACTCGTTCCTCTCTCTGCGAGGAAGGATGGGTGTCTGTGAGTTTAGTCCAGGCATGGAGAGAGTTAATCTCTGTCTCTCTCTCTCCGGCAGTGTAAAGATCACGTGCTCTTTGCCGGGTTGTTTGAACAGGTCCGAGCTGAATGCCAGACGCTCTCAAGAGTCTCTGCCCGGCTCTGCCAAGCTGGCTCGGCCTGGTGGGGCCATCTGGGCCCGGGGTGACAGGGCAGGGCCTGGCCCGAGCTGGATGGAGTCCGGCCCGGTCCTTGCCTGGCCCGGCTCTCCCTCTTGTGTAGCTGACACACCGGCTGAGCTGGATCTGCTGAAAATTCCAATCGTTTCCTCCCCCATGCCTGCCCGGCTGCAGCGGCACGGCTGCCGTAAAACCTCCCTTCCCCCCCCCCCATCCCTCCTTTGGAAGGGGGGGGAGGGGAAGCGCTTGGGCCTCACCAGCGAGAGAAGCAGGAGCTGCTCCTCTCTACACAGCAGCAGCAGGTCCAAAGAGGAAGAGCGTCAGAGAGTCTCTGCTTATATATGTTTTTTTCCTTGAAGGCGGACCAACTTTTTAATTGGTTTACTTACCTATCAATTCTTAAAACTACCTGATTATTGGCTCTCTCTCTTGCAGGAAGGAAGTTGTATTCCTTCCTGCATTCCTGCAGCCCAGATCACTTCCTAGATTTTGACCCCTCTGGCCTAACCCAGGACACCAAGAAAAACAGCAAATAGTACAAAGAGAGCCTCTCAGCAGTACTGAGGTTCAGCCTGGTACAAAGAGCACATGCTTACTCCCAGCTGTCTTGTGTGTGGGCAGCAGAGACTCACTGAGTGCCTATACAGGGAGTGGTAAGCATGCTGCAGTAGTGGTCTGCTAGCATGATTGTTTTGTCTGTCTCTGACATGTTCTGCGGATTAACCAAAGAATAATATTTCAGTACTCGTGCAGTCTGTATAATGCTGTTTGTGAAGACTCATGGCAGGGTTCTAGAAGCCCAAATATACGTCAACAGGTTGAGGGTGAATTATATCTATATCCCTGCATAGGAGTTCCAAGCCAGTACCCATATACTCCTATGGAGTCTGAAGAGAGGCGATATCCTGACAATTCAGATGACCTGATACTGGGAATTTCTCAAAAGAAATCAATTCTGACATCACAAATACATGCAAAATACGAGATCCAAGATGGGAGGAAAGTGAGGAACTATTACTAAGCAAGCTGATGTCAGTCCTGGCTGTGGTTGCAAAGCATAGTGTGTGGAAAATCCTCTGTGTGTTTGACCTTGATTCTGCCCTCTTTAGGAGGTTTTTCAAAAGAAAAAATACCTGATCAACACTGTTCCAAATTTTTTATGCTTATGCATGGACTACATATAAGAGGGATACCTTAGATTTTTAACTACGCTGTCCTGGGGGCATGGCTCTCCCTTCCAGGGTGAACTGTTGGAAATTTCTTTTTTAATAGCTCCATTCAGGTGACCACCATATGCACTGTGGAAGAAATGAGTGTGAGAGAGGACAGGAAATAAATTCCCTTTGAGATTGACTTCGTTGTTGACTCTTAGGGGAGTCAGAGCATGGTATTCACCTGTCATTACCAGTCCTGCTGCATTGTGTGGGTCAAAAGGAGGATCCAGCACCTAAGCTAAGCCTGTGATGTCCCTTCTGCTTCATGAAAAGGATACAGCTGTTTTGGACTTCTTAATTAACATTCTTAATTTCAGCCATCTTTTTTCTGTAGGCTAAGTTTGACACAGTGCTTAAAACTCAGTGGTTTGGTGTGCTTCCTTTTTCGTAACACCTCGTCTGGGGTATTAGCAGCCTTTGGCACTGTGGTCAGTTCTGTAAGGTACTGGTCTGGGGGCTTGGCTCAACATCGCTTTCTACTTTACTCAGCAGCAAGTTGACTAGAGATGGAACGTTTGTCATAGAAGTCCAAAAAACCTCGTGATGCTCCTGACTAACAGTACTGACAAGATTGTTTAATAGTGAAACAAAATTGTATATGGAGCTCCAAGAAAACCAATGAAGGCAAAAAAGCAAGAGAAAATTCAAAGATCAGACTTTCCAAGCACTTCCTGAAACTGATCTGATGAATGCCCCCATGGTCCTGGCTGATGTCTGCCTGTCTGGTAGAAACTCATTAGATTCCTTCAGTAGGAAATAGTGAATGTACCAACGTTTCCCCTAGCTGCCTTTTATGTCTGTTATACTTTAGGTAATTGGTAACATAAATTATATATGACTGCCTGCACAGTATCTCTCTGGAGATGACCAATAGCAAATTACCTGATAGAGGAAGGGATGAAATGTGCATTGCCACTCTGTCCATTAAGAAGGCAAAAAAAGAGGCTGTTTCCAAGAATTTATCCCAGTTTATCACATATCCCACATCCCAACCTGAAAATATTTCTTCTTACCTTATGCCTAATGATAGGATAATTTAATTCACTTGAATGTTTCACTAAAACAAAGAAATTAAGTAAATATTTTTGAGGCACTAATAAAACTAGCATAGGTGTATTGTCATAGATTTAGTTGATTTCTTTTTCATGTTTTATCACCTATGAGAAATTTTATTTACTTGCTTTCCTCTGGCTTTTACAAGAATGAAACTTAAACAGGTCTGTATTGGCACAATGAACACTGTGAGGTCCTGAATTCACAAACTTACACTCCTCTTTAGATGATGGAAATCTGTTGTGTTTTGATATTGGCCAAAGGCACCCATGAAAGTCATTCACTCATCCTCTTCTACTACAGTTGGGCAGAGGAGACAGAAAAAGAAAAATAATGAAGGGCCCATAAGTTAGGATAAGGATTGGGAGAAAACACTCTAAGGGTAAAACAGGCTCAAATTTAAAGGAATAAGGTAAATTAATTACTGAGAGAGTCAGAGGAGGATAATGAAAGTAAAATAAGCCTTTAAAACACCATTTTCCCCCTCAGGCCCTCCCTCCTTCCCACCAACAGTACAGGAAGACAGGGAGTGGGGGTTTTGGACAGTTCATAATTTGAGATCTTTTTCCATTCTCTCAGGGAGAGGAATCTTTTTTCTGCTATGCCATGGGATCCCTTCCACAGTCATCCCAAAACTGTTGTGGCATGGGTCACTTGTCCATGGGCTGCAGTCTTTTAAGGATAAGCTGCTCTAGTTTGGAAACAAGGGCTCGCTCTCTCTCTCTCTCTCTCTCTCTCTATCTCTGGAAGCAAGGGCTCCCTCTCTCTGTTCAGGTCTCCCACTAGACCACAGTTTTATCTAACATCCACCTGGTTCAGCGTGAGCACTTTCCCTATGGGCTGCGAATGGATCTCTGCATCCCCTGCGGACTCCATGCATTACAGGGGACAGTTTGTTCTATCAAAGTCCTCACCATGGCTTCCAGAGGAATCTTGGCTTCAACGCTTGAAGCACTTCCTCCCTCTCTTTCTTCTCCACTGACTTTGGTGTCGCCGTGTTGTTTTCCCTCACATGTCCTCACTTCCTCCTCTTCTCTGACTAGAAGAAAAACTGTTGCTCGTAGGTACCATTGTCAATAAGTTCCACCAATTCAAAGATTCCTACAGGATCCTGTGGTGCCGAGAGTTTGATCTTGCCTAAGTTACACATTGGGGAATTGCTCGTTGTGCTTCCGCTGCCATCACGTGTGCACTATTTAATGCCTCTCTTCATGCAGAGCTGTGGGAACGGGGAGCTGCTGCTGCCCCTGCCCTTTCTGCCCACAGCACAGCTGGCCAGGGGCAGCCAGGCAGGCAAGGCTCACCGTGGGCCACCCTGAGATGGTGGCAGCCATGGCAGTGCATTGCCACCCGCCACGCTGGGGATGACCCCAGAGGCGGCGCTTTGCCACCCCTGGAAAAAAACTGCACCTGTGCTGTTTTGATTTTCTTCTTAAATATGTCATCACAGAGGTGTTACTAACCTCTCTAACTGGGCCAGCAGCATATCCATCTTCAGAGCTGTCAGAGATTGGTTCTGTTGGACATGGTGGAAGCTTCTAGCAGCTTCTCACAGAAGCCACTTTTGTGGCCCTCCCCTGCTACCAAAAAATCAGGCCATGCCAAATCAGCACAGCATACTACACATGCTGGAATAGTTTCAATATCTCAAAAGGAATATTTAAGGGAACACTTAAATATTAGTTTACCAATTTACAAACTTATTACAAGAAAATCAAGCCAATAAAAAGCCTTCAACTGTTTAAGAACTTGTTAGGGTAGAGTTAATTGTCTCAGTCATGTTCATGAGATGCTGAGTTTAAGACCAAAAGAGTGTTGATTACAGACTCATGTTCCTGCTGTTGCTGAACACTGCACAACAGAGTGGTGCAAACACTAGAGTCTACTCTGTTTCTCATGCTGCCCTTCCAGTGACTAGCTGGAAGTGCACTAGACTGGAAGACAACACAGCTGGCACAGCTGACTGAGAACTAAATGGATGTTCTATACTATATGATGTCAATGCTCAGCTCTAAGTGATGGGAAAGAAGAGGGAGAGGGGACGTTGGAAGTGACAGTATTTGTCTTCTCAGATGGCCTGTATACGTAATGAAGCCTTGCTTTCCTGGAAATAGCTGAACACCTGCTAGCTGACTGCTCTAAACTGCCACCAACTCACAAATTTTTGCCCTGCTAGCCTTCCCATACTCTCCCCCACTGCACTGGTGAGGAGAGAGTTGTAGTGTGGGGCTCACCTGCTGCTGGAGGTTAAACTGCCACAGCTGATGGGGACAAACTGCAACACTGAGTGCGCTTCTGGACAGATTTGACAGAACAGTTCAGCTTTCAGCTCTTGTTTAAATTCTTGGGTTCACCATAAAATAATGACTGGACAAAATGAATTTGACACATAGGCACTACATAAAACATCTAGACCCCCTACCTTGGAGAATCAGTTGTACTCAGCACAGTCACAAAACAGCTACCTTATGTAGCATTAAAACCGGACTTTTGTTGGTTCTAGAAGACTTTTTTCCTATTATTTTTTTACCAAAGAAATCTATTAGAGCAAATTGAGTTAGCTGACAGGAGACTACATACAATGCACAGTGACAATCATATGCAGTTATTCTATTGGAAAAACAGGCAACAAATAGATATTGGCTGAAAGCAGATTCTGCCTCCAAATGTCTGGACACACTGCAAGAAATAATTTGCCAGAGCCCAGTCTCAAACCTTCTTTCAATCCTATTTCAAGATGGTGACCAAAAAAAAATTAGAATCAGAAATTTTCTAGTAAAGTTACCAAAATCCAGACAGAAATTTTGCATGTTCAGTCTATCATGCCTACTTGCAGCATGAGATGGAAAGAAACAGTAACTAAATCACAGCCTCATGACTCTTTATCTGAGGTGCACTGTAGAGTGCAAAGGACAAATGATAGCGATAAAGTAATTCTGTGCTTTATTTTGACAAATAAATAATCCTGAAATCAGTTGATGCTACGAATGTGACTACTTAAAGACAAAATTTTCAGATCAAAATATTGGAAAGCCAGAAATTCTGGTCCTCAGAGCCAATTCCTTTACTGAACATCTGCCTTGAATAATTATTTTTTTTTTAAAGTGTTTAAATATTGGGCTTTGTGGGCTGCTTCTCAAATAAATAATTTTTCCCACTTCCATTTTCTAGAATGGAGATGATTCTTTCTTTCAAAACCATAGTATTCTTTAAAAAAATCAGAGAAATTACTAAAATGAAGGAATACAAATGAGTCGCTCTAGAAAACGTGTTTGCTTGCTTTGATATTGCCTCACCATCTGTCTTGTGCTACAGTATCTCAGTCCCATCCTGATCATAACAGTATTTTGAAACCTTTAAGAATATGGTATAAAATGTAATTATTAGAAATAAAACCTCATAGGTGAGTTAGAAAACTATGTTCTTGGGATAATCATGGTTGTTGTGCTGTATACATTGTTTCAAAATTAGGTGACAGATGTTAGAAGACTTAGCTAAGCTTTTGTGGCTTGAATTTCATAAAAGAGATTTGAAAAGCATTCAAATAAGCAAAAGTATATTAATAAGGTTTAATCTTACAACTGCAAACAGAAAGTCTACTAATTAGACATATCAGCTATAGAGATACTACTTATCTTATTGGGAACTAATTGTGCCGTTTTAAAAATTCTAGGCACAACAACGTAACCAGCATATCTGATGCAATATTCTACAAAGGTAAATAACTGAAAGACACAATAATTATTCAGTATTTTCTATGTCTTTTCCTTTTCTTTTAGAAGACATATTATGTATATTATTGCAAGTTTCTCATATCTTTTTGCATAGCAAGATCACCAACTAAATAAACAAATATTTTATCCTCCTCTTTGCTTATGAAGCACTAAATGTAGTTACTTAATTTCTTATGTGTATGCAGAAAAAAGGATGTTAAGGTACTGTTCCTTGGTCTGGTAAAGTAAGAAGCACAAGTTCCAGGGCAGAAAAGGGGCTTTTAATACCATCAGTATTTTATGAAGACTGAGCTAAACTTTACAACTAAGCTTGGCTTTGGAAAGAGGAAACCGTGCCAGACGATAGTAGCAACTTAAAGTTATTTAAGAAGAGGGAAGAAACCAAACTAGGCAAAATAGACAGGTCAGAGATAGGATCAGCAAAACTAAATTATACAGTAAATCTGGGCCAGCAATGAAAACCAATATCTGACTTTTTCAGCTTATTAATGGCTTTACCATTGCTGCAGCATTATATCAGGCCACTGACTGGAAAAAGGAAATTATGCTTTATAGTCAGAAAACATGATAACTGGTGCAGCTGCATCTCTTTTGAGGCTGAAAAATTCAGAAACTAGTGCCCGCTGGTTTCAGCTGGCATGGTACCACACCAAAACCTCCCAGCCGCTTTGGGGTTTCTCATTAGTTGCCTTACAGGACCTTGTGGCAGAAACAAAGAATGATATTGCAGAAATGGGGATGATCTTGGAAGTAACACCTGCCATTTAACCACCTGCAGTGATTTCTGTCACTCAGGGAGGGAGGAAAAGTACTTTTTTGTATTGAGCAGGATAAAGACTCGCGTTAGAATGAACAAAAGATACAGACTATTGTCACCTCCCAATGGTCAGAAAACGCCAGTGGTCCTCAGCACTTCCTCACTCACATCCCAATGCTTGGTGAAGTAGAAACCATGAGCAGCCTCAGTGGGGTAGGCAGGGACTGCTTACAAGCAGAGCTCTTAGGTCAACATGGCTGCACCTCCAGCAGTCAGCCCCCAAAGGCTCCTTGAGGGATCAAACATATTTGATAACAGCAGCCTAGAAGGACACATCTAAGAAGGATTTGTTAGAAATAGCTGCAGAGCAGGCATCTCTGCTGCTGGCTGCTTCCCCAGAGATGTCTCCTCCCACCTAGGCAGCTCTGGCATTTGACAAAACTACTCCTGGATCATTCTGTAGGCCTCTCCTTCTCTCTCTTGGATTCTCTCCATAATTCTCAGCAAAGAGAGGTCTGCCTCAAAGTCCATGAATCAAACACACATAATCACTCTCTCTGAAGAACAGCCCAGTCCATTACTGCTCTCCAGATTCATTAGGGAACACAGTGCTGCTTACCTGCATTTCTGTGCAATTTCAGGGCAATTACTTTGTGCTGTATTATTTTTCTGTCTGATCAGCAAGTTTGAATCAGTGTACAAAGCAATATCATGCTCAGAAACCACACGCCAGCATGGCTTGACTAATGTTGCTGAAGACAGAGAAGTCCTTGGGCTTAAATTGCAACTTTAAAGCCACCAGTTTAGTTCTAAATACAGGGGAGATGACATAAACCTTTTTCAAAACCAGAATACAGGAATTTGCATCAGCATATATATGCATGTACACCTCAGCATCTGTATAACTAGAACTGAACTTTAGGAAGAAATAAGCACAGACATTGATATCCAGTCAAAATGTGGTCAGTCTGTTTATGATTGCTTCTTAATAATTTGCCACTTTCTTTCTAATTGTGTGAATATGAAACTGTCATAGCCAGACTCCAAGTAGACTGGTATTTGTGTTTGGTATTGTGGTTTAAATATTTCTTTATTGCAAGGATTTAACGTAGTACCTTGTTAGGTTACAAGAAAAGTCTAAATATTTCTGATGGAGTTCTGCACAGCATCATGTGTGTCACCAGCCTTAGCTCCTATTCTGCAACAGTGATTGGTATAAAAGATCTACTGAGCACATTCACTGTAATCCAGAATGAAATAAGTTATCACTTAAGAGGTAGGGCCAGACCCTTCAGAAGGAAAAATCAGCCCATTAACACGAGCTAAGGACTTGACTCATATGGATGATGACTCCTCTATTCTGCAAAAGGATTGTAAATACAGGAAAGAAGTAACTTCATCTAATAAAAGAAGAAAGTAAAGCCTTCTGAAAAAAAGCATTTATTGGCATTAACTGCCTCTACCAAATCAGAGAAATGTTCCCAAGTTACCGAACAGTTACTCAGAGTATGACAAACATAAGAAAACTTTCATATTTAATATTACTTTGTTACCTTAGGAGAATACTGCATGTCCTCAATATTAAGACGTTTATTATAGTAGCCGTGTCACTATAATTGCAAGTACTCTATGAGGAAAAATAGCTACTGGGACCTTGGGGGGATTTCTGCTAGGAATCAACCTGAAAGTCTGCCTAATTTCCTTTTCCCAACAGTCTCATTTGTAGTGGATATATTAACTGTATTAACCGACTCTACCATTATAGCATCTGGTTACAACATCTGTGGAGATTATGCACGTAATCAATTCATGTAATCTAGGGAAGAGCAATCAATGAAAAGTGGCTACGCCTTGTCCATGGCTCAACCCATGTTTCTCCTTTCCTAGTCTAGTGCTTAACCACAAATTCTCTGTACCACTTACCAAAGTGCTTCAAATGGACAATAACTCTGTAGCAATAAATCACTAACACTTCTGTCATGACATTTTGCAATTCTATTGGGTTTTTTCTGCTATGAATCATATTTTGCAAATGTAATATGTCTCTTAATAGAATGATCTTTTCTATGAGTGTGATATTAAAACTTGTGATAGGTACTGTATGGTGCATGTTTTTTTTCAGATATGCACAGTTTGAGTCTCAACTCACTTTCAGTCTTTTTATTTTTAAATCAAGGAAATATTTTTAGTGTTAAAACTGCCAAAGAGATTGGCTGCTATGCAAAATAATTTCTGCTGTCAAGTGTTATTTCCAAATCACTCAAAATATTCAACTTTCTAATGAAATTTTCCACATTGCATTCATGTGTAAAAGTGAACAATTTAGAAACAGCTAAATAAAAACTTATCCACTTTCTGAGAGAATACTTGCCACGGTCACCGGTATTTGGGCGTGGACAGCTAGCCCCAGGGTCTTCGGCTAGCGACCCGTCGGCATCTGCCGCCAGCGTCCCTGACCGCCGGAGCGCCAGTCCACTGCCGCGGGAATCTGTGCGTTCCCAGCCGCAGGTAGCTCTTAGAGAGCAAGCTATCTGTATAGAGACCGGAGACATAGGGAGGGATCTTCTGGCTAGAGTAATAGAGACGCAGAGGCGTGAGGTCCAACTGCGCTCTGGGTGTCTAGGATCAGAAGACCCCGAACAGCTCAGAGCACAGACTTTTATTCTGAGGGCATTATCCAATCATCAAACAACAGGAGGGAGGAACCAGGGAGGGACCAGGGGACCAGGACCAACGGGGAACAGAGAGGGGAGGAGAGGGAGTAACAGACAACCAAGGGGTACAATCAAGTACTGAATGGAACAGAACTTTCTAGAACACAAGAATTATTGGCGGGAGAGTGGCAGGTGCTTAAACTAATGGAGGAAAAGGGAAACACCGCTGAGAAACTCAGCCCCCTTGCGCGGCAAAACCACCTGTGTCTCCTCCCCAGGGGAGACTTTAAACTTGGGCAGCTTTATTCCACAGCTTCTCAGGGGGGACCGAGCCCTTTGGGACCTCAAGCACCACCACAAATACTTCTGACTTTTATTTTCATTTTGTATTCTCTATTTCTACCTCCTGGACTACCTACATATTTCGTCCCTACACTATACTATGCCTGCTCTGCTTTACAAGAATACAAAAACAGGAATAGTTTTATGCTTTCAAAAATAAAAATTAAGAAATTAATGCAATTTTATCTGGGAGAACTTCATAACTATCAGAATGTTAATTTATTATTCATAATACTAGTTTTTTAAAGAGAGAAGGATTGTGTGTGTTCATTTCAAACTTGTTCTGACAGCTTTCCAAAGGTGTTGGATAAATGTTGATTGGTTGAGGGATCAGGAACTCAAACACTGTTTTCTTTTGTCCTTCCAACTGCAGGGAATATTGGAAGAAACAGAAAGACCCAGTTGACAACACTTGGATCTGAGACCTGTATTAACAGCAGAATTTTGGAGTTTTTGATCACGGATTAGTCTACAAGACACCAAACTGGCTGAAAAGTGATGGGGAGCTCACCTTTCCTAAAGGGAAAAGGATCTTGGTACAAGCAGTAGCAGGACTCATTGAAAGAACTTTAAACTAGGTCTGAAGGGGGAAAGGGATAAAACCAGGCTTGCTACAGATAAGCCTGGGGATGGCATGCCAGTGTTTTAGCAAGGGTGTTCTAGCGAGGTTC
The DNA here is from genome assembly GCA_034509425.1 of Eopsaltria australis. Lineage (NCBI taxonomy): Eukaryota > Metazoa > Chordata > Aves > Passeriformes > Petroicidae > Eopsaltria > Eopsaltria australis. Next base: position 365,963 of record JAVTVJ010010687.1, read on the forward strand.
TTCAGCACACTCCACAATGTCCTGAGCACACCGAAGCACAGCTGTAATGTCCCTGTACTAATGCAGGCAACACTCTAGCCATCTCAGTGGGGTAGGGCACTGAGACCCATGTGGCAGCCAAGACACAAGGGTTGTTGATGTGTTGGAAACCATAAAAGTACCTCAGAATATTCACTCAGAAACTAGGGTCTCACCCCCAAAAAGCATGCCAGGATCAATAGCCCATCTGAAGTGTTTCTACACCAACATAAACAGGAGATGGTGGAAATCATTGTGAAGACAGAAAATTATGACACAATTATAGAAATTTACAGTTATAGAAATATGATAGGATAACTCACATGACTGGAGTGCTGCAATGAATGGCTATAAACCCTTCAGAAAGGATAGCTGAAGAACGAGAGGGGTAGCCCTGCTTGCTAGGGAGTGCTTTGATTATCTAGAGCTTGATGATGGTAAGGAAAGGGTTGAACATTTATGGATAGGAACCAGACAAAAGATCATTAATGTATCAAGGGAGGAGGTTGTTATAGATGACCCAGTTAAGGTGAAACAGCGGATGTATTTTGTAAGCAGCTGGGAGAAGTCTCATGATTCTTAGCCTTGTTCTCAAGGGGGATGTCAACTTACCAGATGTCTGCTGGAAATCAAACACAGTGGAGAATAAGGTTCCTGTAGTGTGCAGAAGATAACTTCCTGCCACCACTGATGACAGACCCAGCTAGGGAAGGCATCTGCTGGACCTGCTGTTTGTGAATAGAGAAGGGCTAGTGGGTGATGTGACTGTCAGAAACTGTCTTGGGCATAGATGGCTATAAAATTATATAAGTTTTAAGTTCTTGTAAAAGTAAGGAGGGATGGCAATTGAATGTCTGCATTTGACCTCCAGATGTCAGATTTTTGCCTGTTTAGGAGTCTGATTGAAAGAGTCTTTTGGGAGGCAATCCTGAGGGGCAACTGAGTCCAGGAAGGCTTGACAGAGAGACCTCTTCAACATCCTCACAAAGGGTAGTTGAGGCGCTAAATTCTTTCTAAGAAATAGATACTTTTACCCCACATTTTTTAGTAGAATAGTTAAGTTTGTCTCTGAAGGTTAGGATTGCACAGCAGCTTTGCTTTTTTTTCAAACTCTATTACAGACCTTCTGACCTTGTAGAGAATGTTGGATACCTTATTCAAGATCTCTGCTCTGTAATTTCCTGTTCTATAACACAAAGCAAAAGTCTCAGTAACTTGTGAGTACAAAAGTTGCCATTGTTGACATATGTCTACAATTTTACCACAGACTTCAGAAGATTATAAAATACAGCTTTTCTTTTGCATATGCTTATTAGGCAGTTCTCTTTATTTTCAGTATCTAGTAACAGATTTTCCTCCAATGGTATTTTCCTTCTGTATTTGTTTAGGGGACTTTTTTTCTTGCTTCTGAGTTCTTTCAAAAAGGCAGAAACCACACATGATTCTATGTCATTAGATATTTAAGAATCAATGGCATTTTTTCCCATTTTAGACCTCAGGCTTATATAGTTCTGTAGTTCTCACCACTTTGCAGTTAAACACTAAGGCTCTGATCAAATGAAAGTTGCTCAGTTAGGCCCCAAAACACATTCTTCTGAGGAAAATATTATTTAAGACAAAAAATATGGATGCTGAAAAACTCTTTAGTGGAGCCTGACATTTTTCTTTTTAAATATTAATTATACTTTGGGCTTCTTCCTATTTATATGCTTAAGTGCTTGGTTGGGACATAAAGGTTACTACGTTGTCTTGAGGAAGCCATAGAGCAGCTTTGTTAGATAAAATGACTAGCAGCTGGTAATTTTTGGCAGTTAATATCATGAATTCTTGTCACGAGGGCTTGGGGAAGGCATTTTCAGGTTGCTACTTATCTCTATAAAATGAAGGAAAATTTCAGAAGTGGCAGGCCCACTGACAGGATGATTTCTGGGGGAGAAAGAAGTGGGAAATGCTGAAATTAACATATTTATAGACATTGTCAAAAATGAAGATCTGAATGAGCTGTTCAGTTGATAGAGAGTGCAAAAAATTTTTTAAAACTTTCTAGGAAGCCTCATATAACATAAAACCAACAACTTCTCTCCAAAATAATACATTAGTAAAAATCTTGATGTTTAATACAATTTTGCTTACAACTGCTACTGCCTACAACCAGTGATCACAGAGGAAGAAGAGTCCCTTTTCATGAGAAATTCTCTATCATTTGCAAATTCCTATTATTAAGTTTTCTATTTGGAGAGGTTACAGCACTCATTTTCCCTCTCATGTTCTCTTTTAAGGCTGAAAAGAAATCTAAAAACATTGTGCAAAAATTTGTTTAACTTACTTAATTCCAGAGTAAATAATTTGTACTCATCACGCGTGGTGGCAGGACACCAGACAACTAAGCACCACACAGCTAGTCATTCCCACCCCACACGTAGCAAGACAAGGGAGATAATAGAGCAAAAGGTGAAAAGCTCAATGGTCAAGATAAATAAATTTTAACATGCAATGGAAAGAAGAACAAAAAAACCCGAACCCCAAACAAAGAAGTAACAAGACGATTACTCACCACATTTCTCAAGCTAGCTGATGCACAACCAGTCTCCAAGCAAAACCTATCCAACCTAAAACTCTGCCCTCCTTAATGAGCATGGTGCCATAAAGCATGGCATATCCCTTTGGAAAGTTTGGGTCAGCTGTCCTGGATGTGTCCCTTCCCAGTACCTTGCTGGAGGGTCAGCATGAACGCCTTGATGCTGTGTAAAGGCTGCTCAGCAAGAATTAGATTACTGTGCTGTTAGCAGTGTTGTTTTGCTCACAAACTCACAGCACTGCACCACATAAGCTACAATGAAGAAATTAGGTCTGTCTCAGTCAGACCATCATGAGCATTAGGACACCCTTAAAATGCAGTAATGTGTTAAATTTTGAGTGACTTTTTTTTCATTACAGTTCTGCTAAACCTAGAAACACCATAAGAATTAACTTTGGCAACACTGTCATGCCGAGACAGAACAGGGAGGAAGACAATACTTAAACAGTCATTCACTCATATATTTTTTACACTGCAGGTACAAAGTGAGATCACTGTCTAGTGTGTCTACTCTGGCTTTGTCTTGAGCTGATAGTGCGTGATAGCAGTGTGAAATTTTAGGTGAAGTAGTAGCTACAGAATGACACTGCTCGCTGTGTATGGGTTTTGGGCCAGAGCTACAATGTGATTGTCATCCACCTGGTCACACAGCATGTATAAGAGCTCAGACTGGGACAGAAGTGTTTCTGTATATCTGATTTTACATTTATGATTAGCATCCAGGCTTAACAGTTCTACAGCATATATTTTTATATCCTGAGGTCTCAAACTCTGATACTGTATTTCCTGGCAGGCAAAAACAAGAGCTGTGTAATTAAAAAGATACCGCAGTAACATGAGGCAAATAGGATGGAGGGCCACAGAGTAAAATGAATTTATTTCAATGATCTTTTGTTTTTCAAATTAAAATGATCAAACTTATGACAAAATTACCTCCATAAATTGCCACATGCCATTCTACTTCCACTATACTGATTTCCTAGGAAATTTGGAAAGAGAATGGTGGAGAACCTTCTAGTAACTCAGTATGTTTGGGCTTTGCTCCATCAGAGTATCACAGGAACCTACCATGAGACTAGAGCAGGCTGCCAGCAGGGAATGGACTGTAGGAAAGACCTGGAAGATACTGTGACCACTGCTGTCTTGGCTGACCCAGAGGTAACTGACCCAAAGGCTCACAATGCAAAAGCCTGTGTTGCAGAGCCATAATCCTGTGTGCCTCAGGCTCTTTCTGCCATCTTCCCACCAAGGTTCAGACTTTGGTGAGGATCTGGAGCATGCCTCCAATTCTGGTGCATAGTATGGTTAGGGCTGTGTCGTTCAGCTTGTTATTTTTTTGGTTGGTAGGTTTGTTGTTTGGTTTTTGTTTTGCTTGATAAGGAAGAGGGTTTTTTGTTGGTTTTTTTCTGTACAAAAGTGTTGTAGATTATATGTAAATGATGAAAGATTTTCAGATCTAGTCAGAAATTAAATTTACAACTATGAAAAAATAACTGAACAGAATATTAACAGAATTCGTTCTGCATCTGACATGACTACATCAAAGCACTACGTGGCAGAGAATCTTAATAGCCCACATTACAGCTAAAGTGATCTTCCTTTCTTCTTCACTGATTGAGGTTCAGGCTGCTTTACAAGAAGAGCTAAGATGTTACATTTCCACATACGTTACCTTGTTTGCTTACTTTGGTGTTACCTGTTCATATAATTTTGTTTTGGTGGATTTACAAATCACACAGAGCAAAACAAGTGCTTCTTATTCCCAGGCAGCATTTGTGCTTGTGAAGTTTATCTGCCTGCATGTTAATAAGGCTTTATCAAATGAAGTCTACCTCTAGATAATAAATGTCACTGACTATTTCTTAGGTCAAAATATTGGGTCTAAGACTAACAACAAATACTACTACAAAATAAAAACTGCTGTGCTGTTCAGTTCTTCTTCTCATGTTAAATTGGATTGTCCCAAATATCTACCACTATGCACCAAACTCATACATATATCTGGCTGAGCTGACTGAAGGTTTGTCCTCCTATTAATATTCATTTTCTTATGGCTAATGGCATTTTAAAAAGCAAACAAAATCTAAAACCAATACCCAGCTCATTATTGCTTCTTTTTAAATAATACTAGATAATTCTATTTTACCTCCTCTTGCTGTTCTTTTTTCTTTTTCTTAATGGATGTGCCATTAGGAATCCAAAATCACTCCAGAATTTTGAACTGGTTTACACACCTAAACTTCCACTTTTATTCAGGCAGTGCTTGAATTACTTGTAGTTCCCTTTCAGGCTAGAAACTGAAACAGTATCTTTAAGTGACTTTGTATTAGTCCTGCAGATGAAAAATAAAACCTGAAAGGGCCCTTCTGTTGCTGAAACAGGACGTTAACCTGGAGCACAGTTTCAGCCTTTTCTGCGGTGTTATAAGCTTTCACAGCAGTGATCCGGAATGGCCAAGCTTCAAAGGAGAACACTGGAATAAACCATTTATCACAGTCCCCCACCCCAAGCACAAAGCTGCATTTCAGGGATGTTAAGGCTATTTTCAAGGTGGGGCATGTGTGCAGTTATATATTTATAGCATATATAATAGGCTAAAGTGTGAGTAGCTATCAGTTTCAATGTAGCCATTTGAGAACAGGAATGAAAATAACCAATTGTTCTCTCAACAGGAATTAATACAATTTTTTTACCATCCATAAAACAGACATGCAGGAAATTTGATAATAGTCTATTGCAGCAAATGTAGCAGTTTATGGACCTTTTTAAAAAACTGATTCCTTAATGAATTCTATGTGGATATCCATGCTAGAACCTAGTCAAGAATCCATTCTGTAGCACTTATTTTGATAAGGACAATTCCAGCAGTGTTTCTGACATAAACTTGGCTGCCAAGGTTTGCTCAAAAGTAGGGGAACTGACTCTAAAAGTTTTCTCTTACTGAACCAGATACCTACGAAGACACTGGACTTACCTAGAACATTTAATAGCAACAGCATTGAATAGCAACAGCTACTGAAGACCAGTGAATTGTTGCAAGTGATAGAAATTCCAGTCATGATAAGAGACAGAGAACATGCAGTGAGTTAATTTGTTTTTGTTAAAAGTAGTTTTTCACAAGGATATTTTGCTGTTTCAAAGTGGATGGAATCCTTCTTTTGCTGTACCTCACATGAGACTACATAAAGGAAATTTTCCAGCTCCTCACAATGTGGCACAATATGATGTGGAATAGATTTTGTCTGCTTTAAAGCATTTGCTCTTTCTGCATTGATGCTGAGCATCAGATGAACCCCCAAGTAAAAGGCAAGTAAGCATGCACTATACCTCATATTTCTTTTCATTTTATGACAATTCTTTGTAATTTTAAACAGTGCTTGACAACAGAACAGTCTGGGTGAAATGAAGCATGAAAATGCTTTCTGGTTCCCCTGCCCTGCCCTAGTTAAATAGTGTACTGAACTGGAAAATTGATACAGATAATACTGGCCCTGGTTATCTATAGGGCACATCAGATTTTAACTGGTCAGTGATTCATGCTTAACCAGATTAAAGTTAAATCAGCCATATTTTTTCTCCCCTCATCCCACATGAAATGGATTGTCTACGACTCTCAGCTGGTCATAAAAGTATTGTGCAAAAATTTCTCAAAATTAGTTGAATGGAAAATGTAGAATATAATGAAAAAAGGTTAAAAATAATGTGTAAATGGTCATGTAGTGTCAAGTACAGAGATATATCATTGCTACAGCAATGGTTTCTTCTTGTCTTTTAAACATTTATTGTTTTGAAATAACTTATTTTAAAATACAGATGAGGGCAATCAACTTTTCAAAGCATACTTACACTTGCTTAGTGAAAATATTCTTAAATAAATACTCTAGTGTTAAATCAAAATTTTCCATTTAGAATTTGTACTTATATTCTAAGAGTGATAGCAATATTACACGGCTTGGTATTTTTCTTCTTTTATTAGTTTACTCTAACAAAATAATTCAGCAAAATTTACTAAAATTGAAATATGCAGTAGAATCGTGCATTCCATGACTAATTTCTCACTCTTGGGGATTGCTCTTGCACTCTATGGAAGACTGCCTTAAGATCTGCCAGCTCTGTTCCGCTACCTTGTCCCTGAAGGCAAGGAATTCCACTGACTCTCTCCCTGAAGAGAAGGAAGCCTGGAAGTTAGGGGCTTAGCCTTACTCTGTACCTGATCCGTATTCGTCAGGGCTATGAACCCTACCAATCACTGCATCCCAGGTTGGCTCCAATCTTGATATCTCCAGTTAGCTCTCTTAGGTTGGTGCAATGAAGTTGCGTCATGGATAGTGAATTCTATTTTCACAGAAGGCTCTGTTTTGCAGAATAAAAAATATTTTGTGAAAAATCCCACATGTTCTATGTGATCTCACTGAAGAAGTTCACAATGTGTTTTTGGAAAGTGGTAGCGGTGTAATTCTTATGACCAGTTATATTTGTCATAAGCTACACAAAGGTTTAATAGCATGAAAATACTATAATGCACATTTTCCTATGAGTTTGAAGGAAAACTGTATTTGGATTTAAATATTTTAGCAACGGCTCAATTAAAAAACACATTAGTTTTATAGTGGTGATACACAAATGCTGAATAAAAAATAAGTACCTCTAAAAAAAACCTGTTCAATAAATAAAATGATTTTAAAAGAAGATCAAAAAGGAGTTCTCTTTAGAACAGTATTTGAAAGGAAGTGATTAATTAATAACATTATGTTTTCAATCTTTAGTGTTTGCTGGTAAAAACAAAATAATGTGGGAATCTCAGATAATCTGGGAATTAATAAATCAAAGGAGTGTTTAGGGCAGAGCTACTCATTCATTCACTGTGATGTAACCAAGAGGGAATTTCTCAGTTATGGCAGGTGAATTTAACATCCAAAACAAAATCTTTGAATTCAAGTCACAATACCTTTTTTGTTCTTAATTTATTGCTAAAAAGAGCCACTCTTCCACTCATATTTTGGCCCCTTTTAGAATGATAGTCAATCACACAGGTAAAGCAAGGAAATGCAATATTCATTAATAGATGGCCAAGCTGTAAACAGCTTTAATGTGTTACTCCAAATGCAGCCTGTTGAACCATTTAAAAGTATATCTATTTATTTGGGGAAAAAGATGGAATCATCATCACTCATAAGTAACTTGTTTTGCCTGCACTGTTGTTAAACCTACATCAATCTCTCTTGATTATTTGCCTTCATGTATTAATCATTGGAAGTATTTTCATTTGGAGGCAGCAAACATATTTAATCCATATTTTTCAATATACTGAAAAGGGCATTGAGGAATGGTAAATCATTTCAAGAGTGATCTAACATAGTTGTCCTTAGTTTTCAATGGAGAATTTATTGAAAAACTCACAAGAGTAGCTAGTAATTACCTTGTAATTGAGCTAGGAAACTGTAAAGTAACAATGGATGATCAGCAGCAGCAGTGCTTATATGTAGACATATCAAATGTCTAAACCCAAGCTACCTTAAAAAAGGAGAGAGAAAAGAAAGCTAGATTATTTAAAAGCAAGTTATCAGACTTCTTCAGTCAAAGTGTTCTTTGTGGAGACACCCAATAATCACATACATAACTAAAAATGTAGCACTTCTTTAACTAGTGAGAGGGAGGCAGAAAAAGACAACTATGACAAGCAAAGATCAAATTCCTTCTAGGATTCTCCTTTTATCTTGTGCAATAATTCTCTCTAGTACAACAAATATCACACAGCTGTTCTTGTACAGCAATGTAAAAGGTGAGAAAAGAAATGGTGCTTTACCTTTTTTCAAGAAGCATTTACTCTGCCTTAAGGAAGAGGTCTCCCAATATAAGCTCGAAGATTTTGAACTTATGTGTTTAAAGCATGCAGAAGAGGAGGAACGAATGAAACGTAAGCCACAAGTATTGTCACGCTCATTTATATGTTCTCTTTACTCTTCTATATAAACAAAAAAAAAAAAAGTCGGTCACTGCAGCCTTCATGACCTTCAGAGCAAGAGCTAAAAGTGTGTGGATTACCTGGTTATCCTTGCTGTGCCTAGGATAATAATTTGGAATTGTATCAGGAAGTTTTTCACTGCTTGGCAAAAGTTTTAATGACAGAGGAAGAAAAAAATGGCACAGATCAGCTTTTAATTTCAGATCTTATCTGTATAAAGCATAAAAGATCCACTAGAAATGAATTGAGTGTATTCTTTCCAGGAACCCGTTAGGCTGGAAAGAAAGCAGGATCAGATGTCAGAGATAATTTCAATGTAACTGGGTAAACATCTGAATTGTGAGGGGCTTTTTAAAGTAGCGGTCCAGAAAATTCTGTCTTCTTCTACAGCAATATGTTTAAATAGGATCATTGCAGTCTGAAATTAAAGGAAACAAAAACTTGTTAGTGTCAGTAGCTGTGATCTACCAGCTTTCATTTACCCCAGCAGCTTAGTCCTGATTTGTGCCAGGGCATGGGAGAAGCATTGCTCTATTTTATTTTACTAATGCTCGCCATTAAGGGTTTTCATCACATATCTTATGGGCCATGTTCACAAATGTAAGCCATGGCAGACAAATACAGTGAGCAGCCTTCATCTCAAGCCTATTCCTTTGCATGGGCCATATTTTCCATTTACAGTTAGAAAAGAGATCTGAAAGTAAAAGTAACCTACAAGTAACCTTTACAATTATCACCAAAAGACAATAGAGTGGGGGAAAAGGGTGTTATTAAAAAGTACAAAAAAGATATAGAACACAAGCACACTTTCCTAAGTCCTAAAAGAAGGGGTGATACAGTTAACAGCACATGATCCCAAAAGACCTCTGAGAGAGCCTTTAGGTGCCTAACTGTCAAATTCAACCAAGCAGCCCATGAAAACGGGGTAGAAAGTCCTTACAAAGAAAATCCTCCTCTGAAGGGCAATCAGGGGGGTCCAGAAATCACTGTCCTCTGCTGCATTCCATGCCCAGACAAAAAAAAAAAAAAACAACCAAAAAAAAACAACAAATAAGCTATGTTGACAGCTATTTTACCCAGTGTAGGTCCATTAATTTCAATACAACTGTACCAATTTATGCTGTTTAAAAACTGATGCTACATAAATGCAAAAAACCTCAAATTAGAGTACAAGCAGTGATAAATGCCACTTAGGCTACCTGAGGGCATTATTTTCCCTTTCATACTTCTTTAACTAAATATAAGGTTTTTTTCCCACCAGAAATAAATAAATGAACTAAAGTCATTGAGTCAGCTCCATAAACAGGAAATAATAAAATTAGGAATGTTTGATGCAATTTTAATGAAGGTGCAGAAAAGACTACTGTCAAAATTTACAGCAACATTTCCTCTAGCCTTCAACAGCAATTGTTCAGTATATTGAAAGCATGAATAAACTGATTCTATTTTTAGGCTAAACCCTATTTTTTTTCTTTACTGCAGTCATGGTATGCACTCATGGCTAACATTTTCATTCAGTCTTATGTCTGAAAAGACAACAATTTAAGATACACTTGTAATCCTGTAAAACTAGAGATGATTATGGACACTACTGTTATGTCATATAGTGCTTGGGATGCAAGAGTATATTTTTTTTAAAGCCCTTATGGAGAAATTTCTTGAGCAGATAAAAATATATTGATTTCATCCTTTTATCACTCAATAAAGGACTAAACCCATACTTTACAGAGATTCTGAGATTCATTCTCCTCAATGACTTTAGTACTGGAGATACCTATCAGGTAATTCAATGGTTTTAAGCACTATGTGAAATACTACTGCAGTGCACAAGCATGATTTATTACATGATGCTTGGCATCAGGATATAGAAGTTGGAACAAAGAAATGACATATGAATCATTAAACTGAAACATAAATAGGTTCAAAGAAACCTTTGAACTTCTTCTAAAGGTTCATAGTGTGCTTCAGGATAGCATCAATCTAATTTCAACAAAGGTCAAAAAAATGCAGAGTCCCAGCCAAGGTTTGGATCTGATAGATTTGCGTCCTCTTGTTCTGAAATTGATTTAGTAGAATGCTAGAACCTGAACTGGTTCTGCATAACAGAAGTGTGTTATTTCAACTTGTTTTCTCCTGAAGAGTGCAATATCAGCTTTGGATCTTCTGCTAAGACACCCAGATTAGTTGAAAATTTTCTGAGTATAATCTAAATATACTGTGAACACCTGCTCCCTCATGGCAGTAGATCAGACACATGAAGATTCAATATCACTACTTTTCAAGGCTCATTTCATATGTTTGCTAAGTTCAGAAGAGGGTTTTAAGCACAATTTTTACTTTTCATCAGCAAAAATGACAAATTTTACATTCACATTTTATTGCCTATTAAATACTTTTACTGAACTAGTAGGTCCAAAGTGGGAGGAAGAGATATCCAGTTCCACTCTTCCTAAGACAGAAATGTTGGAGCAGGGCGTCTTTTTGCATTCAGGTAGAGTGTTCAGCATAAGGAAGTCAGACAGAGAGAGCCAGCATGGATTGGAGAGTCATATCTTGACTGGACAGCTCAAGATTGTTCTCTTAGAAGGAAACATCACACTGTGGTCCCTCCTATTCCAGTTTCTCCACCAGGTAAAATGTTCTGTTGCATTTCTTCTGTGGAGAATAAGCAAGGGTCAGTGTCAAATCTGCAAGTCTCTACAAGTTGAAAAAAAATCCAGCTTTATAGACAATTTTGCATCAATCACTAATCCCAACCTTTTCCTCTTTTTGTGGACTGTGTTTATGTAACAGCTAACTAGGAATTCTCTGGACCTAAAACTCAAACTCTAATCTGATTTTGATTTAAACATCCTTTCATACATCCAAGCCTTGTAAAATAGTTGTCTTCTTTTGGGACAGGTGAGACACAGTGCATTTCAAACGATTTGCTTCCCATTCCTGTTCAAAATTTCTCCTCTCAGAAAGAACTGTAATCTCTGGGGAAGGGAAGGGAAGGGAAGGGAAGGGAAGGGAAGGGAAGGGAAGGGAAGGGAAGGGAAGGGAAGGGAAGGGAAGGGAAGGGAAGGGAAGGGAAGGGGCAGAGTTCAACACCACATAGGCAAGTTGCAGCCTCCTGAAAGAAGAATTCAGATTGAAAACAATGCCAGATATGTCACAATTGAAAAGTACAGAAAGGGTCTGGCTTTCTTTTTATTTAACAACTTAAATGATTAATAAAGTAACCTGTTTTTTCTTTCCCTCCCCTCCTTGAGAACTTGCAATCTGAGTTCCTGATGAAGACATTTGGGCACCCTCTAATCTGACAGAAACATGTAACATGAAGCTGCTAAATACATCCTTTTGCCCCTGATACATGTCATAAAATTAAAGTAAACAGATTTAAAACTCTGGCATTGCAGATTATGAAATTAGAAAGCCATTAGTAGCTGTATAGAGTATTAGAGCACTGGGCCCTGAAAAGCCATTATGGAGAAATTTATTGAGCAGATAAAAATATAGTGATTTCATCCTTTTATCACTCAATAAAGGATTTTGGTTTGAATCCTGTTGACTTTTGTTCTATCTCTTTGTGCAGCAGAATCAGTAATAGAAAACCTTCTAAATTTCTTTTATCTTTAAGGAATGAGAGAGGAAAAAGGTTTTCTATGCCAGTGATTTTATGTGGCTGACATAATCAAGTTTCTTTTTGGACAAAGAGATAATAGTACTATTCAGGATTCCCTTTCAGCTACTAATAATTTGTCTCTGCTGCCTGAAAATTCCTACCCTTTTCCAGTCTTTCAAGGAATGTAATATAGTGACAGATTGTACAATTTTACTAAAAAAAAGAGGAATGGCAAGTGCAATTCTGAGCTGGTGTCAAGTAATCTTGCTTTGATGCAAAGATCAGATATGTTTAAACATATGCCAGTCAGGGGCCAAACACATTTGTGGGAGGACAAAAAAAAATTCAGGAAAACAAGACAGATACTTTCTTATGTTCAACAGCCTTTTGCAAGACCAGCTATATGTCAGTACATCCAAGAGCAATGAGAAAAATTACAGGAGTAATCCTCTGAACAAAACAGTTCAAAGTGCAACTTAGTTTGCATCAGATGTTAACAACTGAAACAACTAGTGTGAGCTATCTCTGATGTCATAGGGGAAATATCCAGACCGCAGAGTATTGTGCATACACACTACTGGAAACGTGATCTGCCTTCTGCCCAGCAAGAGCACAAAAATAAATTAGGCATTGGTAGTAAAAGGAGGTGCAGCTGGTTTCCCAGTAGACAGGAAAATGGTGGGACGGACACATCCAAGTTGCAATTGAAACAATTGCTTTCTAATAAAACAAAACATTAGTCAGGTGCAGAAGTACAGGAATAACTGTTTCCTTTTGCTGTTCAGTGGCTATAAATTATCAGAATTGTACAGTGCAGCTTTAAGACAGTGGAGAACTGATAAGACTGGTTGAGAAAAACAGGAGCTGGGTCTCTTTCTTATCTTGCACAAGCCTCAAGAATGTAGGCCTAACATATGAGTGCCTAAGTGCCTGGAGTGAAGCTGAGGCTTCATGCCCCAACGCTGCTTCAATGAAGCACACAAAGCACCTTGCCTCTGTAGCAGCCAAAAGCCACATGCCCCTCACCGTGAAAAAGAGCCCTGGTTATCAGTCTGGGTCATTAAGGAGATAAGGGTCAGAGAGCCTTGACTGCCGCCTAAGCACTCTGTAGGAGGATCAAAGGGTTGATTCCTCCACTTCTGTCAATGATAAATTCTGACCACAACTACGTGAGACACTCATTAAGCCCCATTAACATATAAATTTACACACTCCTTGGGATGCAAATGAAGGAAAACATGTCTTGCAACGTGTCAGCAAAGTCACCAAACCCCACCCATACCATGTGACTGTCCCATCTCCTTGAGACAGGCCAAAATTTTTAGTATGAAAGGGGGACTTCAGGGCAGAAAGACCTGGAGCAGGAAAACAGTTCTGGTAGCTCTAACTGGAATGTAAGGGGTTTTATTTTCCAGTAATTCATATACCAGTTTTGCAGCATATACTATTGAATTACCAAAATATGAGTATCGATCTAGTATCAATACCCAACTCAAGACAGACAAAGATTGTCTAACAAGGCTGTTAGAAAGTGCATGTTTATTTCAGCATCGGGAAGCTGCATGGGATAGCTCCCTAATATACAGCGTAAAAGCACAAAGCAATGTGAGAGCTATATATTTACAAAAGTCTTGAATATTCAAAATATAAGGATACCTTCACCATATTGGTACCTCCCATTTCCCCGTTTTGTATGGTAATTAGTTGAATACTAATTAAGCATGCATAGCTTGCCTTTTAATTTGGGTCAGTGGTCATGAAATTGGAGGAGAGGGCTGGGATGATGAAGTAAAACTCCTCTTCCTCTGTTTGAACGTTTTTGCCCTTTGGTTTTTACAATGCAAATTGCTTCTAAGGGAACTTTTGGTCCCTTCTGACATTTTTTCTTCAATAGGAAAATTAGTAACTGCCTACATTCCCCTAGATCTATGAAGCAATGTTTTCTATTTCTCTATTGCAAGCACAGCTGAACAAGCATCTAAATGACAAATAATTGTTCCAAACTTGTCTCAACTTAGTTCTCTAGTTAATCATTGACTTCAGCTGGATCTGCTTACTAACTCTATTTTCTTTAAATTACTGAGTCTATTTTAACTGATTTCTACTAACTTTTTGTCTATGATTCTAATTTTTGCAACTCTGTGTTTCACTGAGCAAAAGCAGATCCTAGTTTCTGACAGCTAACAGTCATATCACCCAATGCACACAACACTATCTTAACTGTCTGTTGAGGAAGTTTAAATGGACAGTAAAGAGGACTCCCTATAAAAAGGAGTAATGAAAAGAGGCAAAGAAAATGATAACATAGGCAAGAGAGAGAGTAAAATTAGATGAGAAAGAATACCCTGTGAATTCTTGTTTAAAGCTTGCAGATAATACAATAAAAACTTGACCAGTGGATTGCTGTGGAGGATTAACCACTTCAGTGAGAACTTTATTACATGTACTGCTGATCCCTAGAAATTCTTCAGGAGGGCAGTATGTAGTCCTTAATTACTGTAATGTTAACAAGACACTTTTGTACCACCTCAGTAGAGGGAACCTGACCCTTGCCACTGAGCATAGTGATTGGTACTTCCTTATTGCATGCTAAAGCTCTGCATTCACTGCAGTCATTTTTCTCTTAAAAAATCTAGATCCTGTTACGTACTCATAAAATTACCAGCTAACATGCTGATAAGTATCTGGGAGTGAAACAGAGTTATAGCAAGCTAGTTGGTGTTGTTGCTATAGAAAATAAAAATTTCTGAAAATGTCAGAAGGTATGCAGGATAATGAAGAAGATTAGCTTGTTTATTCCAGGGAAGAGCAATATGCCTGACACATTATTCTAAGATATGAAATTTAAATGGATATACACAAAGGGCTTTTCTTCATGATAATTAAATATATGTTCTTATATGTGTTTAAAAGTAGAGCCATTGGCAACACAAATTGGCACAGAAGACAACTGAATTATGCTGAAAGTCTTCCCAATTTTGGACTCTGCAAGAGGAGTATTGCAGAGTACTATATGTTCACTGTGTGTACATGGATTTCAGTCTCTTGCAAGCATGTCATGAAGGATTTAGGAAGAAAAAATGTCACACGGAGATGGACTTTAAGGCTTCTTGCAATATAACACAGCAGTTCTTTCACTAATATTTTCCCTATGAGTAGAAAAAAAATCAAAGTACCCAAGCTCAAGAAACCATGTCCTTAAGAACCCAAGAACACCAGGCAGAGTGAAAACAAAATATATGTTTATGCACTTTTTGAAATTTGAGGATAGTTTTATTACTCAGAACTCATTTATACTCAATCAGATTAACTCTGCAGATATATTTAAACTCTTAAAGTGTAAAAATAAATAATATAAGATTAAATAGTCTATGCATTTTGCCTATAGCTTCATTGTCCTCAAAATGATCTTCTGTAAAATTTACCAAAACAGTGAACTATTATCATTTCTTGCTAGAATTTATCTGGAGGTCAGAGCTAAAAAAAGCCTAAATATTGGATTTTACACCTCTGGAACTACTTGATCTGAAAATAAAACTACTATAATCTAATTTCTTGGGGGATATGTTAATTTTAATAAGACATGAAAATTTCTATACTGTTTTTTAAAAAATAAATAATTTGAAATTTTGTCCTGAAGCAATGTAGTGATTATCCCTTAAGCTGAGTATGTCTTTAAGAATGTATTGCAAAAATGTACTTTAGTTTCAGTTCTTTGCATTGGTTTCACAAGGAAATTATTAGAAATATACATATGCAAGACAGCTCTTAGCATTGCTGAGTTAAATCACGTGTTCATGTGACAGAATACAGAAACAAATCTTAGCCTGTTTAAAGTTGCAGTAACTGCAATAATCATATTTGCCCTACAAGATTTATACCAAATAAAAGTGTGTTTGTTCATATGAGTATTTGTGTGTAAAAATTTCTTCTCACTGTCCATCAATGTTGTTACATTAATGTAAAAATCTCAGTAGTAGTGAAAGTTCTTAGAAGTATTTCTAATAGGAGTAAAACATTCCTTGAGCTCAAAAACTTATCACTTGGGCATGCTTTGAATCCCCTACAGTCCGTCATGACCAAGAGACCTCTGATTTTGTCATGCATTCTTAATTAACAAAACTAAGTACAAAGACATCTGATTGATATCAACATATACAATGCACATTGTGACATCATAAACTACATCAATATAAATTATGTGCATATCTTCATCTAAATATCACAATTAGAAAAATCATGTACAAACACCTAGAACCCTATTTTTTCATATTCATACAAACAGAGTTTGCCATGTATTATTTCTAAAATATGGGTTGGCATGTAGAAAAATATAATCCATTAAACATGAGAATAAATTACACAGGTCAAGAAATAGTGTTTACATTCATTAATGTGGAATATAAGAAAACTGATCAGCCAAAATTATTCAGACTACAAAAAGTCACATGACAACATATAGCACACCAATTATAAGTGAAGTACACAGATATTAGGCTGGAAGTTGAAAGAAAATTAAATCATAAGATACTGTTATCACACAAATCATACCTTGTCACAAATATTAAATCACCTTATATCAGTGAAAATCAGGATACAGTTAGAAGACAACAGAACAGACTTTTAGCTGCATCCATATCCCTAGAGATATCTTTTCCTCAGCTTTGGACAGTATGTCTTGCCTACAAGAACTCAGACTTGAATTCCAAAGTTCCATTGTGAAAAAAAGGCAGCAGAAGCCTCGTTCACTAAAATTTTCTACATGCAATCAATAGCAATGTAATTACTATGACACAGATGCAAAAACAAAAGAGATAATACAAGGATACATTTATTATTAATTCTGAGTGGAAGAAAATTATTTTAGCTAGAAATGAAAGACGTGATTTATCGGGGAGAAAAATGCAAGACATGTAAACCATGACATTGAGAAAGGATGGTATATGGATTAGAATAACTGCACCCAAGTGATTTTTCTGGGAGTCTGCTCCTCTAACACAAATAATACTACCTCTGCTAAATTCCCAAGCAAGATAGCAATGTTTTCACTCCTATGACAAAGTTTATTTCAATATTTTCAGGTATTTATGAGAGAAGAGTGTACATGCCCAGTGCACTGATCTCCACATAGAGTAGCTAAGACATCACCACCTACTTTGTAGACTGCAGACATTGTTCATAGAATATCAACAGCTTACTCTGGCACAGAATCTCTGGAAAGAAAGGATCAAACCACAGGTGCTGAAATTGTTTGTGTAAATCACTGGGATATGACTGGCCACAGCTAATTCATGTAGTGGAAGTTCAAAAAATTTAGGTCTACATCTTTGATGGCTCCTTGTCTGCATTCCATCCTTTAATTAAAGAAAATGACATGTAGAGACATAATAGACTCAAATGTAAGTCAATATTTGTAAAACTCTCTCCTTTATAAGTAAGACAACTTAAAATTAATAAGACATAACTTGGGAAGTCCCAAAACATCTAAACAATGCACACAACCAAAAGTTCATGATCCTAGTTGCCTCTTAAAGGCAACTATCCTAACTATCCTAGCTATCTCCACGAGGATCCTGAAAATGTCTGGCCATAAGAAGGAAAAAGAGTCCTGGGTTTGCTTGCATTTTTGTCTAGTAGTGAGCCTTACCTGTGAAGAACTTGTTTTGTCAGCAGATTGGAAGTACTTTCTGGACTGAGGTAAAGGATTTCTCAGAAACATTCACTCTGCAAGTAATAAATATGTGCTGTTTTTTGACAAAAGGCAAAGCACTTGGTCATGCTGACCTGAATTTTCTTCTCTTTTACCGAATGACTTAAATTACAGACGCAGCAACCAGTTAATGGCAGTGTTTACTCATCAAAAACAACTGCAAGGTTTTGATTATCAAGAATATAAATATTCTAACTTCCTATTGTTTTTCTGGATCCCAGTCATTACAGCCCTAGTTAATGAACTTTTACCATATATATTCTGGAAATCATGAAAAATCTGTACTGTGTCTTGTTCAAATTCCTTTAGCTGGATGTAGGAGCTCCTTAGACATTAATATGTGCTACACCACACAATTACATAGGATTAGCCTTCAGTTTTCCTTTGTGTAGCTAATAAGCAGGTAAGTTTATTGACCTGTAAGAAACCTCACCCTCCTGAACTCTGTGTAAAGGGTAGAGACAAAGTATGTAGCTGTGCAGTTAACTTCCAATTATGTAAGCAATAAAGGCATAATTTGAGGTTATTAATACGTTAGAAATTTGTAAGGAATTTTCTGTCACTTAATTAACACTTGCCAAGACAGCCTACAGAAAATTAAATATCAATTAATAGAAATACTGACATTTACTTAAATATTCTATTAGTTGTCACAGTTATTAACTCAATATAGCCAGCTTCTAAAAATCCAATTAAAAGTCTAAATATTCATTACAATTTTTATGTGTGGAAAATCTAATTATATTTTAATAAGATGATACATCATCTTTCCTATTAAGTCTCAGTAAATGCACTTTCAACTGTCAATTGATACTTAATTGACATCACGGTCATAAAACCACAGACATTTCTTACCTTTCATGGATAGGTGGACAATTTGATCCATTGTATCCTCCATTTACTTAATATAATACCACAGCCTGCTTACTATGCACTGCTTAATGCTTTTTGTTAGCATCTCCTCATGGACCTAATTCCTAATTGGTTTGAGGGACATAATCAGCCAAAGAGCAGGTGAAGACCAAAGACTTGGAGAACACTCAAGATCTAGAACTGGTGCAATCTTGCTGAACTGAAGAGGCACTACTGCATTTCATGAATATTTGAAGAAAGT
Source organism: Eopsaltria australis (assembly GCA_034509425.1). Taxonomy (NCBI): domain Eukaryota; kingdom Metazoa; phylum Chordata; class Aves; order Passeriformes; family Petroicidae; genus Eopsaltria; species Eopsaltria australis. Next base: position 384,955 of record JAVTVJ010010687.1, read on the forward strand.
CTGGTCCAAAATTTCCTTTCACTGGGACAGAAACAAAATAATTATACAAATTTTCTAATTAACATATTCATTATTCATCTCACCCAGTTGCCCCTGCACCTTCTTCTTCCACTTGCCATTGTCTTTTCTTTCCTTTTGCTCTGCTCCTTGCCCTGAACTTAGTGCTGCCCAAGTTTTGGTTTCTTCAACTGATCAAGTCGAGAAGTTAATATGGACGAAGTTGTCTTTGTCCAGAGACACTTAATCTGTGCCTGGCCTCTCCAGGTGTCTTTGCAGGCACAATACAGGAAGATCAGCACAGATCTGGCAAAATTAACTAGGTCTTCTTGCTTCATTTATCTCCTAATTGTACAGATGAAGATCAGTTAGTTTTTCCCCTCCATTTTCTACATGCAAGGACCCTTGTTTTGGAAAATGTAATTCAGTTCCCATATTTAATGGCAGTGCTGTGAGTAAGTGCTAATTATTATTATAAAATCTTGGAAAGGTTTTAGCTATGTGTGTCTGCTTCCACAATGTGCAGATACAAAAAAAAAAAAAAAAAAACAAACAAAAAAAACCCCAAAACAAACAGAGTGGAAAAAATTGCTCTCTACTCTTACTGAGAAACAATATCATACTTCAAAGCTTGCCCAGGAAACTACTGAACCATGAGTTCCAGGTTACATGATTGCTATGAAACAATTGCAAATGCTCCTAATATTGATGTGAGAAACTTAATGAAATGGTAAGGTTTTATTTTACCTGCCTGTCAAGAAGTGCTAGATACAAGCACAGGGTAAGAAGTGGGGAAAACCATTGCGTTCCAAGCAATTTCTTTTTTTCTGCTTGAAGTTTAAAATTTTCATCTCATGAAGAGAGAGTCAGCAAAAAAAATGTTTTCATCTTCCATTTCTATCATTCTTTGCCACTGCTCATGACCTATGGTGCAGCTGCTGAGTTTTATTGCAGGAATGACTGTACTTCACAGTTTGCAAAGATATTACTTATAGATACTCCTTTATACCAAACATATACTTCTAAAATTCACTTTTAATGAAATGTGAAAAGTAGAACACAAAGACCTGCATTTTTGAGGTGTGGATAACTCTTGGGATGAAAACCATAATCCTAATATCATCCACCACCATTTTTTAGTTTTGGCCTCAGAAGTAGTTGCTATCTTGTTAACATGCACATAAATATAAATGAAGCTTAATCTAGTCACATTCATGTTTTTCTATGTCTGCTAAGAATATTAGCCTATATACTTTACAAATACTATGATGTCATTATAAACTGAACTCCAGCTTGAAACTCGATCTTCAATAGCTAACTATATTGCATTAGTGGTTCAATAGTTCTTAATAAAGTTTTGGTTCCATAATGGGAGGCCCAGCAATAAATACTCAGTATTTTCTTACTTAATGTAATTAGAACTATCCTACTGCCACTATCCCAGCACAGAATCATAGTACATAAATTCTCTTCCTAACCTTGAAAGAACTTCAGGCATGAGTAATTTTTAAGAATGTGATTAATTAGGCAATGTGCAGTAACAGTCATTATTGAAAAAGTAAGGCAACATCAGTCTAGAAAGCTTTAAATTCTTGTATTTCTTTGACAGGTTTCCCTAACCTAATATTTAGCATAGAAGAGAAAAGAAAGCCTCAAACTTATGCAGCGGAAGAAGACATCAGAATGTGCCAAACATAGCCCTTCAGATAATATGCCTCTTTTATTAATTAGAAAAATAATTTTAAAAATTAACAGCAATGTAATAAAAAAGCACTTCAATTAGACCCACATCTTCACCTCAGTCACCCATTATTAGGGATGCCAATATATAATACGGAATTTTCCCATCCATGGATTTCTTTAAGACAGGAAGAAATAGTCATGCACAAATAAAGAAACAACCATATTCTTGCCATGTGGTAAAATCTACAGCCATACCTAGGACAAATAAAGAATGAGGTTTATTACACTTTGCTGATGACTATGTATCAAACTAATGAAAGCAAAGGGCTCACCCTTATCAGGTATGGATTTCTTGGGAGATCTTCTGTCACATAAACATAAAAACGATAATTATTACCTTTAACTTAGCTCGATCAGTCAGTCAGCAGTTTCACATATTTGCTGCACGAAGAAACTTTAATCTTAATTTTCATTCTGAAACAGGCTTTTTTTCATTGTTTCAAGGAGGAGGAAGTAGAGGATTGATTTTTATGGAGATACTCATTTTATCTTTTATAATTATATCAGCATGAAAAAGTCTTTCACGTCTGCCCTCACAGACAGGAATATCTGCAGCTTTTAACAGACTGGACATTTACTAGCTACAATTGATCTGTCCTAATTCTTGATTTCAAAGTTGCATTTTAGTAATATACTAATCAATATGTATTTGCAAACTGTGATCATTGCTCAGGAATCATGGCATCAGTTGCAGCTATGGCACCTCTTGAAAGCATCTCAGCCTCACAGAAATTATAGTAATCTGTCATCCATCACTGTGTTTCCCTAAGCTAATTGTATTACAATACATAATATTGATATGTAATGCAACTTCTGTGCATGCAAACCTTATAAAAGTATGCATGGACAACGTTAAAATCAATGCTCTCTTTTCTGCTTGTCTTCTGCTTTATTTTTTTTCAGAACATGAGCATAAACTGCTGAGGTTATTTGAAGGTCTTTCTGTTGCTATTTTCATTGGGCTTTTTCCTCTTGTTCTTTTTTTTTTTTTTCCATTTTTCATCTGCATCCTTTACAGAGGATCCATCCATCAGCATTATGCTTAATACATATTCCTTTAGATCTGGAGGGGTAAAACCAAGATTTCTTCCTGGTGACTGGTAGAAACTATCAAGATATTGCATTCTTGGTTATCTGTGTGGGGAAATCTAAGATAGTGAAATACAAATTCCCATTACCTAAAATATCTATATTCTATTTATTTAGATAGACCAGTATTTATCTAGTCTATCTGGTTTGATTGTGCGTGTAATTTAGTCAGAATCATAAACAGCCAGTACAAGCGATGCCTGAAGCCCTGACTATGGTCAATAACTATCAATATGTTGCTAGAATGACTGGATTTCACCTGTCCAGACCTTTTGATCAATATGAACATTTATTAATGCTGCCAGGCAGCAATGTCTGATTCATTTGTTCTGTCAGCTGGTGTAAATGAATAAATAATGTGAGACAAGCCACCTTCTCTTATATCCTTACTCAGAAAAAATCCCCACATTTGAGTAGAAAAGTAATTTCAAAACATTTTTCACCACTTTTTAAATGGAAAGACTAATTTTAGTTAGGGAACTATTGTAAAAGTTAGCAGAGATGTGAAATACATAAAAGTGGTAAAAGAAAGCAGGACAGAAGGAAGAAATTAGATGATTCAAAGGTCTGTTGGGTCCTTCACTTACTCTTTGAGCTGTGGTCTCATGTATATAAACATTCATTATGTGAGAGATAACATAGTTGTTAAGATCCGATTATCAGAGGGAGATAACCCTCCCAGAATTAAGGTGTAAGACCATATGCTGAAGTCAATAGTATGGATTTCATTTAACAGTAAATGTAAGGCAGACAGAGGTAAAAAGAAATAGAAAAGACAAGTGGGATAAGAAAGGGAGTGAGAGAGAGACAGATTATTAGATATTAGAAATACAGGAACCATCCTGTGTATCCAGATGATGTTGGTCCTTTTCACCCTGGCTTCTCAGTGGTGGGGATACTGAGGTAGCTCAAAACTTCTCAATACTTATGCATTTTAGCAAACAAAGTAATTAATGGACATTGGTTACATATTTTCTTCATCTACTGGTCAAATGGTTCTTTGCTTCCATGTCATTTAGTCTCATGGTCTGTGTTTCTCTTCTTTGGAGTGGGTGGGCCTCACATCTTTATTCTGGGAACTATGGCCTCTCCCCTCTGGACCCAGCCATAGCCGACCTCCAGCACATCTCCTGAGGTGGCTTTCCTTGTTGATACATTCTTGTCCTCCAATCTTATTTGCTTCTCCCTCGACTTGAGATATTTGGATAATAGTACCACTTTTATCTTATCTCAAGTTCCCATTAGGTAGTTTAGCTCACAGTCCAACTTCCCAGAATCCAGGAGGGATGTTCTGCAGGGGTAGGATTCAGTGGTGCAGATGAGCATTTGCTTCTTTGCACATTTTGCTACAGTGGGCAAAATGCTTCAGTGATCTTCACAGTGTTTTTCATCTTTAAGTCTCTTACAGTAGTGTCCCCTACTTTGCAGGAAACCACTGTGTTATCTTCATTTACATTCTTTAGAGCATGGACTGAGACCTATAACATCTGAATTGTCTCAGCAAGAATGCTGTGTAGCGCCTAGTACTTTTGAAAAAAAGTGCATCCAAACCTAGGGAAGGCAACAAAGAGTCTGATTCTCCACTCAAATTTATTTATTTATTTCTCATTCACAGATTAAAAGACTAACAAATACTGTCCAAATCAGTACTTTTATCAATAGGAATTTAATAACCCCATGGCCTTCATTAAGAGAGGATTGCAAAAGGAGCATTGCACTCTTAAACTAAATAAGAGATTTTTAGGCTAGATAGTGTTGCCTGTCATAATGTAAACATGCAACAGAATTTGTCACAAAGTCTGCACAGTAAATTATTAACTATATTTATTTATGTGATTAGTTACTGCAAAATACCAACACATCATCTCTTATAGACTGAGATCATGGCCATGTCCTATTCTAATGTGCAAACATAAAATCATAAAAAATACAGTCTCTCACCAAAATATTTACAGTGTAGTTTACCTGTTTTTTTAAATGTTTCTGATTTATTCTATTTCAGTGAGATGTTTTACTGTCCCTTTTAAACAATTGTAAATGGACTGCTGTGAATAATGAATTATATAACTAAGTCAAACTGAAAATTAGCTAAGGAATTTGAAATACTTCTGCTTCTTTCTAGGCATAAAGAGTTGAAAGGAAGTATGTTTTATCCTATTTCATTTGAAAAGACAAAAGTTCCAATATTTGCAAGAGTGTCATGCATGTAATTATTAAAGTCAAAATAAGCATGAGTCAAAGTCCAGTCATACTAATGTGAATCCTTTTACTCCCTTCCATAAGCATTGGATTTTGTCCCAAATAAATTAATTTAATTTGATGATATTTCTAGAAAACAGGGGGGTCTTTGGGTATCAAGAGGCTAAGTAGAGGTAGAGTTCCATAAAATTTTCTCAGTGGTTGGAAAAATTTGGAGGATCAAAGTGAGATTATTCTGCATAATGTTAAATCACAGACATAGTAACAGAAAAATAGGAACTGTCTAAGGTCTGCCTGAAGGACTGACTGAGCCTCATAGATGCTAACTGCTCTGAAGGCATGGGGTAATTAGTGGAATGAAATTGTGAACTATTGCTTTCCTTTCTAGAATCACATCGTATATATGGTCTGATATAAAAAGACTATTCAAAGAGCCCTACTTGCTGATGTAAAAAAACCCAACCAAACAAGCAAACAAGCAAAAGTATGTGACTATGTATTACATGTTTCTGACAATGTTTTATAAAAATATGAATCTTCTTATCTTATTGATGTCTAAAGACATCATCTGTGAATTTTGGTGTTGTTAATAAAGCACTACATTTTTTTAATTCTCAGAAAGAAATGTTTCTGTGGAAATGCTCTTCAGAGGAAATTTATTGCATTTAACCACAGCTGCAAATTTCCTCCTCCAATACTATAAATTTCCTCTAAATGTTTAATGGTTTATAACTGTAATTATTCTTGTGTGCCAACATTAAAGTTTTAAAAGTTTAATTTGGAGACTATTCGGAGAAACTAATCTTTTTTATAGCCTCATAAATAGTCCTTTGATGAAATGAACAGAGGCTCAGCATCTGCCCTAGGTGAATACAAATGACACTACATAGTATCTCACTTACAAAAAGGGGGCAAATGCTTTGATGTCTCAAGTGGTCAGCTAATACTAAGTGCAGCAGTAGATAGATAAACATGGTTTGCTCAAGGTTTTATCACCATTTACTGTGAAAGACTTCAACTGGAGAGTCAAAGATGATGTAGAAAAGCAACAAGTCAATACTCACACAACAGAGGTACTGCATCACAGGATAAAAAAGAATGCCAAGTCAGCAGCTACACTTTGGACATAGCAAGTGTATTTTAGGTAGCTGATTTGAGTTATGATTAAGAAAATATATACATGTAATAAATAGACTATATAGTCTGAAAACGTACATGGATCTGACACCATACCGAGTTTCAGGAAAATAAAAGGAAGACATTGCAATTAACAAATTCTAACACCGAAAGGGTGGAGAAAGGCAAAGACAAGGGAAGTGTGCTTAAACTTCCAAAAATTTCTTTAGAATCTGACCCTGGTTTCCCTGAGCAGGCCTGACCCCAGCTGCTAACTACAGTCCAGTGCAGATACTTGGAAAAACCAGCACAGAATTATCATGGTGGCCAAGATGATTTCCCACCACCGCTTCTCTATATTATTACAAAGTAACATGGACATCCTTCAGGGCATGCAATGCTTTAGTGAATACTCACAGTATTTGCAAAGTAGAACTTGCTAGTCTCAAGGAAATCTAGATAATTTTATATAGTTTTAGAAGTTCAGATAGATTATTCCCATTGCATTATATGTGCATACAAATTCACATAATTCCTTGTAGTGGTTTTAGTTTGTTTATTTAGGTTTGTGGCTAAATGCCAGCACACTTACTTAAAATTTATTTGATTGTTTGTTGTGGGATAAGGATTAGGAGTAGGTAAAGCAGGCTCAAACTTTATAAAGTACAAAGAAGTTTTATTAATATATTTAAGACAAAGGGAAAAAGAAAAAAAAACTTAAGAAAAACTAGAACAAACTCTCTAGACTACCCTTCCTTCCTTACTTCTCTATTTCATTCTCTTTGATAACATACAAAAGACAACACTTCGACTTTTAGTCAGTTTGCTACTTTAGAAACAGCTCTTGTTTTAGTTCATTTAGGGAGAGAAGTTTCTTTTGTTTACACTATGGATTTTCTGTAAGAAAAATACAGTTTTTATGGGTTTTTTGTTTTATTATTAACTGCTGTTCAGAGCAAAGTCTAGCTTAATGGTGGATCTCTCCCACACTAGTAGCTTTCTCACAGCTATTAAGGTGGGTTATGAACAGTCCACAGGGTACCTGTTTTAAGGATGCTCAGTTCAATTGCAGCAACAAAGAAAATTTTTTCTTCTGTGTTTAGTAACACAGGTTCTCTTGACAACTCAGGTTTTCTAGCATTCTCCCCGGGACCAGGGTTCTGGGTTACAGCTTTTCTTATTTTTTGGTTTTAGTTTCTTATCAGGCTGTACTTTTTTAACACTTATTTGTCTGTACTTAGGTAATTTGGTTTATTGGCTGCAATAAGAACTTTACATCTCTTTTTGGACTATATCTTCATATATTACAGAGAATTTATTAGCTCAGTCTCTAACTATGGTTTTTTAAAAGAGTTTTGAGCTTCACTCTTGAAGCAACTTCTTATGTACTTCTTTGTAAGTATTAGTTCTATTTTCTTTACTGACTGTAAAGTCTCTGCGCTGCACTATGTAGATGTCTTCACTCGTTCTTCTCTCTGCGAGGAAGGATGGGTGTTTGTGAGTTTAGTCTAGGTATGGAGAGAGTTAATCTCTGTCTCTCTCTCTCTGGCAGTTTGAGGATCACGTGCTCTTTGTCGGGCTGCTTGAACAGGTCTGAGCTGGATGTTAGACACTCTTAAGATTCTTTCTGCTTGGCTTTGCCAAGCTGGCTCGGCCTGGTAGGGTTATCTGGGCCCGGGGTGACAGGGCAGGGCCTGGCCTGAGCTGGATGGAGTCCGGCTTGGTCCTTGCCTGGCCCGGAGCAGGGGTTTGGTTTTTTTTCTCGTGTAGCTGACACACCGGCTGAGCTGTATCTGCTGAAAATTCTAGCTGTTTTTCCCCCATGCCTGCCCAGCTGCAGCGGCACGGCTGCCGTAAAACCCGCCCCCCCGCATCCCTCCTTCGGAAGGAGGTGGGGGGGGGCCTTACCAGCGAGAGAAGCAGGAGCTGCTCCTCTCTACACAGCAGCAGCAGGTCCAAACAGGAAGAGCGTCAGAGAGTCTCTGCTTATATATGGTTTTTTTCCTCGAAGGCGGATCACTTTTTAATTGGTTTACCTACTTATCAACCCTTAAAACTACCTGATCATTGGCTCTCTCTCGCAGGAAGGAAGTTGTATTCCTTCCTGCAGCACAGATCACTTCTTAGATTTTGACCTTTCTGGCCTAACCCAGGACATTCCTAAATGGTCCAGTTGCATTAAATGCTGAACATGGCAACCACGTCTCAAAAAGCATTCATCACCTAAAAACATTCAAGGAATATAAGAAAAGAATAAATCTTAATGTGCTTAGAATTTACTGAGATGAATATCAGATACTATTACTACTATTTTTAATATACCGTCAAATTTGAGACACAATGTTTACCAAGAAATATGAAAAGCAGGTCTAAAATATAATGATCTTGTATTTAGTCTAAATATCAAAAGATCTTTAGTGACCAAAAGTAAGTTTTCCTGAGGATAGATAGAAATCTCTGTGGGTGCTACTTTCCAATCTCTTCCTTAAAAAACAATGAGAAAAAAAATTGGTGTAGTAATGAGCATCTTTTCTTGCATTTATTCTGATTGGTGAATATTTTAGTCTGGGTAGTGTATTCAATAACCCAAACCTCTCTTTTTTATGTTTTACCTGTGGGCATTATGCCCAAATAATCTAATTTCACTCACTCATACAACTTACAAGAAATAATTAGAATTCAAAAAACTCCCCACTAACAACATGCCCTATTATCTTCACAGGATTAGATATACAAAAAACAGTCCACTAACAATATGTCCTATTACCTTTTCAGGATGGTTACAATAGATAAGAGAGGGAGAACCATAACTGGAGAGCCAGATTGTATTTTCCTTGACCACCATTCCTAATATGCTGCATAGGTATGTCTACCAGTATCATAGCAATTCAGAAACAACACTTAAATAAAGACCTGAGACTGTTAGATAATAAATCTATTGTGACTCACATGTTCCTGTGTGAAAAACCAGGAGCCAAAACACTACTCCACTGAAAGACACCCTTATCGTATATTAAGCTCCAATTATTTCATAATCACTTTGAGCCAATAAAGCATTTTCAGCTCTCAGCTATGGAAAGAAAATGAAGAACACAGTAATTTCTATTCAGGGTGACATCCTGTGAGATTCAGCAATCCAATTCAGAAGTGAGATGTACACTATCAGACAGAGATAATTCACAAAAAGAATGAATACCACAACTGAACTCAGCAGTGGAGACTGAGGCAAAGAAAGCATACAGTAATTCCATCTTCTCTGTGTCTCTGTCATCAGAAAATACATCTGATGCAGCAGAGATACCCATTTTCACTAATTTTCATTTTGCTGTTGATGTAGTTGTAGAAGCCCTTCTTATTGTTCCTGATATTCCTTAACAGATCCAATATCAAGTGAGTCTTGATCTTCCTCATTGCACCCCTGCATATTCTGGTTATGATCCTGTAGTTCTCCACATGGTCTTTCCCTTTTTCCATATCCCAGTGTCAGACTTCAGCAAGAAAGACATTCCATGGTTCTGTGTTTAGGAACTCAGTTCAAGGAAGAGAACAATTAGCAATGGATTTGAATTCTGTCAGGGCAGACTTGCATGAGTTTGACCTGTACCAGTCCATAGCAGTAGATAGCCTGCATCCAAAATGCCAAATGAGCTCAAGATGCATTCACAAAGTCACTAGCAGCTTTGAAGTGCAGGGAAGGTGTGATCATAGATCCAAAGTGGGTAAGACGATGATGCTGTTCATCTTCACCATCAAAGAGAAACAAAATCATGGAGTGAGTCACAGAATGACAAAATCATTCAGGTTGGAAAAGAGATCCAAGATGAACAAGTCCAGCCTTTTACTGATCACTACATCATCAAGTAAAGCATGACACTAAGTGCTACAACCAGTCATTTCTTGAAAACCTCTAGGGATGTTGGCTCCACTGCCTCACTGGGCATGGGCAGTCCATTCCAATGTTTAACATCCCTTTCTGTGAAAAAATTTCTCCTGATGTCCAGTCTGAACCTCCCCTGGCACAGCTTAAAGCTGTGTGCTCAGCTGTCACTGTCCCAGTTGCTTGAGATAAAAGACCGACCCCTACCTGGCTACAACCTTCTTTCAAGGAGTTGAAGAGAGCATTAAGTTCCCTCCTAAGCCCCTTTTTCTCTAGACTAAACAACCCCTTGCAGCTCCTTATTGGACTTGTGTTCTAGACCCTCCATCAGATTCATTGTGATTCTCCAGTCACAGTCCAGAACCTTAATGTCTGTCTTGAATTGAGGGGCACAGAACTGGGAACAGGACTCAAGCAGTAGTCTCACCAGAGCCAAGTACAGGGGAAAAGTCACCGGCCAAGTCCTGCTAGCCACATTGCTGATACAAAGTCTGGATGCCATTTGCCTTCTTGGTCACCTGGGCACGCTCCTGGCTAACATTCAGGCACTGTTGAGCAGCACCCCCAGGTCATTTTCTGCAGGGCAACTTCTTCTTTCCAGCCACTCTTCCCCAACCTGTAGCACTTCATGGGGTTGTTGTGACTCAAGTGCAGAACCCAGCATTACACCTTATTGAACTTCATATCCTTGATCTCAACCCATCAGTCCAGCCTAACTTGCTGAGGGCGCACTTGATCCCCTCATCCAGACCATCAATAAAGATGTTAAACAGAACTGGCCCCAACACTGATCCTCAGAGAACACCACTGGTGACCAGATCCCACCTGGATGCAGCGCTGTTCACCTCCACTGTTGGCCCGGCCATCCAGCCAGGTGTTAATCAGTGAGGATGCTCCTGTCCAAGCCATGGGTTGCCAGCTTTTTCAGGAGAATGCTGTGGGAGACGTTGTCAGTGACTTTACTGATGTCCAGATAGACAACATGCACAGCCTTTCCCTCATCCCCCAAGGATGCCACCCATGTCACAGAAGGGGATCAGGTTGGTCAAGCAGGATCTGCCTTTCCTGAACCCATGCTGGTTGGGTCTGATTCCTTGGTTGTTTTGCATGTGCCATATGATGATTCTCAAGATGATCTGCTCAATAAACTTTGTGGGCACTGAGGTCAGACTGGCAGGCCTGTAGGTCCCTGCATCCTCCTTTCAGCCCTTCTTGTGGACGGCCATCACATTGGTCATCCTCCACTCATCCGGGGCCTCCCTGGTGAGCCAGGACTGATGACGAGTGATGGAGAGTGGCTTGCTGAGCTCTTCCACCAGCTCCCTCAGTACTCTCAGGTGAATCCCAACCAGTCCCACAGACTTGTGAGTGTCCAAGTGGCACACTTACTACTTCCTCCTGGGTTGCAGGGGGTCTGTTCCGCTCTCCATTCCTGTGTGCCAACTCAAGATCTGGTTGCCTTGAGGATAACTGTTCTTATTGCTAAAGACTGAGGCAAAGAAAGCATTACGTATCTCATTATACTCACACTTGGTGACAACATTCCCCTCTACATCTAATAAAGGACGGAGATTTTGCATTTTGTTGTTAATGTAAGGACCTTTTCCCATTCTCCCCCATCTTTTATATACCCTCCAAGAGGGTCAGGGCTCCTCTGTCTGTTGCTGAGCCTCCATCCTCTGCATTTCTCTCAAGAATGGGAGTTTCCACTAGTTGATTTCTCTCACACTCCCTGATACACCTCAGCCTCTCCTCTTCCTCTTTAAGCTCTGCCACCAGGCTGAGCACATCATCCACCTGGCCATGCCACACACCCTCTGCTTCTCTCTGGTAGCAGTGCCAAGCTAGTGCACTCTTTGGGTCCTGGTGAGCCGAGCAGAAACAGAGGTGTTGGAGATAAGGAAAGCTTGTTGCCCAAGAGGACAGCTGGGCAATGAGGGTGGGCTCAGGGAGGTGGTGCTGTTTCCCAGCCTGGGACATAAAAGATAATGCTCTGAGACCTGGTCTGACCATGTAACTGAGCTTGCTCTAGCTCAAAATGGAGACTTTCCCACTGACCTGAATTGCCTTGTGACACTAAACTTAATTTGAAAAAAATATTTTAAAAGTGAATTTTATATTTTAAGACTGATCATTCATATTAAAATGAAAACCTACTCTTTACTGACTAATCATCATAAAGTTAAAGGAATTTCAATACTTGCATTCAGTCTTCGTAATTCTGAAACACCAGCCTGTTTTTAGGAAACAGGACCCAGAAACATACTTTATGTTGTATTTCTATATTAATTTACCCCTCAGAACTGTGCTTAAAATCCCTTCATCCTTTCTTCCAGACCAAAATAATCTTCTCATAAACCTTTTCTCTCCTTTCTCTGTTTCCTCTCATCCTTCTTCTTCTTCATTTAATACATACCTACCTCCATCCCTCCAATTTGATCAACAGAGTTTTTTGAAAGCCTACTTTATAATTCTTCCTCATAGAAGAGTATTTTAGCCTATTTGCCTAACTTATTATCCCTCCTTTTATCTCTTCAGAATACCTGTGTTTTCCCAATTTCCAATATGTTCATTTATTTCTTACTCTTAATGACATGTTTTTTGTGGGGTTTTTTCCTTTTCACTTATTCAACAGATTTGGTGAGTTTGTGTAAAAATGTCTATATAAAGGCACATTGAACAGGTTAACATTTTCAACTTTCTGAAAACTGTAGTGAACCACTCGGATCCTGTAGCAAAATGTTGCCTTAAACAAGCTTTTTTCAAACTAAAAGAGAAACTACCATTAAGCAATAGATCTTGTGGAGGGAGGGTAGTGCATTTTTTACAGCAGTCGCCTTATCATACCTTGAGCCACCACAGTGCACACACAAAATTCAGAACATTCACTCAGAAACTTTGTATGGGCACACCCAAATACACAGACACACATCCCCCACTCTTGCTGCGAACAGATTTCCAGAATCTTTCAGAAAGAAAACTGCACGTGACCAGAACTCCTCACAGAGGAGATATTGGGGTGTTCACTGGAAGAACCAGGATTTTATTAAGCCCAGGTTTTGATGGGATCCTTCAACTACGAACCTAGTTGCCCTGCTTCAGAGGTGGGTTGCAACAAAAACCATCTTAAATAGATGCACTGCTTTCTCAGATATAACTTGTAGGGTCTGATAATATCTTAAAACTACTTCAGAGGGAGACAATTTATAAGTACATAACATGCCCTAAAACATGAAAAAGAAGGGCAAAAGGGGTATTTTTTTAGACCACAAACATTGCACAGAGTATATTTTTCGAGCAGTCCAAAATACTGTAGTGGTTGGGACCAGATTTTTAAAAGTAAGGGTTTCCATTGTTGTCCTTCCACTTTCCTATAAACGCACTGAAATAGAAAATAGAGCCCAAATCTTCTGTTGTTAAACTACACTGCTTGCTTAAGCCATACCTGTTGAACACTTCACTACAGTGATGGTATGAATACACATTGTCACACTGTTTTGAAGACACAAACAACAGTGATAAATGTATTTGTACTTTGAGAAAATAAGCAGCTTGATCTCCCTGAAGGGATTGCAGATGTCCAAAATTTGGATTGAAATGTAAGATGAGGATTTAGCCTATGTCTGTGCCCTTATCCCTCCTCTTTTAATTAAGATACTAAGCATCAACACATCAATAGCACAGTGAATCTGTGGCTTCTTAAAGCTAGCAGGCTAGATAACTTTCCTGCCTAAGATCAGTCTCCTTTTCAAGGCCTAGTGTCCCCACACTATTTGCCACACTGGGTTAATTTTTCTATTAGTACCATTCTCATTGAAGTAAGGGAATATTATCCAAATATAAGTGCTTGCAAGTCTGAAATTAATGCTACTTTCAACTCCTCCACTTGTCCTGCTGCTCTTACTCAGGGTAGGATGCATAGAACAGTGTGTGATCTTACATACCATATGCTCTGAAACAGCAAAGCAGCAAGAAGTCCTCCTCGCCTTGTGGCATTTCAGAGTGCTGTGCTGAGCAAAAAAGAGGCTGCTTTTCCTTTTTTTCCTGTTCCTGAAACAGAGTTTCACACTTCTGACAGCAATGGAGCCCAAGAAATTACAGAAACAAGGCCGTGTTTTTCTCCAGATTCAACCCTCCCTCCTACTCCACAAATTTGGTATGCATTAACAGATTTTCTGGTACATGTGGATGCAGACAGGCACACCTACCTGTTTTGGTGAGTGTAATCTTTGTGCATAACATGCAATGCTTATTGTTGGTATTTTGGAATGTAGCTTGAAAAACATCTAAATTTGGGCCAATTTAGAATATAAAACCACATTTTGTCATTGTTAAATTCAAACAGAGAAGGTCTAATTCTGGGCCATCTTTCTTTCTTAATTCATTGGAGGGGGTTTTGAGTTTTTCTGTTTCTGCCCATCCTCCTGCAGGGGAAGAAAGTGATGACTTTGATAGTTCAGTGGTCTAAAGTGTCCTGAAGTGTCTTTTACTTGCAGAAGTAAAAGAAAGGTTGAGTATTCCCTGATGCACCACAGAATGAGGGCACTTAGACACAAATCAGTGTAACAGGACTTTGGATACTCTAACACTCGGAAAGCTGTCCTTGGTCTTGCAAAGCTGAGTATTGGTGGTGCAGCTGCAAGAAATTTATCTTCTACTCTTACAAGGACAAATGGGAAATATTTGGTCACTGTCTTCTGATAACAGGGAGCATAGTGTTTTCTTACTGGGACTGGAGGAGAGGTGAGACCAACATCTGTGTACAGTCAACATTTGGGTTGGGCTTGGGCTTTGTAAATTAGAGGGATAGAACAGTGTAGATGTCTACACCTTCAAGAAGAAGTCAGCAAGAGAGGTTGCTTACCTGGGGACAGAGTTATCAAACCCAGTCATCAGTATTGTGCCTGTTTTCCACAACCTTGATAGTCATAAATGATATATAAGGGAGTTGTAAGAGTGGGAAGACACTGAGTACTTTCTTGGAGTCTCATGTTTCCATACTTTGTGTTTCTGGCTAAAATTAATTTTGCAAGAATTGGTTTTAATATTTGAGTAATTCACCCGCTTTGTTATGAAGTCATGTAGGTGTCACATAGTTATGACTCTATTCTTTCAAAATTTTAAAGAAAGGCAGAGAATTTTAAAGAAAGCATTTCTGCACAGAATATGTGAGACTGAAAGGCTGTTGTTTCATGTGTACTTCCTATTAAAGCTTAATTGAACAGGTTGTAACTTCACCTCAAGTGAAGTAGCATGGTGTTTTGGGGTTTTTTTAGTGATGTCAATACAGTAGAAATAAAGTTCCTGCTCTTTGTCGGACTTAATGTAGTTTGAGGCTTTGGAAGATCCATTTGGGATAAGTCTTCTCCAGAAAGGATTAAAGCTTCTTCAAATATGGGGAAGTTTGATACATCACTTAATTACTCTGGGTATCAGTTTCACTATTGGTTTCTTTTCTTCCAAACTTTTCTTGACATTATGTCTCCACTAAGATCTGAAGGCAACCACAAATTAGTAGACAGCCAAGCTGGGGCGCCAAGAAGAGAAGGCACAGGGAGGTCTTCTAGTAGCCTTACAGTACTTAAAGGGGGCCTACCACAAAGATGAGGTAGGACTGTATCACAAGGTGTGTAGCACTAGGATAAGGATAACAGCTTTAAACTGGAAGAGGGAAGATTAATCGTCATAATGATGTGTTTCCTCAGTAAGATCATTTTCATCATAGCAGGTTTATGGAAGAATGCTAGGAAACACCAACAAGTAAACAAAAAAAAATTCAACTGCTTGGAAGTCCTAAGGGAAACAACAACCCATGCAAATATTGAATGATCACAACATCTCCTCTAGAGTCCAAAAAAAAGTCTCAAGCTGGCAAATTTCATTGTACAATTAGAAATTCTTCACAAAATTCCATAGGAAGCTGAATTATATTTAACTTGAAAACAATTAACTGAATACATAGGCAACTCCATTCAACTTTTCTACATAATATTTTTAGGATTATTTCAGAGATTTCCATTCCTTAAAAGGGTAACAGAGAATTTTTAGTACTTCAGAAGCCAGAACTTTACCACAAAATTCACATCCAAATTGCAGCACGTAAAAGATTTTGCTATTGGTTTTGATCTCTATGCTTCAGATTCAGCCAAGTCCAAAAATCTCTGTTCAAATGTCTTTGCAACAAAATTTTAGTCTAGTTCAACATGTACTTTGATGCTTTGATGAATCACAGATTACAAAAGCTGGAAAAATTGTGCAAAAAAAATCCGTGTCATGATTACTGGCAAATTCAGGCAGAAAGAGAAGCTCTCATTCAAAAAAAGTAAAAGCAATTTGTCTTGCCATTGGATTCTGCATTTCTGTTCCTGTCATCTACAAATTTTCATTAGAAATACAGGAATATTGCCAAGAATTTTTATACAAAAGCTTGTAGAAAAATAAGGCATAAGTTTTCTTTCTTTTTTTTTTTCAGTCTTTTAGAGGCAACTTTTGGACTAAAATTAGATTTCAGTCAGAATGATGAAATTTTAACTTCCCTGTCCTTCCAATCAATGTAATAAAGTGATATAAAATAACATGGTCTTGTTTGGTTTTTTCTCTTTCCTCATAAAAAACAGT
Source organism: Eopsaltria australis (assembly GCA_034509425.1). Lineage (NCBI taxonomy): Eukaryota > Metazoa > Chordata > Aves > Passeriformes > Petroicidae > Eopsaltria > Eopsaltria australis. Next base: position 401,594 of record JAVTVJ010010687.1, read on the forward strand.
GAAAAGGGAACTTGTACTAAAATGTTTAAATGTTTGATAAGTATTTTCCACATGGGTCTACTTATCATTGGTTTAGGAGAAGTTGATTTTTTACACAAAGGAATTATTACTTTGATGTTTTGAGCTGGCATCACAGAGGATTTTACATTCATTCTCCATCATTTGTATTCAATAGGAATGGTCTCACTTTTATAATGAATCCAAGATTAAATCTAACCTTTAATCTATTTAGCAAAACTTGTGATTCCAGGTAAAACTTACTGAGAATGAAATACGACAGAGCTGGCAGTAAGAAAAAGATCATCAAGGGAAAACATTATTCTGTTAAATGTGATCTTTTTTTAACATTAATGCCTGTGAATTTCTCATTGTTGTGCTTCTTCTTTTTGTCCTCCTCTTCCACACACCTTGTGCATGCCTAACACAGCATTGGAAGGTTCCTCTATAACTTTAGACAAAATTAATTTTAAAAAATCAATAATAGCAGAGAAATCAATCTATGTGAAGAAATTTGAAATGTGTTAATTCAACAAAATATTCACAAAGTGAAGATAAATCCACTGTTTGTCAGTGCAGGAACTTCAGACAAAATAAAAATGAATAGCAATATAAAAAAATACAAACACATGTTCCATGATACTTTTGTAACAGCAGCTACTATGAGAAATTCAGCACAAATAAAATGTGATCAGGTCTAAAAAGAGATAGTTAAAGGCTGTTGCTGTCATGTGTTCAGTGCAGCAAAGTATATTTTCAGCAAGTCAGGTCTTCCACTAATGCAAATCATCTGATCACCCATTACGAAAATAGCCACACAAATGCACTAATTAAAAATACACTTAGTTTGAAAAACACTGTAGTAGACAAAAAAAGCTTGAGCAAATGACATCTGCGATATTTCTCCCTGTAGGTCAATAATTTGGATCCTTTGCCTCAGCTTAATGAAGGAAGTTACAGTGCTTTATACCAGCTGAGGACCTTAACTGCAGTGTTAGGTGGGAGTTGAACCATACTTCCCAGAATCCAAGCCCTTAGGGAAAAACAGGTTCTGGTAAAAATAATTCAGAGGTGTAAGAGGCTTAAGAATATATCTAAATTAGATTTTTCTGTTATGGTACCAGAGTTTTATGTCTGAAGGAAAATTCTTATAACTAAGTTTATTTGTCTTAGCAAGAAACATCCAGATTGTCACCTGTTCCAGCTGCTTAAACTTACTTAAAATATTTTCTTGGCTCAGGCCAATTTCAGCTGGTATCCTTCTGTGTTATTTCTTGGACAGTACTATCTCCCAGGTTAAACCTCACAAATAGATAATGTACTCTGTGACTTGAATTAAATCCCACATAAAAAGATTTAGTTTTTCTGAGGATTTCTTGCCTTTACCTTTGCCTAACTGCTAAAATTCTTGTTTTTACATTATATCTTTGTACTTATTTTGGCCTTCTGTTCCCTATTATACTTAAAAGGTAATTATCTTATCCAACTGTGCTTGTCAGCATACGTGTGCATGCATGTGTGTGCATGCATGAGCCTCTGTCTCTCTGCAGCCACTCAAAGACAGTCCCCCAGAGAGAGCAAAGACTGGAGCTCAACAGAGAAGCATAAAACAAAAATTCATTGGCTTTAAACCACAGAACCCATTGCTAGAAGTGCAGCAGATGTACCTAGCAGGTTGTGATCATTAAGTTCCATAAGCAATGAAAATCTGTTAACAAAGCACAGCCATACCCAGAAAAAACTAGCAGCATCTTTCCATCTCATACCATACCCTTACCCTCCTGTACAGAACAGATGCACTTCTTCATCCCTACTTATTGTGACCAGTCCAGATTTCCCATGAAGGTGTCCTGGGAAATGCATTATGTTTGATCTCATAAGTCTAAGGATTACTTTTTTCACAGTTATCTTTAAAATGTATGCAGAATGGACAGTTCATACACCAAATATGCAATAAGTTTAGTTTAAATGCGCTCTTTAGATAAATAAGAATATGCTCATTTAATTTCTAAGCTCTGTTTTGAAATGGACTCTGACACCCAGATTCCTGGTTTTTCATTTTTAGAAATCCTTTGAAAAATCTGTCACTATTACAGCAGCGCAACATCACGGAACACTTTCAGTTCAAGATATTGTCTCAGATATTGTGATTTTTCATGCAAAATACACATATGCTGGAATAAAAAATTGCCTTCTGTGGAAAACAAAAAGTAATAAAAAGATTGTTACCTATTTATCTCTTCAGTCCCTTTCTAAAGGGACACTGAAGAGGTGTACGCTTATAAGTGTGAATATTTAATACATAAACACTGTGTATTTAGTTATCTTCTAAGCACACATAGAGTGTTCTTCACATTGCAGAGACTGGTTGAATCAAAAGTATATTACAGGAGCAGTGCTGCTAGTAAAGCTTATCTTTCTTACTAAATCCTGTTGTCATTGTTACTAAGAAATTTTGTAGGGCTGTGGTGAACAACAGGACCTGACATACAGAAAAAAATATATATTTCCACCCTAGTTCAAATCTAGAAGTACAGAGAAGGTAATGGTCCCAAGATTTAACCTCCTCTTTGTACCCCTGCAAGACCTGAATAAGTAAAGCCCTGCTATCTGGAATTACTTTTTTCCAGTTGTCCTTTCCACTGGACCCTTAAAGTTTCACTCATTACTAGTGTAATAGGTGAATGCAGAGGTGCATAACTCTTTCTGCTCTATGAAAATCACTGTGTAGTAAATGTGTGAAGAGACTACTGTCATGGAAGACTCAAATTTTCAAGGGAAAACTGGGGAATTTCCATTATGTTCAAGCAAATTTAACCAAATGGAAGCATTGCCTAAGTAATGTTTGAATAGCATATAAATTAAACTATGAAACACTCTACTCATTCATTGTAATTGCTAAAATACATCAAGGGAGTTAAATGAGATGAAGAAGGGCCCTTGGAAGGATGATAATATCTCTCACGGGCAGTACTGATAGCTAAGAATACAACATCAATTTCACTTAAACCTCTCAGAGGAACAAAGTTCAGATAGAGCTACAACAAATAAACTAATTTTATGTGTATAAGAAGATCTTAAACATGGTGCAGATATGCAGTACCTGAAATGGGTAAATTACCTGTAACATAACCCTCCATTTTATGTTTCCTTTCAGCTGGAACAGAAGGCTGCAGTTCAAACTCTGATCTGATGATATTCTAAGAAATAGTATCAATTTTTTTTTTCCTTTGATGAATATCTCCAGCAGCAAAATCCAACTGATTCTATTAATTGCTAGCTAAAAAAATCTTCTGTGTAGATCTTCTTGACTTAATATCCATCCAGTTCAAGATTAAGACAAAAGGTAGTAGAAAGGTAGTGAAAAACCATTTTGAAACCATTTCAAAAAGACACAAGTAACCCAAAATGCAAAAATGCAGCAGTGGAGATTAAACAGAAATTTTTAGAAATAGTTAACATAACACAAGGCATTTTTTGCACGGGGCCAAACAGAGGCAGGATCTACAAAAAGAACATTTATATTACTATAAATACTTTACAGAACATTGGATAAGATTAATATTTTTAATAGGATCACTTTGAAAAGAAACCATCACATAGACCTGTGCTTCCAGACACAAAGGAAAAACATTCAGCTGTTACTAGCCTATAGATTCAGTATGGGTGATGAAACTTGGGTGGAAAAAGATCACCCTTAGTTATGCATTAGGAAGGTGCTCTGGCTTCAGTAAAAGTGTCATTCACACATCCTAAGTCATAACTCAGCCAAATAGGAATGCCGAGTTCTTAATTTTTTTTTTTTTTTTAATTTGAGTGTGGTGTTAATGTATAAAAATGTGACTGTAGGGACAAATATGGAAGCAAATATGCATCAGTCTGTAAAGTACTATCATCATACCCTGTAGCATGGTTGCTGAAATCCATACAAAAACAAGCTACATTTTTTTACATTTAAATGCAAATGCTAATGCCACAAGGAAAACTTATTGTCTGCTGACTTGTGAAGCATTACAAACAAGGAAGAAAAATTATAAATTATAAAGCTTGGATATCTCACATTTGCAAAGCATTGCAATTCTATCTCAGCATTTACAGCAGTAAGTAATCTGAGTCATGATGTCCACATCTGCTTTATGAGTTTCAGAGCCTATTTTGCCTGATTGCTTTTCTGCTCCTCACATTAGCTGTCCTAGCAGGAACGGTTAAGAGCTCCAGCAGCTCTTAAGACATTGTCTGAACGGCAGCCTACACTCAGAATGCTTCGGCTGAATTTACCAAAAATCCCATATACATATATTTTTCTTCTTCATGTGCAAGACGTCATAGCAGGTTTTTGCAATTTCCTGTGCACTTATAGAGACTCAGGAAAGGTATTTGCTGCTTAACTTCAGGAATGTTGTATGGTGTAAGGAAATCATGGATTCAACATAACAGCAAAGCCCACACATCTCAGGAATGCCAAGATGTGTGAACTGGATGAGTGTGTGGATACATGGTATGTCTGTGACATGGATGTGTTACTGTGGTAGCACTCAGGGCCTTTCCACAGTGCATGGGGGTACCTGACAGAATAAACACATGTTCATGAGAAGGCCTGGTTTGTGGTGTTTCTGACTGGTATGCTTGGAGTTTATACAATCCCCAGGGTCGTGTCACTGCTCCTGAGCTCCACTGTGTGAAAGATGGCACTGCTCTAAGCCATGTGGGAGTGCAAAAGATTTACAGAACGAACTACAAGAATAAGGCAAGAAAACAATGCAAGAGTGGAGATGGCCTCTACAGAGCTGCAGTGGGGTGGGACCAGGGGATCAGGTTGTTGTGTTGGTCACACCTACTCCAAGACATGCTCTTATCCCACAGCCCTTGCTAAAACTGTCTAGTCAGGACTGGAAAACTCTTCATCTCTTCCTAAATCTGTTTCAGATTCACTATGCAACAGCAGGAGGCCCTCTCATCAATCTGGGCACCAGTTTCATATCCACAATTTAGAGATGAAGTTTCCATAATTCACAAAGACATTGCAAAGGAAAAACTCATGAGTATTTCTGAGACTCAAATACTGCAGCTATGAATTTTCTAGTAATCAAAACACAAGACAGGGGTTTCCATCTGCTGACTCAGTTGAGTATAAAAGTTGTGATGCACCTCATCTAGGTAACTGCTAAGAAAAGGTTTGAAAGCATCCAAGGTCTTGAAGAATGTGTCTCTATTGCTTCTATGCTTTTTTGGGTTTTGAATATAATGGCTTTCAAGTTTAATGCCTGATGAAAAGAAATAGCATGTCACTTGCACTGAGTAATATGGGATTAATTTGTAGTGTTGAAACAAAATTTTCACTCTTTCTGAGATACTACCTCATCTCATACTTTTCCTTCTCTCAGACGAATATTTGCTTTTGTCAGGAGTCAAAACAGAAAGACAAAAAATGAGGAGATGTAGCAGTGGTTTGGAACCAGGGAGGAAGAGGACTTCCGGTGGCACGTTCCACGGACAGAGAGTTTCCCCCCGAAGCTCCCAAAGGCAGTGGTTTGGACCACAAAGCCCCGAACCCCAAGTTCCTGCTATTGGTTCCTTGATTTGTCTGTTATGTTTCCCCATTTTGGGAAATTCCCTGTCACTCCCTTGTTCATTCGTTGTTCTCTCTTTCCCCCTCCTCTCCTTAAACCTCATTTGACCATGTACCCCGGCCCCTCCCCTGTATTGCCCCTTTGCCCTCAGTTTATTGGATGTTGTTCCTCCCTTAAATACCCATGTAACGAGCTGTTCTTGGCTCTTGGTCTCTGTGCCCCTTGGAGGTAATAAACCTACTGAATTCACACACTAAGAGCCCTCCTTCTCTGGGAGTTCTCTGCTATCTTGCCGTGCTCTGAGGGCAACATCTCCTCAGACCGGGTCGCGGACTAGCGGTGTCCTCATCAGCTCACCGGGGAAGCCTTCTAGAACACGAACGGCCTCCCAGGTTCACGCTAGCGCTCTGCCGCCGGTACCGGGGCGGGATAAAACAGGGAACGCAACAAGGAGACATTATACCATAGATGGTATATCAGAAGAGATTACTTGCACAATGCAGGAGTTGCTGAGTTAAGAGATTGGAATTGTCAGCCCCTCATCACCAGAAGAACCTTCAGCACAAAGGCAACTGATCATCATGCATCCTGGGTGAATTAAATTGCTTTATGCATAGACACCATGTAGGCCAATTGGGAAGGTTTAAATGTAGGACCCAAGGTAAAAGTCATGAAGTGAAAGTGACAGTAAGAAATAATTCTCCTGTGAACTTTATGTTATCCTTAACTACCACTAAGATATGGGTAATGAATTATCTGGCCCACTTAAGTGTCTCACAAAAATATGGATCAAATGTAGTACCACTCTCCTGGAACTCTCCTTCCTCCTTTCCTAGTCACCCTTCAGCTATTATGTTTGAGACACTGTTCTAATTCTTTGTTCTATATCCAGTTACATCAAATACAAGGCAAGTATTGAACTTAAAAATTATGTAGTTAGGTTACCTCTTAGGAAAAGCAGTTTATGCATCTGAAATTAACAGGGAATCCTACACTGGAAGATGCAGTTAAGTTTCATGTTGTGGTCTTAAGCTGCAACAAATTTCTTTAGTACTTAAAAATAGTAGTTTTAAGTAACTGCAATAAGAAACTACTTAAATCTGTACTAGCTTTAAGTAGTTTCTTATTGTAGTTATTGCTTGTTTACACAAAGTGTCCCATTCAAACCCTTTTTAGATAGTGAGAAATACCAACAACCTGGGTGCCAGTTTATTTGTCTAATTTGTATATTAGTTGTCTACCCCAAAATGTGGAAGTGTTCAAAAGAAAAAGCATTTGATGTGGCCTGTCTGTCACTGGCTTGGTTTTATGAAACAAATTTAAAAGAATTTGTAAATTAAACTTTGACACTCCCTTCTCACACTCTGTCTCTTTTCTCCTTTTCTACTGAATGGAGATGGGTGAAAATTGGAATTTTATTTTTAAGACTCCAAATGCTACATTTGAAATGCATAGAGATCTCAGAATACATTTTCATATTAGATCTTAACTAACGTGATGATATTTATACATCTTTGGTGATGTCAAGCCAAGCTGTATGCAATATCTTGTGGAAAAATTCTCATGTAGAAAGACAAACTTTTTGCAGTCAGTCATCATTTATTAAAACTCTTTCTGAAACAGAAGTATAGAGACTTCACATCTTCTATAGAGCTTGCCACCTTATCATTTAATGACGCTGATAACACAGTCCATAATATGTCATTGGTGTGCTTCAGGATGAAAACCCATGGCACCAAACTCCTGTGCTTTCATGCAGTTTACGTTTTTTAAAAGAAAGAAAAAAAAAAAAAAAAAAAAGAGAAAAAGACAAGGGAAATAAAAGGAAAATACTAAAAGTAACCCTCAGAGAAAAAGAGGAATTTTTATGATTTTTCTCCCCCTTTTTTAATTTATATTTTTAAATCCTAATGGAGTGTTGATCCTTTTGCACTGGAAAAATACTAACCTGAAAAAACCCACTGCTGTATCTGACTATTTACAGTCAGAAGGAGTTCACACGCAGAAAAAAAATGCTTATGAAATCTGAATGTGTTTTCCTAAGCTTTGGAGAAATTAAAAATATATTCAAAGCAAATACACTCTGGAGGTTGAGAGACATAATTTCCAATGACTTGCAGTCTCCTGATACCTGGTGATTCAAGCTTGGAACATGGAGAAGAGGAAGTGGCAAGGTTAACCACCCATAATTTTAATCTTCTTTGTTAAACTAAACTGAATGAACTAATATATTACACAAGCATTTTATGGTTTTTTTTGGTGTGTGTAAACTAAAGGCACTAGAAATTAGGTCTCCCACATAACACAGAAAATCAATAAATTGCAGCCAGTTTAGTGCAAAGGCAAGGAAGGTACTTCAGAAAGAGTTTGAGTCAGATGGCTTTATATTAAGGTGATACAATCTCCAAAGGAAACAAACTGTGGTTTAGCTATTGTTGTCAGACACAGACACAACGCAAAAAGCCAAATCCCCTCAATTAGTAAGACTCTTCTTCACGATGCTCCTTCCAAACCGCACACTAATACTTGTCACCTATTATATAACCAAAGTCTGTTTCCCGGCAACTGGTAATACTTGCCTGAAGAATAGCAACCGTACACCTGTTGATAAAGCTCACACTCCTCTGAGAGACAGAATTTTGGCAAGAAAATTATTTCCCCCCTCTTTGCAATATTCATGAGCCCTTCCTTTGTCCTAAGTAGGCATTTATTGGGCATCAAGTACAAAGCTGCAAAGGAGTCAGAGAACACTAGAAATTGGATCCTGCAGATTTTGTCCATGGCATCTGTAAAGTCTGATTGAAGGGCACACAATTAGCTAAGTCAGCATATAGATAGTAATAACTATTTAGACTTTACTCTTCTTCCCTGCACCCTGTATTTCTCTGTCCCCAAGCACAGTGAAACTTAATGGAATGGTCAGAGAAAATACAACTGTTTCCCCATTATTTAACTTTTTCATTAAGATAAAATAAACTTTTTTAAAATTTATGTTTGTCTAAATCAAGTGTGAATCAAATCTTCACACATGAAATCAAGTGTGAAGATTAATCCTCTGTTGCTGTTTTTAAGTACAGTGAAGGAAAATAAATCCCTCAAAGTGGAAGAAGATAAAGGAATTACTCCAAATCATCTTATCCATATGCAATTCAGAATGCAACTCTATTAATCTTCACTTCTAAAAGTCACAATAACATGCAAAGCATGTTGCGAGACAGTACTTCTCTATAAGCACTGCTGTTAGCCCATCAACACATTTGCAGTCTCAGAAGACAGCCACAGGACAGAGAGTTTTCTTTAGCTAAAACTTTTTGGATACAATATTTATTCTGGTATAGTATGAGATGACAAAGCAAGTTTTTCCCAAATCAAGTCTTTTTCCTAAAAATATGTTTCTTTGAATGTGAACATTTGAAATAAAAACCTGAGTGGGACATAGAAAAAATACATATTAAATATGTTACACATATTTAACTGAAACTGAACGCCAAAACTTGTGTAAGCACTGCTTTATAACCAGACTCCCATACCCTAATACAAAAACTAATAGAAAGAGCATCTATCAGTGTCTAGAAAGTAATAAGAAAACCTAGACCAAACTTTGCAGTGTCCATGTCAGGAATTTCAGCCTAGAATTAGATTAGAAGCCTTTAGATTTCTGCTGAGTTTAGTACTGAGCAAATGTTGAAGTACTTTTATTTACTGGCAAATTTGTCAGTGGATGACCTAGCTATCCTCTCCTCTCACATGCAGACTTAGGATGGGTGTGATTATCAAGCTTCCATGAAAGAGCTCAAAAGGGGTCAATATATAAAAGTCATGGTTTAGAAAAATCCTTCTTTTTATCTAGGTAGAGAATAAGTGGGTATTGTTACATTCCACTTTTTGTGTAGACATCTCCCACATAAGTTCTTTTGCATGTATACAGATATTTTACTGAATAAGATTTGACACACATTTCCAGTAGATTTTAGGTCATCTTATATGTTTCATGAAGAAAATAAAATCTGTCAGAAGCATAAAAATGTGTTTGAATTAAGCTCCCAAACTCTATTACAACTACTTTCATTACCTCTGAAACTGGGATCTGCTGCAGTGTCCTGTGACCAGAGGAAGATGCAGGCAGTTCTCTATCTTAAATTAGAATTAAAGTAAAAAATTAACTTCCCCAAGCTTCTGTATACCATGGACTTCTATAAAGATGTAGATCAAAGAGGGGGGAAAAATCCAAAGAGAAAGAAAATAAAACAGCAACAAACATATCCTACGAGAAAAACCTCCTCACATCTCAGTAAAAAGCAGAAATAAACATGTAACTACCCATTAAAGAACAGCTGAGTGTCAGCTGCTTGCATGCAAGCAGAGTTTACAGAGGAAGAGAACCCACATTGCTAATTTGACTTGTGTATGGATATATCATTAAGAGCCGATTTGAGCTTTTCTGCCCGGGTGCATTCTGTAGTTATTGCTAAAAAATGAACAGATTTTGAATTAATACCTCTGAGACTGAAAAGGACCCAAGGGAATCTTTTGGCCTAGCAATGCTAAAACTGAAGTTGTGGAAATGTGTGAATAGAAGTACATCCGGCTGGTGGCAGTCACTGATGGCGTCCCCAGGGATCAGTGCTGGGCCCAGTCCTATTTAATATCTTTATTGATGATCTGGATGATGGGATCAGGTCTACCATAAGCAAATTTGCAGGTGGCATCAAGCTGGGGAGGAGTGTCAATCTCCTGGGGGCCAGGGCAGGAGGGCTCTGCAGAAAGACCTGGACAGGCTGGGTAGATCAAATCCAACAATATGAGGTTCAAGAAGGCTTACAGTTGCCAAGTCCTGCACTTTGGCCACAACAACCCCCTGCAGTGCTACAGGCTGGGGACAGAGTGGCTGGACAGTGCCCAGGAAGAGAGGGACCTGGGGGTGCTGGTTGGCAGCTGACAGAGTATGAGCCAGCAGTGTGCCCAGGTGGCCAAGCAGGCAATTAGCAATGGTGGGGCCAGCAGGATCAGGGAGGGTTTCTTTCCCTGTGCTTGGCACTGGTGAGGCCACACCTTGAGTTCTGCGTCCAGAAGAAAATTGCTTACCATCCACTGCCTTCATCAGGCTATTTCCGGATAAAGTTCAATTGTTTTGAAAATGTGCTAATATGCCTTTCTTATTTTTTCTTTGTTTGAGTACATTTTTCACTTCACACTTCTTCAGTGATGTTTCAAATTATGTTATTATTTTAAAAGACACTTCAACAAAAAGTAAAACACCATCTGCCAAAAGCTTTTGTTTCAGTAATTTGGTGTACAATTGTATAGCACCAGCTGAGAGGGGATTCTTTCCTCTTCCTAGAAATGTTTGTTCCTCTTGCAAAATTGCAGTCTGTTGGATAGTTATCCTACTGTTGTTTTCTTCCAGATGACATGCACACAAACACCTTTTCTTTTTTTTTCCTTTTTTTTTTCTTACAAACCACTTCTTTCATCACCCTTTTAACTTGTTAAACTTACAGACCACTGTAACTTTTGCTCCCTCCCTATTTTCCTCCACCTTGTAAAGAAGATTACAGTTTTCTCTCATATAGAAACACTTGGTACTTTCTTTAGTACAAATTTCATGCATGGATTTTTGAAGCATTTCTTCACTTACTATTATATTTTTCTGTGAACGGCACCCAAAGCCTTTGCAATTCCCCTCCACTTCTGATGTGGATGTCTTTTAAAGAAATAAAGAAAATGTGCAAATTGAAAAGAATAAATATCACCATTTCTTCATTTTGGGTTGATAGTAATTCATTGATAGCTTTCTCGACTATAGGTTTTCACCCAGTCCATCAATTTTACAGCAATTTCATTCAGATCATGTATTTCCCTGTTAGACAAAATTTTTATTTGAGTGAATAATATATATATCTTACCAAATATTTTTCTCCTATTAGTTAAATCAGCTATTCTGTAAGAGAAAAACCAGTTTGGTTGACAAATCCATGCTGTAGGTTTCTCGTCATCTCGTTATTCTCCAGATTTACAATGCCATAAGAAGAAAGATAGTTAATATTGCCAATATTGCCGGAATTAGATATTGGATTCATTCCTTGAGTGAACTCACTCTGACAACTCTCCTTGGTCCATTTTCTTCTCCATACAAGCTTACATTCCCCATTTCATGGGACTAGCTTATATATTCTGCAGCTTACTGATTTAAATTACATGATCTTATGATTCTGCACTTTGAAAAGAAGAGCAATATAATTTTAATGCCTTATTAATGTTTGATAAGATCTAAAAATAAATTATTATAATGAATTCAAGGTTTTCCTTTGAAAGTACAAATGTAACAGTTACTCTAGAGGACAGAATATATCACTCAAAAAGGAGATTTTGGGGGAGTTTTTGTTTATTTGCTGTCTGATTAATAAAACAAGACCTGATATTTGCACTTAAATTACTTCCATGAAGGAGCTTAGCATCATACAGTGAGAAATATTTGACAAGGTGCAGCTTAGGGTGCCAGCATTCAAATCTCCTTGCGGTACACAGTCATCAGTTTTCTCTATCTTACCAAGACAGCAATTCTTCCTGTGCAGTCATAAACTTAATTTGCAAGAATTATTTAAGAACAGACCCACTGCGGAAAGTTTCATTCTTCTGCTGTGTTTTTATTCACCTTTTTCATGGGCAAAGATGAAATGGTAGAAACAGATTAATACACAAGCATCCACACATTTCTGAAGATTATTTTCCTTTTTAGCATTTGTTTACAACCTTATCCATGGCTTCTTGGCTTCACTCCATGTTAGTATAATACAGTAGGTACATATTTTTTTAAATAGCTCTTTCTTACTCTTGGAAATAAACAACACTGCATACATTACACATTACCCCAATTAGTCTAACACACACAGTACAATTTGCAACACCTGAGTAACATTGGACAAGAGAATGTAACAGAGACAATTAATTGAAAGCTGAAAGATTTAACACCTGCATTCTAAAGACCACAGCTGATGACGGCATTTGACAGTGTGTTGGGAGTTTGAACTCATTAAATGCAACTGTTGGTATCACACTCTTTTCTCTTAACATCTGTCACATGGCCAGAACCGGACCTGGTTGGGGCAGAAAACATCTTCATCACACAGGCTTGAAGTGACTTTGCAAAGGTGGACCCTAAACAGTCCCTTTGTTTTGTGACTACTATTGCCACCTTTACTTAGGTAAATCACCAAGATTTACTCAGAATAAAATCCTTACCATTCATGTTGGATCTTCTATTCTGTAAGCAGCCTGAACAGCCAGTACTATTAATGCTTACAAAGAATATTTGTCAAGCACGTCTTACATGGCTTCAGAATATTCTATATATCATGATGAAAAAATAAGTGAAATCTAAGGAGAGTAGAGAGGGACAGGAGAAAGCCATGTTGACTCTGAATAGCTGTCTTCCGTGGTGTTAAAATTGTGCATCCAAAAACAAAGTGTGCAATAAACTGTACGAAAATGGAAAGTTTCTTTTTTTTTCTCCTCAATGCTCAGCATTCATATCAGTGAAAACTTTGTTTGAATATGGATCTGATAGGAAACAGAGGAGAGCTTCCATACCTGGCCTGCTTGAATAAAAACTCTGATTTCTGTGTCAGATTAGGCCAGTTTGAAAGCCATTAATGCTTTATATATCAGCCCCTTGATCTTCTGGTTTTTTTATAACTAGAAATAATACTTTAGATGGACACTCAATCTCAGAGCTTTGAATTTTACAACAATAACAAAATACAGAAAGCATTCAGGTTGCCTTAATGCATAATAGCTAGAATAAGTAAATCAGTGTAGCAACAAAGTTGAATCCAGTTTTACATGTCATCTTCAGCTATTTATGGCACCTTTAAAAACCTAAAGCTTTATAAAGTGACGGCACAACAAGTTTTGATATTATTATTTCAGATTATCACTATAGAGAACATTATAGAGAAGAAAAAGTTGTGGAAAGTGATTCTGTGAAATATATGACTGGGAAAAGAACATAGATGGGATCAGAAGAATGCATACCATGGTATTTAGAATCACACTCTGAAGAAGTTAAAAAGCCATACAAATCTTGATTTGATCTAAGAAGAATACAGATGAATTTCACAATTCTCTATTTATTTCGGGGCAGATTTTAATCTGAATCCTCAGCTGGAAGGATTTAGAAACAAGGAGTCCACTTCAGATGGGTATTCGGAGTGATGTGAGGTAAAGTTATTTGGTATCCCAAAAGTAGGGGCACAGAATGCTGTTAAAAATACCACCACTGATGTTCAAAAAAGAAATCACTGTCTGAAAGAATTTGTAGAATTTTTTAAAATAATTTTATGCATTTATATTCTATTTAGCAAAATTTACAATTATGATGTGACAAAATGTTACAACCTTATATTCAAAACTGCTCTTTATACATAAATGAATGCAAAAATCTTAAAGCAGGAATTCACTTGCAAAGAGTGGTGGTATAATATTCTTATCAGAAAACTGGAGGTACTTTTTATCCCTGAAAATCTTGTCAATTCAGTTAATAGTGGAGTATAAACAAAACCAAACTTCTGCCATTTATAAGACAAGCTGAAACCTACTCTAACACACACTCCTGAGCAAGAACTAAGAGTGATAAGAAGAAAACAGATCCAATCTGCTTTTGTGACTTCTGTGTGCACAAACATCTCAGCAAGATTACTGTAAGGTTACCACATGATGATGGTTGGAGATTTGAGTGTCTAAAATAAAGGTTGACATGAAAGGTCTGGCTTTTTCTCCTCTCTCCCTCTCTGTCTCTCTCTCAGCCCTACAGAATCAAAACCAAAACCTTTATGCACAGTTTTTACGGTCAATAAGTGACACAACAACCAAGCTGTGTCATGCTACCCCTCCAAATGCAGTTTTCCTGGGTTTTGCATCTGCCCTTGCTCCATGTGCAGGATGCAAGCACGAGAGGAGGCCAGCCAGACACCACTGGGCGTGACTGACAGCTGCCTGCTTTCCATCCTACATAAGAGATTTTCAGCGACAGTGAACAGGCTGATCAAAGCGTGGAAACATTATTCTGCATCAACAGCTTAATTCGTTTGAATGACCATGCTGGGTTAAATCATGTTTGTTGTGGGCCTGTATTTCTTTCAAGGACCAACGTTATGAGGAAACAGTTTGGTAGAGGTCTGAGGTGTTAAATATGGCTTCAACACAATTTTGAACTGTAGGCCCAAACTCTATCAAGAGCTGGGGTCTATCCAAAGGAATATGACCTGTTTTGTATGGGATATTTTAAAGATATGCGAGCACTCATGCTTAAAAGAGCAGGTGTGTAAATTTTTTTTCCCTTCAGTACAGTTTACATCTTTTTCTTTGACATAGTTTACAGCAAGATATAAGACTGTTGTAATGGATTTCAGATTATTTTGAATTCAGAATTCTATCAAAATGATCTCTCCTTTAATTCTCTTTAGAGATGGTGTGTGTTGATTTCTACTATTGTGTGTGATGATCCACTTTGGCTCGTAAAAAGTGATGTTTTTGTGCTGTGCCACTGTAAAAAAAAATAGGTTAGGCACAGGTATGTCTAGAAGTCACTGCTGTACACAAATTTCACAATTTACTTTCTACAATTAGGAAAATCCAACAATATTCCTACACCCTGTTTTCCCCATGAACAAAATGCAAACAAGTGTTGTGTAAAAGTGAAATTGTACTAAGAATTTTATTTTTATATCTAAATACAGGATTTTTTTGTTGTTAGTTGCTTTAGTAAAATCAGTATGGTATATTTTAATTGCAGAGGTGATTTCATGAGTAGAGTCATTGATAGCTTGGCACCCTATTTTTTATTTCTTCCCTGGGCATTGCTTGAAGTGCCAATATTTCAGAAATGTCATGGCTATGAGTGGTTTTGATTTCATTTTCATCAATTTTTTTCCCATTCTCACTCACTTAAGAGATATAATTCATCTCCAAGTACAACCACAACAGCAAGGTTCAAATCAGCCTTACCTTAGGGTGGAATACCAGCATTTCCAGTATATTTTTCATAAGCTTGGGACTGTGGCCATTCTGTGTCTTGATTTTGAGTCAAAGGGAATAGCATTGTCAGGATGTAGAATAATATCATAAATTCAACCTGTTGATTTGCTATCCTTAAAATTTAGGTTCCCAGATTCACACAGCAGAAATTGTATTACAGCCAAAATTAATGACAGTAATTTTTGTGTACATATAAAGCTGGTGTAGTTTAATCCAGCCATTCATGTGCAGATATTCAGATTTCCTGCGAAACAGAAAAGAAAGGAAATATGCTTGGTTGAAAATCTAACAAGCAGTGTTAATTAAAAAGAAGTGGAATCTCAACTTCTGCTTCACAATGTGCTTGACACATGACTGTTACAGCTTCTCCTACAGATTCAGGGGGGTCTCCTTGGACCAAAATATCTAGAGAAATTGAGACTGTTCACAAAATTTTGGCAGGAGCAATGTGTGCAGTCATGGGTGAGTGCTTATACTGCTGTGGGAGGCTGTTGAAGGTAAATGGGCACTCCAGTCTGTTCCAGTAGTGAAAATCTTGGATGTAAAAGATGCGCCTCTTCAATGAAAAACATATCTCTTGCATCCAGGGCTGCCAACCATGACTGGGACACTTTCTGAATTAGAGCTACCAGTTTGGAAAACATTAGAACAGCAGTAGTTAGAGGCACAGGATTGGCATGAAATTTTGTGCCTTTAGCGAAATATAAACCAAGACTGACTGTTCAGATCTTTCTCTGACCAGACAGAAGAATTAGGAAGAGAATGTAAGTGATAATTCCTCTTTCCTCCAAGTCAATTATATCTACTAGAAATTTTACTAGCTTTTGATGAGAACAAACTGGAATCTAAATGTATGGGCCATGTGTTAAGAGGATTCCATTTCTGGGTTTTTAATCTCTCCTGGTTTATGGCCATAATACTTTTGCAAATCAGTCACTTGGATTGGATTGAATTGGTTAATTTTTCAGGTATGGTTTCCATATCCACTCCAAAGTTTTTAGTGGATCTGGTGTCATGCACAAAGGAATTTGAGGAAGCTGAAGAATTGTTTCATCTTAGTTAATTATCACTAGGATCACCCACTATATTTTCATTAGGTCAAGGAACCTATCAGTCCAAAGAGCAAAATTCCTATTTATGGTTTCAGGACTAGTTGGTGAACCACCAACTGGTGTTTCAGTCTTTCTTCCTTAATCAGTACCTGAGAACTTGGAGAGACATTTAGAATAACAATGTTCTGAAAGTACAATAAAAAGAGGAGATTAGTCAGTCTGTCAGTCTGAAGAAAGAGAATTTTTCCTCTTCAAGAAGGGCTTGAGAAATATTGTGACAAGAACTGCTTTCTATGGATTGAAACAGTAATTATGTTCTTTTCTTATCACTGAAGTTCATCATTATTAATCATATGTATTATTTATATATTCTTCTGAAAAAAGGAGTAATATGCTACAAAGAAGCACTGAAATTAAGGTAAATTTTATATTATAGATCTATTTTTGACATAGATGGTTCCTTTTACAGGCTTCAGTTACCATCTCTCCTCTTTCTGAGCCTAACAGTTTTTCCCAAGCAATGTTCACATCTGTGGTTAAAACTGTACTGTTACTACACATTAGAACAGCATTTACCAGCTAGATCAGAAGCTCTCGTATCAAACATGATGCAAACCCATTCTTAAATATATGACTGTGCATGAGACCCAGTGGCCAGCTTCAGCAAGGCCAGGGACAATGTAACCTCATCCTCTTATCCTCATTCTGGCCCCTCTGGGTGGTATTATTAGTTTTAGTTTTCCAGTTTCTGTAGATACACATTGAACCTTGTTTGCTTAATCAGCATTAATCACATCTGTGAGCAACTAGTTATTTCAAAATTATTTATGCAGACCCTGTTCTCTTAACATTTTTTTTCATCTTCATTTTCATCAACTGGCTGAATTTCATTCATTTTAATGCGGAGGACTGAAGAGTTGAAGCAAAACACATAAAAGCTATCAGGCAAGGCTGTCACCATCCTCTTTAGAAAATAGGCAGCAACAGAATTCTGTTTTATTTTTGACATGTTTTAGTAAAACTAACAAGTGTTCTTTATTGATTACATGGCTTCAATCTTCCTCAGCTGTTCACAAAATGAAAAACTAAATGAATCCTCTACTAGGATCTAGAAAACAGCAGAATGGATAAATGTTCAAAAAATCTGTTAGCCTAAAGGAGAGAAAAACTTTAGCAAATCACTTTACACCTTTCAAACTCAATGTCCTCAAACAATAATTCTTTCTTATAAACACTTTCACACCTAGGTGTAGAAGTACTATATATTGTAAAGTAGTTGATCTGTCCACTATTTTTGAGCACTGACAGATACCACTTTAGAATCCTTCCATTCACTTAAAAGAATTTCTTTCTAAGAAACTGTAACTAATGTGGTTATCAAATATTAAAGCAGCACTGAATCAAAAATACTTCCTGCTTGTTGGAAGAATGAAAGAATACATTAGAAGAACTGCTAAGTAGCTTTACTAATAGGAAACATCTGTTAAAATAATGTGTATGCTCAGTGTTATTGCCCACTGGGCACCCTTTCTTATTTGTTCTATATTGCTCTTCATTACACAGCTTGGAAACAATCTACTGACTAGAACTTACTGATTTTTTTTCATCTTAATGCATTTGGAAGAGCAAAGACAACATTTTGCCAATTTTGGGCCTTCATTTTTGTTTTCACATAAAAAGAACTATGTTAAAAGAACATATTAAGGCTATAAAATCAAGCCATTGAAACCTGGGAAATAAAAAAAATGAAAGCTGTATCCCCATAGAAGATTTTGTGTCTTGTAGCACCAGTAAGAGTAGTGCTAGTAATACTGGAATACTTAGGCTGTTTAGTCTGGGGTACCAAACTGGATATTTCAATCAAAATATCTGAAGTATTGCAAAATGAAAACATTGCAAAGAGAGTCTTTTAACAGGTCAAGTAATCTTAATATTAGCCTCTTTTCCAGTAAATGGTTTTTAAAAGCCTAGTGCTCTTTGAAAGTTAAGTAAAATGATGGATAATAGCACTTCACAATCATCCAGTAATCTCATCGCAGTCATTAGTGAAGTATACGTCACCTAATGCCTGGAAATGAGAAAATTGTTTCCTCACCTTAATGCTAGGGCACTGTGGCACAAAAGATTGCGAAGAAATTTCCTGACAGAGGTGGAAACAGCCCAGGTAACCTCTCTCAGTACTTGAACCACAAGAGACCATTCCTTTAATAAAAGCACAAGGCTAGATAATCATATAAAGAATATAGAAAGTCAACTGAGAAATGGAAAAACAAATCTGAAGTGATGAAAGCTAGTAAGAGTTGTGCAACTGGTGTGAGACATGCTAAATGAAGTTTGAAAAGGAAAATTGAAAGAATAGAGACTTGTAGAAAAACTGAGTATATAGGATTGCTGACAATTCCTACAGGTAAGACGGAAGAAGTGCCATAGGGAGTCAGAGAAAAATACCGATTGTTGAAGGAGAAAATTGTTCTTGCTACGAGAAATATTGTCATAGGGACTCCAACCAGAGACCGAGGGAGCAGAAATGAAGTTTGTCAAACAACTGAAGTAATGTCAGTTGCATACAGTCTCTGCTGTCATGCAGGGACAGATCATCACCAGTGCATATACAGAAAGCTCCACGTAGTCCTGTTTAGGGGACCCTTTTCGTGGGACTGTTAATCTCCCTCCTGCAGAGCATTTCAGTGACAAGTCAGTGAGGTGTCTGAACAATGCTGCTGTAGCTCAGAAAGGAAAGACTTTTTATTGACAAAGAGTTTCAGCAGCAATATCACAAACCACCATCTGTAAGTTAGATATCACATAAAGCACTTCAGTAGAGAGTTTCCCCTTCAATGGACAAATGGCAAAATTACAGACATGCTAATAATTAACAACAGCTTCCCTGCAATCAATAGAAATTCAGGGGTGAAACAAAAGTGTGCAAGAAGATTTAACCTCAGTTTAGGGTTCTCCATGAATGGTCTGTATCCTTTTTGAAAAGAGTGGAAATTTTAACATCCAAGGTCAAGCTCCTCCACATCACTGCAGTAGACTAATAACAATAATTTTAAAATCAGAAGACTCTAAGCATAAACCAGACAGACTAATAAACCTGACCTTAAAGCTCCAAATTATGTAGCTTTACAAGAATTGCTACAAAGAACTTTCCTTCATACTTGGAAAAATACAGAAAATAATATGTTGCTAAAACATAATTTAGAAATATTTTTCATCCAAAGAAAAATATTTATTTTTCTCCTTTTGCAATAATCGAATGATTTGTTACTATGAGAGCACTTTTGGCCTCTTTCAAAGAGCAAGAATTCAGTTAGCCATGCACAATATCTTTCAAATAAAACCCCAGGTGGGAAAGCTTTAAAAAAAATTCTGCAGGCTAAGTTTGATCCATGAACAAGAGGACCAAGAGACTTTTCATTTCAGAGTATTTGAGTACACCTCTGTCATGGTTACTTCACAAAAGCCTCACACTCATTCTGTCCCATCAGGATGGTGCTCCTTAAACCACCTCTCCCTGATTCAGTTAACAGACCTGCTTGCCTATTTTTATACCACCACCATATATTTTCTGAGCAGTCACCTTCCATCCATACTCTGTGTGACTGTGGCTGTTTCTGTTCATTCAGTGGGTGAACTACCTAGTGGGCCAGGGGGTCCTGTTGTGGTCTTTTTTTCATTGGAGAAAGAAAGGTTTGTGTCTCTAGCCTTTCAATGAGTACAAATCTTAATGGAGCTTGGTATTCCTGAGGCTTATTTGTTCAACTCTAAAAGACTACTTTTTTTAAACCAGACTAGTAAACTGGATGAAGAAAGGTAAAGAACCATCACTAGAAACACCTTGGAGAGAAGAGAATCATGTCAGTCAGCTGAATTCCTAGTGGAGAAGAGTGCCACCTCAAAGAAAGCCCTTCTGACAAATGTCTTTGTGTGTCCTCTGCACAGACATGCTCCAAAAAGCACCAGGTTGCAGCTACCCACAGAAAGCAACTGACACATCTTGAATGTGTCAAGATGCCAATGAAGGTTCTCCATCATCATTTTGGGGATGGGATCAGATGCTGTTGGACATCTATAGTTGTAAGAGCACAGATTCACATGGTCTGTGCAAGAAAACAGGAACACTCCTTAACTCTTACCTGCAGATGTCTGTGTTTATGTCCCTAGCCTGTCCCCCATCTCTCTTCTGTCTCTGACAAAGCTGCATATCTGCCTTGATCTTGTCATCACTCAGGACTGTTTAAAATGTCAGCATGTCTTGTTGCTGAGTAGCAATACGTACAGAAATAAGAATCTGATTAAAGAATGCAAGAAGGCAAATGTCTACAACATTTCTATGTCTCTGCATTCAGTAGCAAAAAAAGCAGTAATATTAATATGCAAATACTTACATAAAGTCTGACATAATGTGCACAGATAGATAGTAAAAATTAAAATCACTGGGGAAATTGGTAGTCAATGCATTCCAAAGACTATTATATATAACATAAGAAATAAATAAATCATAAACATTACTTTATAAAGAAAAAAATAAGATATTGTGGTGATTCAGCAGATGGTGCCATGTTTCCTCTAGGAAATTTTTAGAGATTCATTTTATTTCTACCAGAATATTTAAAAACACCTTTAAACCATCTACATGGTGGATGATTTTTCAAACTGAGCAAATGAAATCTCCTAATGTAGTTTGCTAAATAAGTTATTTTATAGCATATTTGGTAAAGAAGCCAAGTTTCTGACTGTTTTACATAATGGACATAAGCTGCTGACTGTTCTCTAAATGAGACAGTGCAATTGCCTATTGTTCTGGAGAAGTAATGTTTCAAAATCATTCTAACTTAACGTGTTTTCTGGCTGAGTCTATCAAATTTACTCACAGAACAAGTTTCAGAAAGCGGCAGACAGTAAACACATTTACCCACAGCTTCTGTATAATGATCCATACAAAATTTAAACAATTGTTCATATCCCATAATTTACACACACATTAGGTGACTCCATTTTGTGCCTTATCTTGCTGAAATTTTCATATGGAATAAACACCCTTTAAATATATGACCCAAAGTTTCAAAGAAAACTTTTTCTTTTTTTTCATGGTTTTCATTGTTTATAAAAACCTCAACATTTTAGATTCATTATACCTGACTTAAAATGAAAAAGCATGAAATTATGAGTTTGTCTTATCACAGCAAAATCTTTAAAAGACTTCATCATTGTTAACACCAGTCTGAGCTTTAGTGTTAAAGATATTTTTTCTCAAATAGATTCCGCATCTTAGTTTAAGGTCACAATTCAAAGGTAATAGAAACATCCAAACATACCAGCATGTAAGGCATACAAGGTTTTTCACCAAATGTTCAAAACCAGAATTTCCTGGCACTCCCCATACACAAAAGTTGGTAGTGCCTGAAATGTTGCACTGTGGGGATATGTGCGTTTGAGGCAGCAGAGTCTGGCAAGGTGAGGAGGGCGAGTGACCCTTTCTGTAATTCACCACTGGAAATGCACAGAGCTTTGCCTTGCTGTGAGTCAGGAGCTTATGGATCAAGATTGGCCAGCAAATCCTGTGCACGCAGAGCCCTATGCTGGGTGCAGGGTTTGCTGCCAGGATTTGTGACCCTGCAGGGGACCTTCACTGCCCAAGAAACAGCATCCCAAGGATGAGACCCACACTGGAGCAGTTTGCGAAGAACTGAAGCCTATTTGAGGGATCCATGACGGAGAAATTAATGGAGAACTGTATCCCATGGGAGGGATGCCATGTTGGAGCAGGGGCACAGTGTGAGGAATCCCTCTGCCTGAGGAGGAGGGAGCAGTAGAGGCAATGTGTGATGAACTGACTACAGCCCCCACTCCCCATTCCCCAGCACCAGTGGGAAGGAAGAGCTAGAGTAAATTTGGAGTAAAGTCAAGCCCAGGAGCGAGGGAGGGAGGGAAGAATGGGTTGAACATGTTAAGTGTTTGGTTTACTTCTTGTTACCCGAGTCTGATTTGATTGATAAGAAATTGAATTACTTTCCCTGAGTTTAGCCTGTTTTGCCCATAACAGTAACAGTTGAGTGGTCTTCCTGTCTTTACCTTGATGCACAAGCTTTTTGTTCTACATTCATTCCCCTGTCCCGGTAAGGAGTGATAGTGTGCCTTTGGTGGGCAACTGGCTTCCAAACAAGTTCAAATCACCACAGATATGAAGTAGTAATTCCATATTTCTATGGAAAACAGCTTCTTCCCTTTGTACATTCAAGTATTCAGACTATATACTGTGCCCGTTCCCTATATAGTGATTCTCTGATTTATATGCACTGAAATTTTAGGGATAGCTATTGTGCTGTATTCTGCACTAGTACATTGCTAAGCAAAATAGAATGCTGACTGGGTATAGATACAACATAGAAAAAAAGAAATAATACATTTGTATAGGATATTCTAACAAAAATTATATTAACTATGTCAATTAATGATAAAATATGCAACAGTGAGTTATTGATCTGACTTACAGTCTACTGTCCCAAAGCTACAAATACCACCTTCTGCTCCTGCAATGACCTGGTTTTTACTCAGTGGTGCTCTCTAGTCCTAGGCTCCAAATTTTCACAAGATAGCAGTTTAACATGTAGAACTCATTTATAGCACTTTTCTCCTTTATTCAGATCAGACTGATTTGCACCATAGGGCCCAATGCCTTGATGGCAGAGGAAGGTACCATGATGCAGATCAGGAGTCACTCAAAGGGTAAAAATCATTCCACTCCCCCTGATTATGCACCAGGTTGATGTCTCAATGTCACCCTTTCTTATGAAAAATTTTTCAGAATATAATTCTGAAAAGGTGTTTAAAGATATATAATGTACATATATAGTATAGTCAATGCATAGAAACTTGTGATACAAAAGACAGTATTGCAGACCTGCATTTCCAGCAAAGTTCAGTTCATTAGTTTATATTTTGTATATCTGATTGTATTTATACTTGCCTAACAGTTCTTCTCTTTCTTGGTGCTATTATTACCCTACTATTTGAATAATTCCTACAAGGATTGGTGGGTGTTGATCAGTGAAGTGTAGGCTAAAGGATAATATGATACCATTCTATGGCTACTTGCAGACTTTATTGGGTAGATCACCCAACAAGAGACACACACCACAAATTGCAGACTGAACAGGTCAGGTTGGACATTAGATGAAACAATTTCCAGCACTGGAACAGTATGTCCAGGAGAGGAGGTGGGTGGTTTCCAAGTTTTAGCTTCACAGTGCAGAATAACTCATCCTAGGACCAGAAAGAATTTCCTCTGTGTTGGTTATTCATGAGGTCCCATCTTAACAGCTGTGCTGTGATTACAGACAGGATGAAACACTCTATGATATTGTGCTAGCACTCTACAATTGCTGTCTAGAGAATTTCAGGCAGGAAAATATACTCAGGAACATGCAGGTGCTCAGGAAATCTTAGACCTCTCATACCATGCTGTAAAATTCATCAGTGCATACATGTATGGAGCTGGATGTGGGATGCAACTGACTTGCTGCCATGTACAGATTTTCTTCACAGAATGTGGCCATTTAGTCCTGTTACCATGTTTCCTAGTACTGCAGGTTGTGGCACTTGGAGATAAAGGGAGGAAAAAGTGTTGAACATTGTCTAGATATCTCAAGAATGAGGATTTGTGATAAAATTGACCACATAATTCAGTAGGTTATTTCAGGTTGCATTCCAAGAGAGAAAAGGCAAGGCAAGGGCAAGGCAAAGGCAAAGGCAAGGCAAGGCAAGGCAAGGCAAGGCAAAGGCAAGGCAAAAACCAAAACAAAACAAAACAAAATAAAACAAAACAAATTAGGAATACCACCAGATGTTCCCATTAGCTTTAGTCATCTCAATGTGTTTGCTGCATTTTAATTTGGGACATAAGTAATATGTGTTCTGTTGAGATTATTAAAATGCATTTCAAGACTAGTTCATTTTATAGAAAAATTTTAAAAGCAAGGTTCATGAATTCAGACAATACACGTTACCTGTAAATTATCTATTCTGAACACACATTTATGTAATAGGAAATATATACAGATATATATACACCTATATACAGAACACTGCATTTACAAAATACACTTCTGTTTTGTATCAGTAAAATTATTCGCAGCTATATTTATAGGAGCAGCCCTTAAAACTAGATATAAATAACCAATTACCCCTGTAATTGATTATCAAAAGAATTCTGATTACTATGAAAGTTATGCCTTGATAAAGTAGGAAAATTGTAATGGAAACTTTAATTTCATTTTTAAAAGACTTATCTTTGTGGCACATAGGAAAAAAAATGTGTGTTTTCAAAAGGTAGAAAAAGTCTTCTTTAGGGTCAACTCGTATTTTTCTCTGCCTTTTCTTCCTTTGCCTTTCATTGAAAAATTGCTGTACTTCCCATTTGCTCAAATAAACAGTAACTTTATTTTTAAATTCAATACTGTTAAAATTAAAATGGAAATATAAATTTAAAACAAAATGGCTGTCAGGATACAGTACAACACAGGAGGAGAAGCAGACACAAGAAAAAGCAGGCAGAGGAAATAAAAACGTCATCAACATTTATTATAATTTTTACGTGGCAGTCTGTAGTCATAGATTTCATGTTAAAATATGGACACTTTCCTCTGAATTAATACTGAGACACAGTTAATAGACTTAGTTCAGATAACTTGCCATTGTCTCTCACAGTCAACAAGATTCTAATTTAATCCAATCCACAATTTAATTACACCCTTAGTCTCAAACATTTTAAACTGAGCCTTTGTGTAAAAGCTGAGACGACAACAAATCTGTGAATGATGTCTCTGTCATTTCTGCTGGCTGATGCAACAAGACAATTGCAGCAATAGCAGAAGTAACAAGAACATTAACTAGGATGGTAATCAATAATCTAGTCATGCATTTTGTCAGGTAAAAAACTATATCACAACCTTTTTTCTGATGGTTCTCATGACTATACTGTAAAAAACATACTTTGCTGTACAGATATGCTGTAATTCACATCAAAGCATGACAGCCAACTTTTCCTTTTAATGCAGTGCAAAATTTTTTTCTGTTCAAGCTCATGACCAGTGTGATCCAAAGAAGCACAGAAAAGTGTCTAATGCAGTCAATATTGTTATACAACTTTCAGTTTCTGCATGTAGGCAGAAAAACCCACCATGTAACACTGTAATAATTATTAGGCAAAATTTGAAAACTAACACTATTGGTAGAAGGTCAAATTACCTCTTTTTTTTGTTGTTAGAGGAAGTAGCTTTCCTTCACAGTTTAATTCAGCTTTTCCTTCCTTTTCCTTTCTCTACTGATACTTTTGCAGAGAAAATGATCCTATCAAGCAGTGACAAAATAGCTGTGCAGAAAGATGCTGTTTTATGGGAAATCTTCTGTGTTCTTCTGAGAGGCAGACAGAAAGGGATTCACATAAAGTTAAATGTATTTTAGTACAGAAGGGTACAAATAGCAACTACTGACACCTTACATGACCAACATTTCATTACCTTATTCCCACCTTTTCCCCAATTCTTAGCTTTACATCCAACTAACTCTTCTCATTCCTAGACTTAGTAAATTAGAAGTCAGTAGACTTGTGGCATTTTCTCTTCACTTGAGTTCGGACCCAAACCTGGTGACAGCATTTAGGAGGCTATTCATCACAGTTGGGTGGGGGTTTTTTGGGTTTGTTTGTTTGTGTGTTTGTTTGTTTTCTCTTGTGCATAACTAATTCAGTTCCAGGCAGAATATTTTGTAGTCTGCTTTTCTTGTTCAGTGGCTGAGGTTCAGATTCCCATATTTCCATATCTCAGTTATCATGCTCTGTTACCCCACTGAACTTATTTGCTGCAGTTGAGAAATACTATGCAATTTTGAAATTGTCAGGTAGCAGAAACAGTGATTTATTGTTAGGAGTTCATTAAAAAGTATATAAATAATACAACATTCTTGATGTTTTCGTCTGTTTTACAAAATATATCCATCCTCACTGAGCCAGAAATGCACATGGGTTATGCTTCACAGATAACATCTCTTTAATAGTTGCTCCTTCTGACAGATAGGGAAAAAAGAAAAAAGCAGAAGATGCATGGCTTGAAAGTGTGAGTAACTATTTAATGACACCAAAGAAACAGGTTTGTAGGACCTCTAGATCTAGTCTACTATTCTCTGTGAGAAGACTTCTTTTTTTTCTTGATCTTTATTCTATTAGGAAATGTTTTTTATGCTATTTTCCATGTTACACTACCAGTGTAGTTCAGCTAATGCATAATCCAGCTCCTATATTTGATCTTGCTTCATTGACAGAGTGTCCCACAGTTTGGCTGTTTAGCTGCTCAATTCCTTGAGAAATGATCATAGCCCTGGCATATGTATCCTTTCTATAGGAAGTCAATTCTTAAGGTGGCTGTCATGCAGTCGTGTGCAATATTGCAAACAAGCTGAGTCCACAAAGGTCAGCAACTCTGGAAGGGAACTTTTCTTTACTGACCTAAATAGCTGGAAAGCTGCAGTTTCTAACTACATTCTCAATGTCAACAGTATGGGTTGGAGTACACTCAACAGTATGGGTTGGAGTGTTTCTTCACATGAGTTCTTCACTATTGCAGCTGGCAATGCATTTCTGCATTGTTTTTTGCATATGTTGTTGTTTTCTTTTTTTATAGTGCTTCTGAAAAGTCCTAGGGCTAGCTCACTTAAATCACATTCTTAGAGTCCCTATGAAATGAGTAAAACACCTGTCAATAATACAGAGTGGTAGACAGAGAATAAAGGTAGCTTTATATTACTTACCAGAACCTGGCATGGGGTCTTTCTCTTTTCTTCAGTAAAATGGTGAAAAGGAACAGAGGGATGAAAAAAATTTCTTCAGCCAACTGTAGGGATCTAAGCTTGTACTGTATATGGCTTTAAATTTCTGTGGAAGCATTGAAAGCAAACTGGAAAACTGAATAAAAGTGTCATGTGGTTCCTTTTAGAAATACCAGGGTATCTTTCATAATTTACCATAAAAGTTACCTTATAAATTAATATCCATTTTCTTGCCAGTTAAACAATCAATTAGAGCTGATATTTGCAAAGCCTTTGCTAAAGTGCTGTTTGGAATTTGTTATCACAGAATCAGAGAATCACAGAATCATTAAGACCTCTGAGATCATCAACTCCAATGTTTTACCAACCAGGACCACCCTGTCAAGGAGATCCACTAAGTGCCTTGTCATTTCTTGAACAATGCCAGGGATGGTGACTCCACTGCTTCCCTGGGCAACCTGCTCCAAAACTTGACTACCCTTTCCATGAAGAAATTCTTCCAGATGTCCAACCTTAATATTCCCTGATGCATCTTGAGGCCATGTTCTCTCCTTCTGTCACTGGTTGTCTGGGAGAAGAGGATGAACCCCACCTTGCTTTAACCTCCTTTCAGGGAGTTGTAGAGAGTGATAAGGTCACCCCTGTGTCTCCTTTTCTCCAGACTAAACAGACAAAACTTCCTCAGCCACTGGACATAGGACTTGTGTTCCAGACCCTTCACCATCTCCATTGCTCTTCTCTGAAGTCACTCAACCACCTCAGGGTCCTGCATGTAGTGAGGGGCCCAGAACCGGACACAGCACTTGAGGTGTGGCCTCAGCAGTGTCAAGTACAGTGCCAAGGATTAGGAATATTACTATCCTAATCCTGTTGGCCACACTGTTGCTGAAGACCAGGACGGCTTTTGCCTTCTTGGCTACCTAGGCACACAGTTGGATCACAATCAGCCAGATGATAATCAGCATTCCCAGGTCCTTTTCCACTGGGCCACTTTCCAGCAACTCTGCCTTAGTGTGTAGTACTGCACAGGATTGTTGTGACCCAAGGGCAGGCTCTGGCAAGTTGACCTTTGTTGGACCTCATCTAGTTAACCTCAGTCCATGGATCCAGCCTGTCCATGTCCCTCTGCAGAGCCTTCCTGGCCTCCAGCAGATCAACACTATTGCCCAGCTTGGTATCTGCAAATCGACTGAGGGTGCACTCGATCACGTCACCAGGTCAGTGATGAAGATATTATACAGGGCTGAACCCAACACTGATCCCTGTAGAACCCCCACTAGTGACCAGATGCCAGCTAGATGTTGCTCCATTCCCCATCACTCTGAGGGATAGGCCATCCAACCAGTTTTTTACCCAGTAAAGAGTGCACATGTTCAAGCCATGAGCTACCAATTTCTCCAGGAGAATGTTTTGGAAAACAGATTCAAAGGATATCTTAAAGGCTAGGTAAAGAACATCCACAGCCTTCCCATCATCCACTAAGCAGGTCACCTTGTTGCAGAAGGCGATTAGGTTAGGTAGCATGCCAAAACCTTAAACGCATTTAATCCTGTGCCTGCTCTAAGGCACTGAGAGGTATTGAAAACATACATGTCTACTGTCTGAAGTAGTCTGAATCAGTCTAGTGACTGATGCAGAAGGAAACAAAAGATCATTCCCACTCGATAAAAGAACATCCACCTTTCTTTGTAGTCCCTTCACGTACTAAATCTTGTATTACATATGTACTCTAAAAGTGATGGCGCTATTTCACACAAATAGAGCATGGGGACTAGTATTTCTGGCTTGTTACTGACTTTTGACTGAATCTAGACATGTCAGTAAGCAATTACTTTAGGGTGAATTTCCAATTACTTTAGGGTTTTGGGTGGATTGACCCTCGCCCTGTCATTGATGGATTCAGTGATGCTTAGCTTCTCATTTAGCTCCCAATTACCATTCAAAACTAAGAGAAACATTTCTGTTTGCAGTTTTGATAGACAAGATAAAAATAAAGACCTTGTGGTCAAAGTTTTCTTAAATCTTTCTGAATTACAGTCACATACCTATTTATTTTAAGCAACAGGCCTGAATCATCTGCTGCAACAACAGAAAAGAAGGGTGGAAAATTAAAAATAATTTTAAAAAGCAGTCCTCATAGGCAATTTATATGAAGGTACAAATGAACTGCAT
This sequence comes from Eopsaltria australis, assembly GCA_034509425.1. NCBI lineage: Eukaryota > Metazoa > Chordata > Aves > Passeriformes > Petroicidae > Eopsaltria > Eopsaltria australis. The sequence continues at coordinate 431,247 of JAVTVJ010010687.1, forward strand.
TGCTAAATAACTTGATAGCAAGTAGTTGCAGACAACTAGATTTTATTTTAATTTCTTTATTTTCTGAATCAGCAGAAGCAAATCACTTGCAACTATTTAGTATAAGGATACTTAGAAGAGTACTATATTATTTTCACCTACTTATTCATTTGTATTCCTTTAGAGATTCCATATTTAGTTCCATGCCAAAGATGGAATTAAAAAAAATCACAGTAGTCTGATTTGCACATAAATTTTATCACGTTTCATCAGTCTAACCCATAATTAGAAGGGTTTAGTGCTAGCAGTAAGATTTATAGCACTGTATGCAAGGGTTTCTTCCTATTAGTCACAAAGACATTTTAATGGAGAGATTAATTTTTAATAACTATCTGTTTGCATCTAGTGTATTATTGCAAATGTCAAGTCTGACTGTCCTAGAAAGGAAAGAAAGATGCCATTCGCTTTCATGTAGGGCATATTTTCTTAGTTACCCTGTGCATTTTGGGGTTGGTGTTGGTCTTCTGTCTTAAAGCACCAATGGTAGTCACTGAATTATCCATCAAGACCACTGGCTTTGGCATCCTAACCTAACTAGACTCTAAAAGCAAAAGATATAGGAGGATTTAGAAACCAAAGAAAGACGTTAAGATTTTTCAAGGTTGTCCTGTTTCTAGCCAACACTGTATACTAGCCTTTAGCAAAGTAAAAACACTGAGATAGTAGAATTTTGTGCTCCAAACCTCTTTAAATATATTGTTACCATTATCTTATTGAGAGCTGAAAGATCTAAATGGAGGCTAAACACACCCAAAAAATAAAATTTAAAAAAAACAAAAAAAAAAAGGAGAAACAGAGTATATAGTATAGATGTCCTGTATAATCTGTGGTACACAATATGATCTTTCTGAATTCCCACAACAACCTTTATTTCGTTAAACAGAGTAAGTATCATGGCACAGAACTGGTGGTACATTAATACCTTTGATCATGCTAAAACCCAAATCTCTGTTCCCTAGCAGACTATTGGAATTGTAATATAAACCTAATGAAGGCAAAGTTTTCACTTACCAACTGGAAGCATGCAGCACAGTTAATTGGGCAGTATCGTAAAATGTTGCAAGACAAAAAGCTAAGTTTATGGTTGCAAGAAATGCGTTTTATTTCCAGACATGAAGAAGCGACCTGAAGGTATGATGAATATTTGAACTTTCTAAAAAAAAAGTTCCACCTTATATAGCTCTCATAAAAAAAATTTAGAGCTATTATTGGAAAAATAAGTAATTCAGTCTTTTCTATATGTTACGCTTTCATGATCTTTCATCCCCACCTAATTAGATCATATCAGCTACAGGTCATCAAACCCACTAGGAAAAAATAAGCCAAGTAAATTCAACATGGGTTACTTCTTATATGTTTATATGTTTAGGATCTGTGTGCTTCAGCAAGGATCAAAATCAGAGCTACTGAAATATTTGCTGATGTCGTCAGTGGTCTCAGTAGGAGCAGAATGTCACAATTATCCATATTCACACTTTTTGGATGCTTAAAGAGTCAAGATTTTTGTAGTGTATTTTTAAAATCATTATTCATTTCTGTGAGCATATTTAAACCTCTTGTGCCAAGCAATTAATTTTCAGAAGTCCAAATGGTCCAATAAATATTAAAACTCATTGGGAATAAAAAAGTCTTTTATCAAGTACCAGTAAAAGTGACATATTTCTTTTGAAAAAAAACTCAAAGGGCAAAATGTAGTGAAATGGTTTGAAGATTTTCTCAAATCTGGTAAGAAACCCAACTGACAGTTGTAAATAAATGCCAACAGCCTTGGGTCACGATGCTTAAAATCTGAGTAGTTAGAAAATGACATATCCTAATATTCATTAGGAAGAAACTATAAAAGATATTAGTCCATGAAGAAACTTTGGGTTATAATAGAGATACTGAGATAAATCTGTAGTATAGTTTATTTGTATTTATAATTGCAATAAACTTTTCATAAGCACACCAACAAAGATTATCTTGAAAGAAAACATTTTGGCCATGATTTTATATTAGCATTTGTATAGTTACCATGGTTTCACTACAATATGTATAATCCAAATATAATTTTATGAAGGGTAAAGAATAAAGTATTGTGAAGAATAGGCACAATATTTTTTTTTTTTTTTGGAGCAGCATTGTGACATTTAGTGGCTTCACCTATTGACTGATTAATGCTGTTAAAATAATTTTGAAGACTTTTACCTCCCTTGAAATTGCGATTCAATGTAATGATTTCTTGAAAATTATTAACCAAAGCAAACAAGTTCTTCAAGACCATAATGTAAACCAGTTCCTTTTCATTAAACAATTCTAAGTAAAATATTATCTCATATGACATATTCATACCCACAGAAACAACAGTTCTGTTTCTGGTTTTGGATTTTACACAGGTACATATCATCTTTTGCACATTCTGTAGCTGAAATTCATAAGGAGACTAAAGGTTTATTATCTCAGTGGGTTCCACGGTACTTTCAAATGCTCTAAATAAGGCCATGTGGGCAAGAATCACCTTGAGTTTTCAAAACTTCTTGTTTTTTCCTCAGTATTACTTGTGGTCTGATTTAGACTTTTCTAAATAATCTGCAGAGAACATTTTTGTTCTGCAGAGGTGAAGTACACTAAGATTTTTCATTCCTGGTTGAGGGATACATAACCCCCTTTGCCACCTGAGTGAGACAGTGGGAACTATTTTCTCCCACCCCTGTGCAGTCTCCTGGCCCACTGGTAAAGTGCAGCAGAGGAAAAGCTGTTGGAGACTGTTCTGCGGCTGCAAGGAGGCTTTGTGCGCCTTCCTGTATGAAATGCACAGAAAACATGGAGAAAATTAGGAAGACAATGCTCGTATCCCTTCAAGCTCTGCAGGAGTTGGGAGTGTCTCATGGAACATTTTCTGTGTTCACGTTTCTCACAAAGCAGTTCAAATACAGCCAGAGATTCCCTGGGCTAAAAATTGAACTTGACAGAATTGTTTTTTGAACACAACTTTATAAAGCCATCCAAAATTCCACCTTAGACCTCTAAAAGGAATATACTGAGAATCACCTATAAGATGCTGCTTGATAGAGAATTTCACTCTTTAAATATCCCTGGTTTTCCTCATACCAGCAAAGGATGCATTTACACCATCTGCCTCTTTCTCACTTTTTTTTCAGTGAGAGTGTCTTTCAGATATAATGCATTTCATAAGAGTACACTTTGACATTTATAAAAAAACAAGGTAATCTTCCCTGTGATTTGTCGTGAAAGCCAAGATATTCTTAGTGTTCCAACAGGAGTCATAAATCATCATCTGTAAATAAAATAAAATAAACTGCAATATTTTAGTAAAAATTCAGCACATATATAACTATAAAAAGGGTTAGAATCTGAGAAAAGACAGACTCTTTCAATGCAATCAGTTTCATTCCACTGTTAGGTGTCTGCTGTCTTCACTTGCAGAAGGTCTACAAAATATTCTCTCAGTGACTCTTTATAGCATAATAACTGTTTTCAGTTTCAGGTGCATATTTCAAAACATATTGGTTAATTAATGAGTATATAAAAACTAAATTCATGCCTTTACAGATAGTTTTTGAAATTAAGTGACAAATCAACAGACTCTGATGTCAAAAAATTGTGTCATCATTAAATGAAACTGAGAGAGAAAACTCTGCTAGTAGAAAGCACTTGTTAATATTGGGTATTTCAGATATTATGTAAAATATCAGAGAAAATAAAGATCAAGTTTGTTCCAAAGTAAAAATTTCTCTGCAAAGAGAGACTTGAGTGCTTTTAAATGCCAAAATTTACAGAGGAGTTTGTTAGCATGCATATGGGACTTGAGGACATTATCTATTACTGTGTTTCTTAAGTAAAAAAGTGGAGGAAGAGAGGATAAAGATGGCTTTCCACCATTTCTCTACTCTCACACTCTTCATTTGAATCTTCAGGTTATAAGTCTATTCCAGTTTATGACCTGTTGCTCCTCTGGTGGAACTCTAAACACTGACAGGATACAAGAATATGAGGAGTTATGGCTTTATTTACTTCAAACATCAGAAGAAACCTTCACTAGGGGTGGAATCTAGTACATCAGAAAGTCAGGGCACCAGCTGTCCAAGAAATCTGTTCTGAATCTAGCACAAATGGCAGTATTTCATGATTTTTCATTGTGGGCCAGTAGCATCTAACCATTCCTCTTTGAATTAACCCAAACAAGAATTTTTTTACTAGAAATAATCTGAAAAGAAAAATATGACTAGAAGAAGAATATGTCTGGAAAGAAAAATATGTCTGACTTCAGAATATCTGGTCATTGCTCTTAGGGAACAAAAGAAACCATTCTTAGTGGTGGGAAGTGGTGAAGATGGATAGGTTATAATACTAGAAATCTAGAGAGGGAGCAAAGTCAAAAGAGGAGCAGGAACCAGTAGAGCAAAGTTTATGAATCAGTTTCTACTGCTATCATCAAGGTGCCAAGTAAAATCAGTAATTTTTGATGCTTTAAACAGGTCTTGAGCTTCCAGAAATACTTGTGCTCTCACCACCTGATAGAAAAATTTGGTATGAAATCTCTTCCAAAAATTACTTTAATGACTTATGTATGCATAAAGGGTCATAAGGGTGTAGTTTCTTACTCTAGGCTATTCTAGGCTTTCTTATCCTAGGCTACATCTGAAAATAAAGTTTGCCAGTGTTGTCTGATTAAGAAGCCCTCAGCACTGATGTCTTTCTATTTAGCCAAGACTTTAACAATGAAGTGACTTTTCAATATCTAATACATCCACTGACTTAATACTGTATTGGATCCATGATTTTGCACCTATATTTGGTTTATCACTAATTTAAGTTGGTCCTTAAACTATCAGTGTGTCTCCTTTATATTCTTGGAACTTCACTTGTTTATGTAGCGCATTTTCCAGCAATTCATTAGATTTTGCTGAACTGCTATTTCTTTACATGGCTCAGTTTTATTAGAACACTGATTTTCAGCATAGCCTGTAAAAATTTCACTGAGAAAAAATTCATTTTGACACTGCAGTACATGGGTGACTCCCCAGGTATTTATTATCTTTGGTCAGGTCTTTGACACTTACCATCAGTGTAGCAGTAAAGTAATCCCAGTCCCTTAGGTAATTAGTTCATACCAGTGAATCAAAGCCCCCTAATTACTTCTATTCCCAGGATCAACAAGAAGATCATGGGGGGTGTGGGGCGTACATGTACATGTGTGTGAGTGTTTGTTTTGGGGACTATGTGCTTGTGCATGCTTGAGAGAGGGGAAAAAACCCTGGCAACCCTAACTCTGTTCATAGCATCATGTGATTGGTCCCATTTTGCTCTATCCATCTTGCCTTATTGGAAGCTCCTTAATTGATGAATGAGGACTTTATCAACCTTGGCAGGAGTCATTATGTCTGTGATTTTCCTTGAAATGTATCTGTCATGCAGCTCAAAATTAAATTGCCAGTTTTGGGCTTAACCAGAGAAGGGGCAGTGACTCAAAGCACTCAGAAGGAAATGAATGATTAATGCAGTTTATGGAGAGAATAGCTTTTTTTCTGTCTTATGTGCTTTTTGTGTGTAATCTCCAGTGGTTCAGCTTCAGATGGATCTAATGAAAAAGGACTGGATGTTTTCCACCTTTTCTTCAGAGCATGCTGTACGATTTATCCACTGACAAAATGCACTAATGAAATGTCACCTTGGACAGCTTGCTAAAGGATTGATGGGCTGAAAGTTTTGTACTTTATTTAACTTTTGCAGGAAAAATGAGTAAGTCCTCCAAACTCTTTATGATATAGAGATTCATTATGATTTTGTACTCTGGAGGAGTAGCTGCACTGGAATGGAAAAGGCAGCTGTGGCAAAGAGGTGAGAATAACGTAAAACAAATAATTGCTTAAAAAGCCAGGTGTATGGCTTCATTGCACTCAAAGACATAAATTATAGTTGAGCTGCATAACTTTTTAAGACTTCTTCCTTCAGTATTATCTCTGCCTATTACAAAATACATCAACCATTCTCTTTATTTGATTGAAGTATAATTAAAAAAACCAAATAGAATATCAACTTTCTCCCTAAACACCATTGTTTTAGACATCTTCACCATGGGGCTTCATCCAATACTTTCAAACTTCCATAAGACCAATGAATGAGTTATTACAATCTGACTTGAAAATAGATTATTTCTGACTTTTCCTGAGAATACAAAAAAAACCCAAAACCAAACCAGAAATATGACACAAATACTAAATGCTTGCAATTGCTAATTAAGAGCAGCACCTGCTTACTTGCTCTCAACCCATCAGGATAGGGATATGAGAACTGGAAGGGTGAAAGTGAGAAAACCGGCAAGTTGAGTTATGGAGAGTTTAGTAATGGAATAAATGAAATGAAATGAAATGAAATGAAATGAAATGAAATGAAATGAAAAAAAACTAAATGAAATGAAATGAAAAAAATAAGATTTAAAAAAAATGAAATGAAATAAATTAAAATATAAAATAAATAATATTAAATAATATAAAATAAAATAACATAAATAATATAAAATAAAATAATATAAAATAATATAAAATAAAGTGATAATAAATTTGTAATGAAAAGGAAAATAACAATGACTAAAAAAATAAAAGAAGGAAATAAAAGTCAAGAGAGACAAGTCATGCAAACAAAAACCAATTGCTCATGACCAATCAGCTGACACCCAGTCAGTTCCTGAGCAGTGGCTCCCGGCCTGCTTTTCCCCTGGTTTATGTGTTGAACACAATGCTGTATGGTGTGGGATACAGCTGGGGTCAGCTGGAGTCAGCTGTCCTGGTTGTGTTCCCTCCCAGCTCCCTGTACATCCCAGTCTTGCTGGTGGGATGTGGTGAGGAGCAGCAGAGACCATGGTTGTGTCCTGGCTCTGTGTGAGTGTCGCTCAGCTGAAACAAAAACATCCTTGTGTTATCAACACTGCTTCCGGCACAAATCCAAGATACCACTTCACAGCAAACATTATACAGAAAATTACCCGCACAACCAGTCACTGAAGGTTTATTCCTAATGAGGGAGTAGGATGTAAACAAAAATCTTTTCACAGAGCAAAGTGTTTTCTTGCCTTGCTTCCCCTTGTTACCCTAATTCCACACGAGAATATTTCCAGACACTCCAGAGTTTATTATTTTTAATTAATAATTGCAAGAAAACACCATTATGATTAAAAATACATCCATATACACAGTAAAGGGCCTTGAAAGAAAGATGATAGATTAGTTGCCACAGTTGTAGCTGCTCATTACCCAAATCATAGTGGATTTCTTAATACAGTGAGTTTCCTAAGCCCCCATTTCTTGCCTCCTTTTGCTGCTGCTCCGATTATAGGCTCTCTGGGGCAGACAAAAACTATACTTCTGATGTGCATATATCAAGAGCAAGAACCATTGTTCCCTTGGAGCCATCACAATATAAAAGTACAATAATTAGAGTAAGAAGAGTAAGTTCAGGGTTTCCAATTTCAACTTTAACAGTTGGTTTGGCAATGAAACTCTATTTGCCCTTGATTTGAAAATTATCTACTATGATTAGCTTTGCCACACCATTAACTGAGTGTGCAGTAACACCATTCAGCAGGATTTTCTTTAATGTTTCATGACATATATGTGTCAAAAGAAAAATAAGCTTCTGAATCACTACCTATTCTCCAAAGAATACTATACATACTTTCTGCACATAATACAACATGATGTCCTTGAGTACACTGGGTCAAGGATAATGATTCATCCAGCTCCGTGGATGTGAAAGGAGTGAAAACAACGGGGTTCATTGAACATATGCTACTATTGCCATTTATTTTTTAACAACAGAAGAAGAAAATCTGTGTTGGATTGTTCAGTTGGCTACCTAAAAGACAAAGGTAACAATAAGAATAGCTCATCTGGTGCTGTTATACCCATGGTACTGCAAAGCTTTAAGATAATAGTGTTATCTTACATATTAGTAATGTATAAAGTCGTGGAATGTTCATGCACAATTGGGTGAGTTAAAGACTAAATTAAAGAACATCTTTTGTGAAGGTTCTTGTTTCACAAGTGAAATATAATCTTTTTATTTTACAGCAATTTTTACAGAGGGTATTTTTTACTGTACTCTGTGGTAAAAAGAATTTGTGGTCAAAAGAAAGAATATAAAATATTCCCCAAAACTATCTTATGTAATGCAGCTATGAATCATCATTCTACCACTCATGGAAGGAAATGTTTAATAAATAGTTCTGCAAATATAGGCTACACCCAATGCAAACACACAGAGACAAGATTAAGGTTGATACAAGTATAGCTTTATTGTTACTGTAGTAAATCAAATTATTGATTTACTGAGCACTAAGACAGACATTAGCAATATCAAAAGGAACGTGAAATTCAAATATTTTAAATACTGCTTGCAACTTATAAGCCTTAGGAAACAATGTGTGTCATATCAGCCTTGGGTTCGACCCTACAGTCCCTTTCTTGTTCCTTTGCTGGCAGAGAATGTTATTGCACGGCATGGTCTGCTCCAGCACACCCTCATGGGATGATTCCACAGAAATTTAATGTAAACAATAATTGCAGTTCCTAAGAGAGAAAAGAAGACATAGAGAAACAAAAAGGTCTCTCAGTCACAGGCTGAATACTTCTCTGAACATGATACTTTCTGATTTAGGTGGGGTAAAAACACTTTTGGTATGAAATTAGTTTAGTCAACTGGAGTCACTCAGCTTCCTATTACCAGCACTGTCAATATCTAGGGAAGTCTCCATTGCTTCTCTTGAAGATATTTAAGGGAAGAAAGCAGAGAAATAACAGGTGTTGTTATAGATTACCCTTTAGCAGGATACTTTATTACCATTGCAGAGAGAACTATTGTATTCACAAGCCAGTCATCCCACAGCACAACACTACAACATTATACTCAACATCAATAGAATTGTAAGTGTGCAGTGTCAAACATCCAAAAATACTAAAACCTGGAATTCAAATGTCCTGTACCACTCTGATTCACACAAGTGAATATACACATTTCAATTTCAATAAGATATTTTATGTTGAAGATTACATGCTTTTTTTCTTTTTCAAATAATTATTTAAGTCACTGAAATGTTGGTATGCATTTACATAAATACAGGTTCAGTATTTATTTTCTCCTTTTTTTGGACATACTTTGCTTAAGGCTCAGTACTAAAACCCTATCCAATTAATGAATGTTGCATATATACAATACAATCTCTGTTACTGCACATAAGAATCCACATTCATGTTTCATTCTTGTTAGATCAGAAGAATAATCTCTAAAATTTGATGTCAATGTCTACAAGAAAAGTCAAAAGTACCCATAAACTCTGACTTCCCAAGTCAAAATGCCAAAACTTTGGGGTTTTCAGAGAATTCAATAACTTATAGCACTTAACACATTTAAAAGATTGTTTGCATTGCTTTCCATTTTAAGTGCAAATTCTCAACACTTCTGCAAATGAGATTTTGGGAATCCTGTCAGGTATTCAAAAAATAAGCTTGGTTTAACTTTGGGATAGGGACAGAAGCCAATTTCTTTTTGCAGGTTTCAGTACCCTTGACTATTGGCTATCTTCCTCCTGTGTCTTTCCCATTCCACTTCTGTCCCTGCAATAACTGAAGAAGTCTCCTTCACTATGGTACAGTCAAGATGTGGATATCAGACAGACTTTAACTGACCAAGCATATAGAGATTTTACTCCTTTCAGAACTGATGGCTTCCATGACCCAGCAGCAGTGTGTCTTTGAGAACATCTCTGGTAGGAATCCTGAATACAATTAAAATGTCCCATTTTTAAGTTGACATTGGCATTGGCTTTCAAGGGGGAATTCAAAGAAACCCAAAACAATTAAGCATTAATACTAAAGTACTGAAACCGAACAAGATACTGTTATTTCCCATAAACACCCATATGCATTAAAAAAGGCAGATACAGAACCTGCTATGAAGTTTGTGAATGAATTCCTGACTGCTTCTTACTCTGTTGTTGACATTTTTTCAGATAGATCACAGCCCCTCAAATTTGGTAAGATGAATTCCATTTTCAATATTACAACTTTAAGGCAATGAAAATGACAAGATGAGAGCAGGTGCTAAATTAGCAAGCTTTATAATAATTACTTCCTTTTGGTCTGCTCATACTTGGTATTGTAATATCTAATACATATATTATCAAGAACACTCAACACAGCTCACCTTGGTGAATATTAATAGCATTATTAAAACAGAATTACAACACACCATACATGGTAATAGCTACTAGCACTTTGTTTTATGGAATCTGTTCAAAGTCTTGAAATAATTTAGTAAGCAAGTTTTAAATTTCAAGAGTTAAACACTGTTGAGTCTTACACATGTACTACAACTGATAAAAATTTTCCTCTTCTATATTTTTTCATAAATGAAAATTATGTTAAAAATAAGCCTTTTTTTTTTTTTTTTTTTTTTTTGCATTTTGGGCACTTGCTAACCAGAAATATACAGCGTAAAGCTCTTCAGCAATATTTTTGTGTTGCCAGAGACAGAAAAGATATTATCAGTTTTCATATTTTTTATTTTATATTTTGTAAGTCAGTAACTTACCAAAACACCAGGGGAGTAAACTTGGTTGCTGAATAGGGATCAATATATTCTTTCTCCTACTCAAATTACCTCATGCCCTGGTACAATTAACCAGGATGGAATCAACAAGTAAATGATGTGCTCACAATTCATGTTAATGACACTTACACACAGATTGATAATGAGTCTCTGGTGCATTCCAAGAAGTCCAGATACCAAGAATATTACTTGAATTTCAAATGTTTACACTAACAATCTCCTCTAAAGATAATATTCTGCCTACATGAAATTTTCAAAAGCAGAAACAAAGATTAAGTTTGCAAAGGAGTAAATACATAATTGTCATCAAGATTGTCAGAAACAATCCCTCTAAGGAAAAAATTGAAATTATTAGGGTAGTATATATAATAGCTATTACTAAGAAACATGCTTCTTATTTTCTCACAGTGTTCAGTCTTTCGGAAGGATACAGAAAAAATCTTCTGGGGTGAAAAGACTGTGAATATGCTAGTAGACAATAAGCTAAGTAAGTTCTAGGAGATAAGGATTTCACCACATGTTGGAAGCTCTTTCCAGTAGTATCCAACAGAACTCAAAATATGTATAAACCATGGGAAGAAAAAGAGGACTAAGCAGAGGCCTATAATTTGTTTAAATGTTAAACCTAATGTCAGAAAAGAGACAGCAGGAAACTTAAATCACCACATATAACTGAGGAAATAAAGCTGCCCAAACACTGCTATATCAGGTATCTCTGTGTCTGAAATTTTAAGAGGTGAGTTTGTCACTGAAGTGACCAGAATTACATAAAAGGCACTATAAACTGCAAAGGATGGGAGAATACCATCTCAGCAAAAGATAAGCACTACACCAAGTTCTCACTCTTGGAAATTTCAAAACAGTGGAGGAAAATGCATTTTAAATGCTAACAGAGGGAGGCTGTCAGCCTCTGGATAAAAAACAGCACACAAAAACACTAAAAATGTTACACCATACTCTCACATAAATTCAGGCTTACGACAAGATTTACTCTCTCTGGTGAGATTTCTGGGAAGATGTACGACTATAAGGAACATCTAGTATCAAAACATCCAATTTCCAACTCTTACAAGTGTCTGCATCAGCCAGTACATTCCACAAAATTACCAACCTTTAGCTTAAACTCCACTGGATTGTCTTCTTAATTTGGTGATATTCTCAATTTTCTAACCTTTTTAATCATCTAGAGAGTTTGGGGAAAAACCTGCTCTGGAAAATGAGCTGCTGACCATCATTACAAGGGGGAAAGAATCTAATATTTTGCAAGGTCTCCCATAAGAACTAGGATGAGTTACTTGGAACTTGTTTGAAAGGTTTCGAAGCAGTATAGGCACAGTGCAGGAAAATGCCTTCTGTAGAAGTTACTGTGAAGCTGCTACCAACCTCACTGAGGAGCAAAAACTTATAAGCATGCACAGAAGTGACAGGGGAAAAAAAAGGAAGCGAGACAATTAGAATCTTAAATATGTGGAATATTATTAATACAAACCAGCCAACAATGTCAGTAAAACCAGATTATAGCTGCTTGATCTTGGATAAAAGTAGGATAACTTTAGAAAGCCTTAATATTTTTCAGAATAGATCAAGTACTTGAACTTTGTGTGTGGAAATTTGCCTTGGCTCTCCAGAGTCTCAATTCTGCCGTTCCTAATTGCCATATAGATGAAGTGAGACAAACAACTGCTTTTCATGTAGTCTTCACTTTTTTTCTTCATGCTTGGAGCCAGGAGACTAAAACGCAAACAAGGAGTGTTGGATGTACTACCCCACACTGTTTCAAGCCACTTCTTGCATATAACTTTCGAAACCCAGATATAATCCCTGGTTTCAGCTACATATCAGACATCAGGAACAAAGCTTCAGCCATCCCAGCCCTGATTTTCTGATAGTCTTCTCTCTCACCACAAAAAAAGCTTGACTCTACCAGAGTCACCAGGAAATACATTGTGAAATTTAATGTGTGAACTGATGAAAACAAATTTCCTACCTTTTTATTTTTTCATGGCTTTCTTTGCATTCATGTTACCTTTTTAAAATACATTGCACCATTTCCCAGAACTTTGTGTTATGCTGTCACTGAACCATGATACCTAACACTTGCTTTGACACTAGTTTGGATGACTTTTCCAAATTATTTTGTGAAAAAGTCAACTTTAGCAAAGGTCCATTCTTACCCATGAAAAATTCTAAAAGGAAACATACAATGGTTTGGGTTGGAAGAGACCTTAAAGATAATCTCATTCCCATCCCTCTTCCATGGGTAGGGATACTTTCCATCAGAGCATGTTGCTCAGAGTCCTGTCATATCTAGTCTTGTGCACTTCCAGGGATGGATCATCCACAGCTCCTCTGGGCAATCTGTTCAGTGCCTCACCACTATCACAAGAAAGAATTCCCTTGTAATACCTAACCTAACCCTACTCCATTTCAGTTTAAATCTGTCACAACTACATATGCTATAACTACACGCTCTTGTCAAAAGCTCCTCTTCACTCTTCTTGTAGTACTTGGGAGGCCACAGTGAGGTCCCTGTGGAGCCTTTCTGTTCTACAGGCTGAATAGCCCCAGCTGTGTCTTCCCAGGAGAGGTGCTCCAGCCCTCAGATCCATCTTTATGGATCTCCTCTGGACCTGTTCTGACAGATCTGTGTGCTTCATTCTGGGGCCCACAGAGTTGAAGGAAAAACTCTAGGTGGGGTTTCATCTGAGCAGAGTAGAGAATATTAATTCAATATTAAGTTAGTTTGCTCTTTGACATTAAGATAATGATCAATTGTTTTTGAAGGTGAGATGTATATTTCTAAAAGTAGCTATTCTAAAGAACTGGTAAAACATTCATTTAAAGTAAAGCAAAGTACAGGTTTTCACCAAAGCCAGAAGAAATTTGGTGATGATTTTAATGTGAGAAGTAGCAAATCCTTTAATAAACTGAGAGCTCCCTGACGGAAAACAATTTATGTGAGAACAAAAAAAAAACCCAGGAATATTTGACATAGTTGAGAACAGGGAATGGGGAGGAAGGAGTCAAGTTCCCAAAACACGTATTCTGCAAAGAAATTTTATCCCATATTCTCAAGTGTTCTAAAACACAAACATATCACAAGCCTGAGTGAAAATGCACAGTTAGAGCAGAATTCAGTACGCAGCCTTTTCTACATGCACATATGAAACAGATGAAAGTTGCTTTTTGCATCACTGCAGTTTCCTATAGTGAAATGTAACCTCTGCCAAGACCAGTGCTGACAAACATTTTCATGACCATCAGAAAAGCTTTAACAAATATATTTTGAGGGCAGCTACTACAGTCACACAAGTTTGTATTTTCAGTCATTGAGGTAATTTCTAGAAAAAGCAGACATACAAGCACACCAGAGACCATATGAACAAAGGAGTTTCTGGATTTTTTTAGTCTTTGTATATATCAGTTACAGAGGATTCTTTGAGTATATTCAGGGGACTTAGACTGGGAGCTGATTGGTACCAGTTGTGTAAATCTGCTATATTTAATTACAAATTTTTTTCTATTTTGCTTTTTTTTCAGTCTCATTCTCTTTGTTTCCAGAATCAGATTTTCCTTGGCTAATGTAAATTGTTCTGTACATACACTAAAGGACTCCTGACAACCTTAATTTGCATATTAAACTCTGCACCTTTTTTACTTTTGATTCCCCTGTTTTCTCCATGCAAACTTTCTCTCTGAGATTTGCATGGTCTGGTTTGCAGACATTGTGTGCTGCAGGTCCCCCAAAGCAATGCTCCAGCCCTTGCAGTGCATGGCAGCTCTTCTGCTATTGTCTCCACGTTGTTTCTAAGGACTGCAGTGGACAAAATAAAATCCTGCTTCATGAATATAAAGCCTGTGAAGAGCTCAGGCATAACTCCACCATCTGGGATGAGCTATCTGCTTACAGGCTAGAAGGCAACAGATTTCCCCCAGTTCACAGGGAAGCAGAGAAAATGAAAGCTGACTGTCCCTGTGCAGTCAGACAAGTAAAGAATATGTTCTGGGGGGTCCTTGAGACTTATAATTTTCTGTCTGCAGTACTTAAGCATGTGAATAGTCAGTGGGATACCTTTTATTTATTTCACTGTGTATAAAGGTTATATTTCAGCCCTCAAACTACATAAAAGTGTCCTTCAAAATTACCCTTCAAAAAGTACCCTCAAAAATGGTGCTTTTAGCAGAGCTCTATATTTCTTGTAAACATAATGAGACTGCACATTTCTGTGAAATTTTGAAAGTAAGACATTTCTCCCTTTAAACAAGGGTCCACAAAAGGTGTGCTTTCACTCTAATTTTCCCCCTTCCACAGTAACTCAAATCAAGTATCAATCATTTTATTAAAAATTAATTTTTCCAATGTTTCCCCTCATAGTATTTTGCTGAGGGATGCACATCATTTCTAATTAGGTGTCATACAGATGGTTTAAGCAGTTTAACACTCCATGTCAGAGACTTTGAGGAGACAAAATAATCTGCTCTTATTTTCTTATCCTGGTTGGACAACTATTCTGAAAAATTTTTGAATATTAAAAACTTGAGAAATTTTAAAGATTATATTTTTCCTTTTAATGTTGAAGCACATTGCAGAATTTTGAAACTGGTAAAAAGTCTATGATGGAATTTTCTAATGGCATAAATGTCATCTCTGAACAAGGTGGCCCTCACAAAATGGCAGCATGTAAATGGCAATTATGATTACCACAGACAACATTCATGCACACCAGTTTCTATTCTACAGAAAAATATTTCTTTGTATAGGCTTCCCTGCCCTGGAAACTGCTCTTGTTTAACCAAGAATTGTGGTGAAGAAATCTTTCCTTTGCAAAACAGATTAGATCAATCTCATCCTAAGACAAATTAAAAGGCAACATTTGCTAGGGACTTTTCAGAAGACATAAGGATGTGTTAAGTATCCAGTGCTTGTAACACGAGAAAGCACACACTGAATTTAATTCAAAAGCTAAAGAATGTGATTGTAAAAGTGACACTGAAGGAATCTGAACACTTTTCATGCAATTCACATCTATATAAATACACCTCTGCTGCTGGCAGTAGAATCTATCTCCCTCACAAACAATTTCACAGAAGAGGTGTCACCTCTCCAATGAAGACAGGCTGAGAGAATTGGGGTGGTTTAGCTTGGAGAAAAGTAGGGTCCAGAGGCACTGCACAGCCATCTTCCAGTACCTAAAGGAGGCTACAAGAAAGCTGGAGACAGGCTTGCATTTTTTGCTACCTAGAGGGGGTTGCAAGAGTGGTGGAGAAGGACTTTTGACACGGACATGTAAGGAGAGTACAAGGAAGAATGGTTTAAACTGAAAAAAATGTATGTTTAGATGAGGTGTGAGGAAGAAATTCTACTTTGTGAGTGGTAGCGAGGCACTAGAACAGGTTGTCCAGAGAAGATGCCTCATCCCTGGAAACATTCAAGGCTAGGTTGTATGAGGTTTTGAGCAACCTGGTCTAATGGTGTGTGTCCCTACCGATGGCAGGGAGGTGAGAAGTAGATGATCTCTAAAACCCCTTCCAACTCAAGCCATTCAATGATTCTGTGCAAACGCAGGAAATAGATATTGGAAATGATGCAGTGAAAAGTAAAAATATTTTCTCAGCTGCACCTAGTTAAGTCTGTGTCAGAAACAAAATATTTTGAAACCTCAGACTGCTAATGTGTTCAAGAACTAGTCTCTCTAGTACTTAATTCCCTATGGTAGAATTTCCTGACCAATTGTCATTTGTCCCAATCACGCACATTCTGGAAATTTAAACTAAGAGCCCAGATTTAAAATGTGGTTTTTTCTTACAATAAGATGAATCCTGATGCAATAACTTGCTCAGCTGACTAATGGATCAGATGAGAGTCCTTTGCTATGGCTACATGACTGTGGGTTAGAGCAACTGACTTAGCCCATGGGAGTCTGGATCCAATTCCCTGCTTTGACCCAGGCTGCTTTGCCCATCAGGCAAGCTATAAAGGCCTGTTTTATCTTTTTCATGTGAAACTGAGATAAAAGCAGTCTCTTGCTTTGAAAAGGTGCTGTAAACAGAAGCCTGTTGAATGCTGTAAGGCACACAGTGCTTTAGTGTGTGTGCATGCATTCCCACATGCTCTAGACTATTCGGGCAACAAATTTGTAATAGGCTACCATTCCTGTTTGTCAAGCTGCTACCTATAATTTTGAAATAAACATGCAGAAGTACTCCAAGTGACAGAGCTTTAATGATACCAAGTTCATAAAATGATGTTGGTAAACCACTGATAACATTTTTAAAATAGTGGGGGAACAAGAAGATGATTTGCTCTGTTTATATAGATATATGTATGTATTTCTACATACATGAGAGAAAGGGCATTGCAGGAGAAAGATAACTTTTCTTCATATCTGTTCTACAAAGAAAAAAACAAAACAAATCAAAACCTTTGAGCAAATGACAAATAAAATCTTCAGAAAGTGCACAGCAGAAGTGAGGAAATTCATTCCAATTCTGGTACTCTCTTTGCATCCAGTGATTTTCTCTAGAAAAGAATATTTTTCTTATGAACTTTATATGAATTTTTAAAATTATGTCAATATTTTTAATTCATGACAATGGAAAAAATAAATTATTATTCTTGCTATCATTAGCACAAAGCTGTTTTTTTTTACCAACGGGTTCAACAACAATTTTCTTTACTACAGAGTTCTTTTACTTAAACAAATACAATGTATCACTGACTGGAAACCACCTGGCCGAAAAAACTCCATAAAAATTCTACAACAGCAATCACTGTATCATATAAATTATGGCCCACACATTGAATTCCCTCTGGCTGTGTATTTAACTGTGTTTCTTACTTCTACATGAAAAACAGATGAATAAAATACATGATTTGTATGATTGCTTAATGTAGTAATGAGCTGAGTGGATTAAACAATATAATGGATTGTATGAGGTAATGGATATGTTCCTTGGTTTTCTGATAACAATTTCTCACCAGGAGCTAAACTAAGGTCGTGTAGGAGTTATAAATTTCATGAGCCTTCAGCACAAAATCATAGACAAATGAGTCCATGTAGTCTCATTCCGTACTCCCATGGCTGAATTGGCCCATACTAGACTGCCGACCAACACACACATAGCAATTTGGGAAAGATGATTTTCCAGTCTTTTATTGTAAGAGATGCACCAACTCACTCTGAAAACAATTACAGAAGACAAACTATTGTACTAGCTGTTACATGAATAGATCACTGATATTTTGGCAGAGAACACTGGATTAGTCTCAGGTTTTTTATTTCAATCATAGTGTTGTCCTGCTATTAATTTCCCCAGTCTAATGCATATATTAAGACGATGAATAATCCTGGAAGTTAGTCTCTGTACTACAGCGTTAGAATATAATACACTAATCACCTTCCTAGAGGTGGGAAAAGAAAATAAAAAGGAAGAAAAAAAATGTTCTTTAAATATAGTCTAACTGATCTTTACTCATTTGCTCCATCAGCTGCAGTTACAGACCATGTTATTCAGGTGAGCAATAACAACATATTGTGATTGTGTGAGCACTTTTGATTTTAGAGTTCCTCAGCCTTGGCTGATAGCTTTGCTTTGGAGAGCTGAAACTAGATAGATGTTCATGCAAGCAAAAAAAACAAAAGAAGGTGGTTTAAGACCTTCCTTCGCCCTTGTTAACAGCCTTCTTGACCTAATAAAAACATTTTCTGAGGGTTTTTCCTCCTTTGCTCATTCTGCCCACTTTTCAATATCTTGCTACCTATTGGCCTAGAAAAGAAACAGAATTCCTTATATGAGAATTACATGTAGAGGTCATGTTTGAAAACCTCTTCCAGTCTCACTTATTCATAATGATTTTGGAAGATCAAGAAATCACTGCTTTTTACTGAACTTCATAAACTTGCAGAGGAATCTAGCAGTATTTTTGACATTAGGCAACTCTACTCCCAATTACTTTAGAAGAATGGTTGCAAAAGTGGTTTGAAATAGGTTTATACATATTCATGTACACAGGAGAAGGAATAACTTATGGATATTAACTTCTATGCTGACTTGCACAGATATTTTGGATGCACATGTACCATATTGTACCTTGACCCATTCATACCATTCTATTACTAACAAAAAGTTGTGCTGACAGATTCAGAGAAGTTATGCCTTTTTGGCTATGCTTTACATTAAACAAAACCCACTACTTTCCCAGATTATTTGGAGCAGTGAGTGTCATCCTTATTTGCAAAAGAGTCTTATGGAACTAGGTAATTTGAAATTAATTATTTATAATTCAGAATGCATAGGTTCATTCCTAAATTCCTATTCATGTCTTTTTAATATTGAAAATTGCTGTCTCTACCTACTCACATGTGGTAGAGGTATATATTACCAGAATAAGGTAAAGCTTCAATGTAATGATTCAAAGATTTTAAGTCAAACACAGTCAAACATCCCCACAGAACATTTGACATAGATGTGAAGAGAGCAGAGAGTAGACTGTCTACTAAAATATACCCCACTGGTCCTTCCAATTATTTCCAGTAGTAGAAAAATTTATTTCGCCATAATTTAAAAGTACACTCTGAAAAAACATATATTTAAATTTCAAGCTTACTGTAGAAATTATTTGGTCCTATGAGGTTTTCCCCTGACGATTCTGTGGGGCTAATTCCCTAGCTCACCAAAGCTGAATTTTGTATTCTTCTACTGAAATGTGTCTTCCTTCCTATCAGAATATGAATTATATGCATTTCTCAATTTTTTATTATGGTACACATTCTCCAGGTTTGTGTTTTTAGCTCAACAATATGGTTTTTATGGCCCACACTCACCTGTGCAGGTCTACTGCTAAACACAGTAAGATCCTGAATGAAAACCAAAGACGACCTCCAGGTCCTGCAGAAGGGAGACACAGTCAAGGACACCATGGCTGGATTTGATGCAGACATTTTTGATCAGCTGCCTATCATATGACTTTGTCATTGACAACAAGTATTTCTTACTAAAATTCACAAAGACTTTCTTAAGAGCAATCAACAGAATAATCTTTTAAATACCAAATAAAAAAACTTAAAAAAAAAAAAAAAAAAAAAAAAAAAAAAAAAAAAAATGCATTTTAAAATAGGATAAACACGGGTTTTCACACTTAAACAAGACTTATCTGATGCACAAATAGAGATGGAAGAAAAAGCTGCTAGACAAATATTTGCGGAAAAAAATCTAAAAGTTATACTGCATCATAAATGTAACAGCAATTTTAAAATATTTGACAGAATGAAAAAAAAACCAGTAATCAATGTGGTTCACTGTTATGGAGTAACCTAAGGTGGGATTTCCAGTGCAGAAGGAAGGAGGTGAAGTCAGAACTGACGTACCCAAAAGGAGGTGTTACAGTTTTTGCCTCCAGAACTCATAAAACCAGAAGAGGATCTGAAGAAGCCCTCTTTTAAACTTCCAGCTGACTGAGAAAAGACGTCACTCTCTCCCCTCTGCATCGTCCAGTGAGGTCCGCTCAGGCCACGTGGCCTGGGCCGCCGGCCGAGATGGCACGGAGGGGGAGAGGGGGTGAGCTTGTTCAGGCCTTTCACGGCGGCCCCATGCCAGAGGGAGCCACGTCGGCTCTGCTCGGCTCTGCTCGAGCCAAGAGGGGCTTCATTCTGCTGGCCTAGGCCGAGGTGACTCAGCCCTATCAACCTCGCCCCGCCTGGCCGGGCTGGGCCAGCTCCCTGCGGTGCAGTCCAGTGCTGGAGAAAGCTCTGTCCAGCCCCCTGCAGCTCAGACTCGGCCCCATCGGCCCCGCTCCACGTGCAGCCCAGCGCGGGAGAGGGCTCGGGCAGGGCCCCTGCAGCTCAGACACAGTTCGGATGGAGAACAGCGCAGACGAACTCCCCCTCAGCTCAGACACTGGGAATGTTACACTCAAACAGCGCGGGCACAGGTCATGTGACCATCGCCCGGCCAAAGGACAGATTAACCTTTCCAATATCAGGATGGCACTTGAAAACATCCATCTTCCCCCACACAGAAAGAGAAAGGATGAAGACACCTGCAAAAGGTACAACATAAAGACTCCAAATTAATGAATGAAGCAAGGCCTATATCCAGACAAAAAGGAGACGAGGAGTGCCTAAACTGTAAGGCTGAAACTTCTCTTGTAAAGACATGTTGATAAACTCGGCTATAATGTGCCCTATAATATATGAACAACGGTCTAAAAGAGTGAAAAAGGAGGGATGTAATGTTCTAGCTACAGCCAGTGGACTAAGGCTCCTGTGTAAAGATTCCTTGCCCTGGAGAATAGTAGAAGAAGGCTTGTGTTGCTAGTAATGAGAAAAGAGGATTTTGTTGCCATTGTAATAGAAATGTTCATCCTCAAAAGAGTACCTCAGTGACCATCATATGCCCACTGTAGTGGTCCTGGAAAAGCTACTAAAGTGGGAGGGATTTTCCAGAACAAGCCGATCTTTTCCTTCCAGGCGGCTGCCTGTATCAAGACTGAAAACTGTAAGAACTGTATTTCCTATGGGGAATCAACATGATAAAACAAGAGAAAACTTCTCTCCCTACATGAACTGAGAAAAAACTATTCCAGAGTTGGTAAACTAACTAAAAGTCGAAGTGTGTCTTTTTGTATGGTCAGTGGGATAGAAATGGAGAGGTGGGGGGCAGAAGGGGAAGAAGGTTGTTCTAAAGGTTTTGTTCCCATTCCTGATTTTTATTATTCTTTAGTCTGTTAATAAATTCTCTTTATATCCCTTAAAGTGTGAGCCTACTTTGCCTACTATTAATCCTTATCTCACAACAAGAATCAGGTAAATTTTAGTAGGTGTCCTGGCTTTTAGCCAGAAACTCCAATAGGCGAATTAAAACCACTACAAAATTGATGTTTCCGCCTGGTTTCCCAAACCTCAAACAGCAATATTCACATAAATTGGAAATAAGGTAATGGAAATAACATACTTTTACAATTTCATCAGCTATTGGGATGTATATTTGGAAAACTTGAACTACAATATCAAATTTTGGTCATAGAATCGTTGAAGAACTTCCTGAGGAGAGAAAGTATACGAGTCTAGAAGATAGAAGCTTCAGAAGATTTAAAAACAGACTTGCTTAGATAACTAGATGAAGGAAATGTGGGATTATAACTTATAAGCATATATACAGTGGTTGTGTAAATTAAAGGGAATAGCAATCTGCTCGCCACATTGGGAGAACAGGAAGTATTATCCAATGTGATCTTAATAATTTCTAGATGAGTGCAGTTTATCCACATAGGTAAGTCAACAGTAACACAAGAATCTGTGCATGAAGCTCCCTTGCATAACTTTGAATTTTCCCTGAGGCCAGCTTTCTAAAAAGAGCTAGTATTAGAACCTGGACATTCTAAAGAACCCATCTCATATTAGGAAAACCACATATATTATGCAATCACTACACTATTACTGCATAGAGATAGCCCCACAGATCTTCTTTCAACATGAAAAATCATTTTTTCTTCCCAAAATGCAATCTCCCCTGAACAGTACTTGAAAGGAAAAAAAAAAAAAAAAAGACAAAAGAAAAGAGGGCTGTTTTCTCATTTCACAGAATTTGAAGATGCTGTATTCGCTGTTTGGCCTTTTATTAAATGCAGCAGTTCATTTGCATAATAATTACAAGGTTTAACAATAACATTAGTGGCCAAAAGACATACACTCCAGCTAGACTAATGATGGAATTACATTACACATTTTAATGCAATTTAAAAATGAAAGCTCTTCAATTCTAAAATGTCATACAGATCCCTGAAGCTCAGCAATATTCGTGTTTTAAGAAGGTAAAATCTCTTCCCCAGTCCACTGTGAAAGCTCTGCTCTTTAGTGACTTTCAAAGCCCTATTCATAAATACTGATTAGGTACCATTTCACCATAGGGTGCAGCATTGCTAGCAGAGCTCCATACCCAGGGCCAAAATGGAAATGTTAGTATAGTAAATCAGGCCAAATGTCCTGGTACTTCTATACATGAAAGATCATCTTTAATGTATGTAAACAGATGTTAACTTGGGACTCAGCTCATTTTATTTTTAGTATGCAAGTGTCAAATGCCACAGACTGATTTAAGGCGGAAAAGCTACGGGCAAGGAGTGCATAATGTGATTTCATTTAAAGGGGAAAAAAAGCTTAGAGGCACAGACTGTTTGGAATGCAGCTGGCTGACAAAACTGCAAAGGTACTGGATCCAAGAGGCAATTTATTCTGCTAAATAATGGGTCACATATGTTACCTGCCACCTTCCTGAAATTGCCAAAAATTAACCACTTTTACAGCTTGTTACGAAAGGCTTCTGTACACCTGCAGAGTTCTTTGGCTGCTCTTTGGACTGGTGACGCATAATACCTGGTTAAGCACAAAATGCATTAAAGGCATGAGGACTTTTGTTTCAATTGTAGAATCATTACAGAAGCAGTGTAGTAATTAGGGACTTAATTAGCCAATGGCCATACTTTATTCTTGTATAATCATTAAATGCACAATTAACTGTTCTCTCCATTTGGTTCTTAAACGCAGTATTTCATTTTAAAAAATTCCCCCAAAAAACACAAACCCACATATCACCCATGATATTTGGGAGCAATTACACTAACAGAGCAATTTCCCTGCCTCCATGATAGCTCTGCTTTAGGCAAACACCTCAGCTTCCCTCTGTTCCTTGAAGTATGAAGAATTCTTGAATGTTGGCCCTGCTGGAGCTTATAGTGTCCTTAAAGGTCAGTAGAGAGAGGATAACATCACTTTGCAGCAGGTGGCTTTATACCCAGAGATGTGCAGGTAGCAATTAATTACCACACCTCTTTCCTTTCTGATGAGTTTCTTTTAAACAATGACACTTCCACTGCAGGTAAACAGGAGTTCCAACATTGTTTCCAAAAAGATAACATTGAAACCTGCAGGAAACAAAACATGAGGCTGGAAAATTTATTATTATTTCACTTGCAGATTCATACCTCATAGTATCATTTACCCTCCATGAGTTCAGGAAGATACCTTACATTAGCAGTGGGAAAACAACATAAGTTTTCAGTGTGGCTGAGTGCACTTTTTCATTCTTGGTCTTCATAAAAGTTGTCTGGCTTATTTGTAAGCATTATGTCTCATGCAGTAACATTAGGGAAACAAGCTAGTCTTGATTTCCCTGAAAAAATCTCTTCTTTAGCCAAATCTGTCTCTGATTCAAGGGAAGAAGTTAGTCTGCCTGTATTTCATCATGCTCAAGTTCCCAGGCTCTACTTCAGGTTTTACAAAATTTGTTGGCAGGAATCAATACTTTGCTGCATTAGAGACTGCACTAAAGAAAAAAACCCTCACTTTTCTTCCATGTGTGATCCCAAATGAGACTCTTCAGACCATGGAGTACTGCAAATCCCTTATTCACATGTAAGCATCTTCAATAATACCAGAGCTACGGATGTCCCTGAAGTTAACATGAGAATGTTGGTGCCAGACCTATGACCAACACGCCCAACACTGAAAATAGCACAAAGGAAAAACACTGCACCAAAGATTTGTTCTTAGCTTGGCAAAGAGATTGCTCTTGGGACCTATGGTGTTTTCAACACTAGCAAGTGTCTCATTACAACTCTCCAGGGAAATGAAGCAGGAAAACAGCCTTCAAGAGAATCAAGAAATCAAACTGGTGTGGCAAAAGCTCACTAAACATAACCAACTATGACAGATTATTCAATTTCTCTCAGGAATTTCATAGCACTGTTGTTGAGAAAATCAAATACATTGCTTTTAACTGCCCTGGGACTTTTAGGATTCCCAGTGCAGAATGCAGGAATTTCTAGAGTGGAAAACAGAGAATGTCCTTTATGAAAAATTCTTTTTCTCCTGTGCATTCTCTACATTGTTGACATCATGAGTCTCAGTTTATCAAAATAAAATTTGTTCCCTGTCTCAATGGCACAACAGCTAAAAGGACATTTTAGTTCTAAATACAAGCTTTTTTGTGTTTGTCACCATGTGGTAGTTCATGATATCAGAACAGAACCAGTGATATAGCTCATTGACTGGAAGAAGACAACAGCAATTGCTCAAATTATCTCAGTTCAATTATGTTATTTTTATTCACGGTTCAAAATAGGCTGTGATGATTCAGAAAGAAAAAATCCTCCTTCTTGCTTACAGATCTTCTCTCTAGTCTTCTTACCACAGTATATAACTCCAACCCTTTAATTTGTACCAGCTCTATTTTCAAGGAGAATTTTCTCCTCTCCTGCTAGGTATAATACACATACTGTATGAAACATATAAATCAGGAAAGAAAATGGGGGGAGGATGGGGAAAATAGGTACTATCAGGAAAGAACTGAAATTCTTTGACTGAGTTTACCAGTGTGTGTGTCGCTTAAAATATTTGTCTTAGCACTGGAGTCAGTACCTTGCTGGTTTTTCCACCAGCTTGGGAAATCTCAGCTTAAAGATTAGTCTATTGAAACCAAATTGCAGTGTTATAGAATAGACAAACACCACTGCAAAACTATAGTCAGAGCACAAAAGTTACTTTTCACAAGTAGAATGTGTTGACTGGCCCTTCACAAATTTGTAATGACATTTAATTCCTTTCTTCTTTCTGCCTATGGAGGAGCACAGATTAATTAGTGACTTAGACACCACTCAGAGCTGCATCTTTATTTCTCCTGATTTCTAGTGTCAACACTAGATAAGTGAGGTGGAAACTGCTTTCAAGATTTCAGTCATGTTCCCTGATGATGTGTATAACAAATGCACAATCATATGTATAAAAGGGAGTCACATTTTACTGCAAAAAAGTCTTATGACAGAACTTAATCATGCCAATTTATCAGTCTAGGGAGTTAGTCAATACTCTTAGAACAGAGACTTATGATAAGTCTCTGTTCTAACAGTGTTAGAACACTGTTTCTAAGTTTAACAACACTTAGAAAACAAAAATAAATCCTTATTTTTCATAATACTGAAATACAGCTTGTCTTATTTTAGCACAAGGTTATTTTGCTTAATGTTATTTGCACTGTAACATAATGATCTTCTACAAAAATTTTTTAAAATTATTTCTTCCCAGACTTCACAATAAAGGATTAATTCTTGGTTGCTAGATACCACTGCAAATTTCACAGGGCAGACATCAACAACGTTGGCATTGCTTTTACTGGCATTTGGGTAAATTAACTGTGTAATGAGTCCTTGGTTGTCCTTAGCCAAAACTTTGCTGGACAGGTTCATTTACAATGTTGTAATAGAATGACCTTCCAATCTGGCTTAGAGGCCCCTAGATTGCTATAAATGTGACCTGACATTTCCTTATGGGTGAAAAATTAGATTATAGCAAAGAATACAGTAGCATAATTCTATTTCAGGGTCTAAGTGAAAGTAGTGGTCGAACAGATTAAGATGTAAAATTCCTTTGTAAAATTAAATTATTTATAATATGATGCATACTCCTTGTTTTATCTGTCATATAATACAATTATTTCATACAGTGTAGCAGCTGCATTCATTGGTGCTGCTGACAAAACAAAAATAGTATCAATGCCAAGAAGGGGGTCAAGAACTTTAGAGGGCAGTCACTCTGACTTCTAAAGTTTCAGCTTTAAAATAAAAGCACTAGCAAATTTTACTGGTTTTATAATGGTATTTGGCCATTAAGAAGTTTTTTCACCTGTAATGCTAATCAAAATCATCCATTTTTTACAAATCTTTTAACAATATTGATATATTAAATTACTGCATCTTATCATGCTCTCCTCAGATTGTCAGCTGCCTTACCTCAGTCTCTAATATCTTACAACTTTTTGCCCACAACCAACTATAGGTCCCAAAGAGACTAGGTGTAATTGTTTAAAAGTCAAAACATTTCACAAGTAAATCTCATTCAGTAGTTAAAATACTAAATGTCATCAATTAAGTTAGTGAATCTGTAGGATTAAAATCAGAAGTAGTTACACACACATTTTTTAAATTCTTTGATTTTTTTAAGTGTAACTGTTAGGATTCTTTTCATATTAGAACTTTTATATCATTTCTTCAACTACTCAATTCTCCTGGAAATTTCTACTGATCAGACCACATACTTGAAATGAATGGTGAGATCGTAGCAATTAATTCACCAAAATTAATGATATTTATGATGGAAATTTTCAATTTCAGCCTTCAGTTATGTAGTGCTATTTTAGTGTTCAAGTTTCCCTTTGTGACGTTTGAGCTTTTGCAAAGCTTCTTTACAAGAAAGCAGAACCCAAAAAAAAAAAAAAAACTTAATCAAGAGGAAATTATATGGATTCCCAGAAACTCACATTTTATTCTGCCAATTCAGTATGAAAACAGAGAAAAGTCTAACAACTGTATTCTGCTTAATGGCTGTGCTGTATAGGTCTCTTAGTGAAGTAATGCACACACATAAACAACAAAGAACAAGAAACATAAATCCTGTAATTGCTGTGAAATAAGGCACTTAAACAGGACATCTTTTACCAGCCCAGCAGTGCTTAGTAATTGAGGCACTACTCACACAACACTTCTGCAACTCCAACAATAAACTCATCTAATAAAATGGGTTTTCTCTCTTCTACATCCTGGAATATTTTTAATTTAAAATTATTTATTTCATGGAGAACCCCCATGTTGTAATTCAGGCCCAGACATTGCCTTTTCTTATACTGTTTTAATTAAATGGGCAAATAGTTTCAAACTCTAAAAAATAGGAATTCTGGCCAAATTTGTTTAATCTCAGCTAGGCACATAAAATTCTGTGTTCTAATCTAAAATGTTACATCTGTATTTGGTCAATACTTCTGCCAAGACTTTGTGTTCTAATCTAAAATGTTATGTGTGTATTTGATCAACACTTCTTCCAAGGCTTTGTAGTAACACTGTAAATATTATCTATCTTTGTGTAATGAATTTTCAAAAAATTTTTTTTCTAGTTCCATGCCTTTCTAAGCTCCTGCAAAATTGTATTTTTTACATCACTCTTTGGATCTGCCAAATCTATAACTTTCTTAAGATAGTACTTAATAAATTGTCCAGGGTAGCAGATTTTCTTCATAGGGGTTCAGTTTTCAAATTCATTAAAAGATACTTCTGTCTTTGTCATGATCAAACCAAATTTCTCTAAATTCTCACTTCATACTTCTGTGGCATGCGACTGAATCTTCCTGCATGGCACCAAACACTGAGTTGCAAAAGTTCTGCATTTTATAGAAGCCTCTCAGCAAATTTGCAGTAACACACCAGAGATGCCCAAGGCCAGATGTGAAGTATACTGTTACAAGCAAAACACCAAAGGACCATTTGAAAAACAGGAAATTATACTATTTATCACCATGACTCAGAATCTTAGACATTTGAGATTAGGTCCTAAGTCTATCTAGATAAGTTAATACTGTTGTAGGTTAGTAGCTCACCTGCGCACATAAAACATGTTAGTGAGGTCACAGAGCTCTAAACATTTTTCTCTTCTCTTATTCTAGTTGTAAAACACTGCCTGTAATGTGCCTTCAGTGTCACACTGCTCAGAAAGGTGAAGGCAACACCAAATAATACAGATCCTTCACTTCTTGCTCCACAACCCCCCTGGCCCCTCAAAAAAACCCAAACCCTCACACACAGAAATAGTGCTGAACTGCCTAGGAGCAGAGGGATATTGTTATTTTCTGGTCAACAGCCTCTGCATCTCAATGAATGTCTTTCACAAAGCTGTCTGTTATCTTGAGTTCAGACTTCAAATTCCTTCTGTTGATACCAGACCTCATTTTCTGCATACCATTAGCCTGATCAGAACATAACATAAGTATAATTTTGGGAAGAGCTTTTGGAACATTATTAAGTACATAAAAATCATTCAGTTGCTTAAATGAAGGTTTTGTAAGTAAATCTGCATCACTTGTCCCAAAAATAACAGCAGTTAGCCATCTGTGCAATTAGAAGGTTTCTTAGGGACTTCATAATACTCCAAAAGAGGCAATTTTTCTTTTCCAAGGACAATCAGGTCAAATACATAAAAATGAAAAAGAAAACAAGTAAAACACTCTCAGTGCCTCTAGAACTTAAAACAAACAAGTACACAACCCCCCAAATCTCCTATACAGACAAAAACAACCCAGGAACTACTTCTATCATAACTCTATTTTATTCCAGTATGTGGTTCCCACAGATATTTGGCCAAGTGGAAAAGAAAGGGAAAATATCTTTGACCTTCATTTCAATATTTTCAAACAAATAGGATATCTC
Organism: Eopsaltria australis; assembly: GCA_034509425.1. Taxonomy (NCBI): domain Eukaryota; kingdom Metazoa; phylum Chordata; class Aves; order Passeriformes; family Petroicidae; genus Eopsaltria; species Eopsaltria australis. The sequence goes on from JAVTVJ010010687.1 coordinate 460,138, forward strand.
AGTCAGTTACAACACATCTAAATTACACTTTTAAGGAGAACCTGAATTAATTGAAAGCAACTTAACTAAAACTGGGCTTTTTTATAATGACCAGAAATGCAAGAATTGTATGTCCTGGAGCAAATTATCACATTGCTCTATCTCCATTTCAGCTGCATATTCAGAGATAGCACATAGCCAGAAAATTAATAAGGCACTAGAACATTTGAGGCGGGCTGGCAGAAGATGGAGTCCCGGGATCAATGTTGTTTTTCTTTATTCTCCTTTTCATCCAATTAGCCGGAAACTGTTGAGGTTATACAGGTCACCTCCTTCATACATACCTGTATTTGGTTTCTTTATAACAATAGATAACCTACTTTGGTAATGGTAATTAGTACTGAAACAAGAAAAAAAATATTCTATCAAAGCAGGTTAATCTTCAGCAGATGTAAATGAATACTGAGTTTTTGGAAAGACATACACAATTGCTTGTGAAGATTGTTGCTCCTGTTGGAAAGACAACTGAACTTCTGAATCAAACCATCAAGCAGTGTGTTTTTAAAAATTAAATCTAGCATTGATTTTTGACTCATTTTGTAAAGAAAAGCCCAGCATCATGTACACACTTTTGCTGTGATCTAATTGTTGTTATGCTACTGTTGCTCTAAACAATGACAATTTACAGAAGTAACACAGGGTACTAGTCACTGCCACCACTCATCCAGTACCAGAAGGGGACAAGTGACCCTCAAAGTCCTCAAGGAGTCCAAATGGCACTGTCAGAGTCATGATGCCAAAGTTATGCTAAACCACCACCAGATAACAGCAGAAAGGCATTAATCACCCCTGTGGATTAAAAGGTGCATGGAAGCCATCACAGCAGAGCATGGGACAGGCTGTAACAAAACAGTTTGTGCTGAGGGAATGCAGCTGTTTTTTCACAGCCCCAATAAAAAGAGAATGAGGAGATTGTGGCATTTCCATGTGCAATTTTTTCTCATATGCAGGTGGATGTATTTGCAATGTGACTGGTTGGAGTTCTGCTGCAAGGATTCAGTTGTTTAGAAGAAGTTTATTTGGGGTGATGGAACACAGTGTATGTAGATTTTTTTGCTTAACCTTCTATTTTTTAAAAACCTTCTAAAAACCTTCCTGTTGAAACTATTAAATGAAACTATCCAATTTCCCAAAATACCCCACTTCAAGATATAAAGTATTAAATTTCAAAAGTTTTTATGTATGTCTTTAATCAATCTAAGTAATGACATTATACATAATTCTCCATTATGACTGAAATTAGCACAAAATTTAAAAATAGGTTTAGTATTAAAGCTGTGGGCTAGCTGCATGTTTTAGTGTAGGCTATCATTTGTAAGGGCTAAATAGTCATTAGCAAAGTGACAATAATAATTAAATTGGATTGCCTTCTTACATTATAACGGAAAAGAAAAAGCTACAGCATCATTTAGCTTCATCTCTTTACCTTAGCAAAGATCAATTTCAACTAATTTTCGTGGCTTTCTTTTTACTTTAGGTCAAAAGACCCACAGATTTAAAACAAAGCCAGAGCAGTTAATTAACATTTTCTGATTGAATAAAAAGTTACTAAAAAAAAATTCTTGGCGAATAATCAATACAATTCTGCAGAATTTGGTGCTTAAAAGACTCATATAAATAAGAATTTTTGCTAGAAATGTGAAATTATAATTTAATAGATAAAGTGGCTGGCTGAAAATTTTTAATTACTTTGATTCAAAGAATTTTATAAAGGGGAAGTTTTACAATGGGCAGAGTCTGTCCTACAAATGCATCTTGATGATATGTAAAAAGCACATAGTTTATATTACACAAGGTAGTTGAACTCTTGTGACAAGAGATGGAATGAATACAAACAGGTCTTTTTGTAAGGTAATACACATGAATATCTGAATAAAAAAATTCTGTGTGCCAAAAAGGATAGAAAAAGTCAAAAACAATAGTTAGATTTTGCAATTTCTGCCTCAGACTAGTGGATGCAATTTAAAAAATGCAGTTGGGAAAGGAAAATTCAAAAGTCCAAGGTATTATAGTTATTTTATATGAACTAGTGTGCACATATTTAGAAATCTTCAAAATTTATCATAGGTTTTAGTCACCTCCTTTCAAAACTCTTTCAAAATATTGACTGAAATAACCACTAAACATTTAAACATGTTAAGAAATGTAATAAATATTTATGAAGTGTTAAAAATAGACCAAATTTTAGTCCATTGGAAAATAATTATTTCTAGATTTAAATTCTAAACTGATGGAAACTTCTTTATACCATGTTTTGTGTCAGGAAAATATTTTGTCTACTCTCAAACACTCATTCTTCAGCTCTGATTTGGTGCCAAGGTAAGGTGAAAATGCTAAGGATAAAAGAATATTTTACCTCTTTAGGCTATTACTCCCTGATTCTCCTTGCCAATAGGTACATCTGTATCTATAGTGTTACCACCTCCTTTTCTTTTCACTTCAGCAATTCCATGGGAACTTACTGCTGCTGTGGCAAACTGCCTCCTGCTGTGAGTGGCTGCATGGTTCTGATCTACAGGCAGGGCTTAAAGCACCCCAGATTCAAAGTCTCTCTTCAGAAATTAACACCAAGTTGCTGAATTGTTGCTCACAGGTAGCATAAGTACCCTATTGTGGTTTAACTCAGGTTCCTGACAGGAAGAGCTGAACTAAAACTTTATTGCAAAACAGGGAAGAAAGTATTCTGGTAAATTCCTATGAGACCCTAAATACTTGGTGGTCCCTTCTTCTGACATATATAATATCCTTATCAAAAGCAAACCATCTTTACATGACTGAAACTGCACACATGTGACTCCATGGCAGTGTTAAGTATTGCAAGGAGGGAAAGAAGGTGTGAAGTCAAGATGAACTACTTGTGTAATAGATTTGTAATAGTAAACTAAGTGGGAAAACGTCAGAGTAACAGGTACAGTGAAGGCATTTTAAGAAAACCTGCCTTATCCTCCCCTCATTTTTTTTTTAATCTGCTATTTGGCAATAGTAAGAGGAAAAGAATTTCCATCTTTAAAATGAATTTTCTTCTTTAAGAAACATACATAATAATGAGAAGTAATATTAATGGAAGAACACAGTGTGTTTTACCTGACACTCTGGCTGAGTGTGAGGAAAATAACTTCTTTTAGACAAAACCTTTCCCAAAAGTGGTTACTGTAAAAACCAGGAAAAAGAGTCTGCAGTTACAAAGGCACTCATATGAATTTGGCCTGAAGAACTACACACCCACCTCCACCTGAAGCCTGCATTCCTTTCCACCTGCGAAACCCAGTGCTTCCCCAGCTCTGATGCAGCTCTCCTCTCCAGCAGCCTTTTGCTCCTGCTCACCACCCTGCCTTTCTGTTTGGCAGCTATCACTGGCTGTATTGTGAGCTACAAAACTACAGCAGCATTTAAGTCATTTTTCATCCTGCTCTGCTATTTTGGATCATTAATACAAGTCTCTGTGGACACACTGTTTAGAACAAGTGCTCCAGCAACATATTTACAAGAGGCTTACATTTTTTTCAGCTAAAACTCTTTCCTCTGCTCTCTTTTCCACCTCAAAGGAACTATCAGTCAGACAAGAGTTCATCTTTTGCATACAAATTATTAACAAGATGTAGTGTCATTAGGCAGACCGTTTGCCAAGTGATTAAATAACCTACCTCAGAAAACACAGGGAAAAATAAAGCGAGAGTTTCCAGATGGTACAAATTTTTACTTTAGTCATTAAAATTAAAAGGCAAATTAGGAATATGTATGTATGTGAAGCTAGTATATTGATTTAAATTACTAGTCAGATGTAATTTAGCCAGGATACACTGAACATCTCATCTTGTATTTCCTTTTCAGTCAAGATGAGTTTCAATAGCACTAAAATCTCTTGCTCAAAAGAGGTGTTCTGCATAAATCTCCTCTAGTAAAGACAATCAGTCTGACTGGACAACACAAAGTTGGGAGCAAATTATCTTTCTGAAATGAAAGCCACTTTTGACAGCTTTCAAATCAGACAGTTTGTTAGCCTCAGATGTTGTTGTGGCGTAGCCTTGGTTGGGATTTCCAACCAGAAAGAAGGAGGTGGAGCTGAAAATGAGGTACCTAAAAGAAGGCATTGCAGTTTCCGCCTCCAAAACTCATAAAACCAAGAGAGTATCCAAAGACTGGCTCTTTTAGACTTCTGGCTGACTGAGAGAAGACGTCACTCTTTCCCCTCCTCACTGCCTGGTGAGGTCTGCCCAGGCCATGTGGCTCGGCTGTTGGTGAAGCTGGCACGGAGGGGGAGGGAGAATGGGGGACCCAGGCCAGTCTTTGGTCCCTCACAGCAGCTATGGACAGGGAAGCCAAGTCTGCTCTGCTTGGCTCCAGCCGAGCTGAGAGGTGCTTCATTCTGCTGCCCCAGGCTGAGGTGACTCAGCCCTGCCTGGCCGGGCCGGGCCGGCTCCAAGCGCAGCCCAGCGCGGGAGAGGGCTCGCGCCAGCCCCCTGCAGCTCAGACACAGTTTGGATGGAGAACAGTGCAGACGAACTCCCCCTCAGCTCAGACACTGGGGCAGAGGTCATGTGACCATCGCCCGGCCAAAGGACAAATTAACCTTTCCAATATCAGGATGGCACTTGAAAACATCCATTTTCCTCTACACAGAAAAAGAAAGGATGAAGACACTTGCAAAACGTGCAACATAAAGACTCCAAATTAATGAATGAAGCAAGGCCTATATCCAGAGGAAAGAAGATGAGGAGTGCCTAAACTGTAAGGCTGAAACTTCTCTTGTAAAGACATGTTGATAAACTTGGCTATAATGTGCCCTATAATATATGAACAATGGTCTAAAAGAGTGAAAAAGGGGGGATGTAATGTTCTAGCTACAGCCAGTGGACTAAGGCTCCTGTGTAAACATTCCTTGCCCCGGGAATAACTGAAGAAGACTTGTGTTGCTAGTAATGAGAAAAGAGGATTTTGTTGCCATTGTAATAGAAATGTTCATCCTCAAAAGAGTACCTCAGTGACCATCATATGCCCACTGTAGTGGTCCTGGAAAAGCTACTAAAGTGGGAGGGATTTTCCAGAACAAGCAGATCTTTTCCTTCCAGGCGGCTGCCTGTATCAAGACTGAAAACCGTAAGAACTGTATTTCCTATGGGGAATCAACATGATAAAGCAAGAGAAAACTTCTCTCCCTACATGAACTGAGAAAAAACTATTCCAGAGTTGGTAAACTAACTAAAAGTCGAAGTATTGTCTTTTTGTATGGCCAGTGGGATAGAAATGGAGTGGTGGGGGGGAAAGTAGGTTGTTCTAAAGGTTTTATTCTAATTCCTGATTTTTGTTATTCTTTTTTAAGTCTGTTAATAAATTCTCTTTATATCCCTTAAAGTCTGAACCTGCTTTGCCTACTTCTAGTCCTTATCTCATAACAAAATTAATTTTAGCAAGTGTGCTGGTGTTTAACCAAAAAACTTGAATTAACGAACTCAAACCACTACACAATTGGTTTTTCCGCCTAGTTTCCCAAACCTCAAACCGCAACAGATGTCAAAATCATTAGCCACCTAGGAAATCTAGATAAAGGAAAGAAATAATTAAGGATTACTTTAATATTGTTTTCTGTGATTGTCTTTACCTCTGACTCTACTATAAAGCTGAGATACCAGTTTGTTGCCTTTACAAAAACGCAACAACAGACCCCTGCAGGGTGTATTTTCCCATGTGCTATTTGTACCCTAATGGATGGTCCTCAAACATTAAGAAACTGTGTTAAGTCTCTTGATGAACTTATTTTCAGAGGGATTTAACTTCCATATAGGCTCTTAAATAAACAGGCCAGACTTACAAAGGCATTCAAGCATCCCCATAGGCACTGCTGTGCTGGAAGTGCTGTGCTGCTACAGCTGAGGCTGACTTCTGATGTGTAGCAACAGGAACACCTGGGAAGTACATCCAGGTCAATCTCACTGGTTACCCTGCAAATGAATTCTTGGCATATCCTCTTTATCAGGGTCAGCTGAAAATGTGCACAGAGTACCTTATTCTCCCACAGGACAGCTGCATGGAAATATCCTGAACACTGTGTCCAGGAGCTGTCCTGTGGCCACTGCAAAGCAAACTCAGGGGTATGAACGTTTCCCAGAAAAGAGGAACTGTGTGTGCTACATGGGTGAGAAGATAATGCAGGCAGTATGTCCTAAGGCTGAGTGTGAGATCCTTTAAGGCAACATGACCGAGAAAATTCACAGGTGTCTTGAGAGCACCAAGATTCCTGCAGTCCCTGAAGAGGCAAATGTAAATATAGACAACTCTTGTGTGATACTGAGGGATTTGCCTTTTCCCTGCTAAACAAAGGCAGTCCCCTGATATCCATAAAATATTCTGTATGTTTAACTTTCTAGTCTCTAAATCTGTCATCACCGTAGCCCTTGACACTAGGCATCAACATGTTCAGCAATAGTCATGGCAAGATTATTACTTTTTTGTTTGCTTATTAGTGTTTAAAATTGCATGATAAAAGTACATTTCCAAAGTCCCCTGTTCCACTTGCATCTGCAAATACTGCAGGAAAAGTATTTATTGTGAAATTCTTCTCAAAAGGCACAACCTGCTTTAGTGACAAGAACTTTTAGTGGACTTCTTTGTGCTCATGGGCCTGAAAACCTAACTCCTCTGTCAGTATTTGTGCTAGGGATTACTTTTCAAAGTCTTGTTTGTGCAAGTTTAAATGTCCCCTTGATTTAGTTCAAGTCAATAACACTTGAACGACTAGTGTATTCATTTTTACAAAGTACTGCTTGTTCATGTTATGCAATGAGATGCAGCATATCCAGTAGAGATAAAATCTAAGTATTATCTCAGGTCTGTCATGATTTATTATGTGATTCTTGAACTACCCCTTCATCTTCCAAACTTATGTTTCTTTCCTTTTTTTGTTATTGTTGTAGTTATTTAGAATACAGTATTTTATATGGCAAACAGCCTCTCTCATGCCCTTAGCAAAAGGAGATATGACCTGAAGTGCAACATCTAAATACAGATTGTTTAACTGCACTGATGCTGATGTAAACAAGAAACATTAACATAAATATTTCTTTTTTACCAAAAACAAGTGTATCATTTCTTGCTCATTCCAGTAATGTTAATTATTGCTGAATGTCGTCAAAAGTACAAGGAGAAATGCTTTTATTTGCATATCATGCAAATCAGTTCTTCTGTTTGAAGCCATCTGTTTTTATGTTCCAGATGTGATTCCCCAGAGCAGGTCACAGATAACTCTCCTTCATCTCACAAATGAAAAAAACAGATTACAAGTGTTTTAGTTTGGATTTGGGATGCTTTTTGCACACTGCTTATACTGCAAACTGTTCTAGAATATCCTTCTTCAGGCAATTTTTGTCATAACATATGCTTGTTAATGGAAACTTGACTTTTATTTAAAAAAAATATAAATGCTCCAAGCCAAAAATAAAAACATGTTCTTTCACCCTGAAGGCAAAAAGTATTCTATTCTTGACTTCCAAAATAGTGATGGCATCTGGAAAATCCCTTTTAGAAAACTGCACTAGTCTGACTTCAAAAGGGAGGAACTGAGGTGTAGTATAGACCCTCAACAGCTGTCCTCTCTGCTCACAGCAGCTGACACGCCAGCACCAACTGGAAGATAAATCAACTTGCACTGACCTGTCCTTTGAACAGCTCAACTATACCTACAGTACTACACAGGCAGTGCAGTGCAGATATAACCTTATTTATAACACTTTAAAATCTCCACTGAACATTGCATTTATGCATTCAATATAATTTTGTGCAAATTGAAGAAATTTTTTGGACTTTTTCTGTTATAGAAAACTGACCTGCTTTACTGACATGTTAAGAAAGGGATTATTGTCTTAGTGTGGACACTTTATACCACTATAAAGGTGCTTGTACAGGAAGGATAATAAACTACACAAATATAAATCAATTTTAAATGGCTATAAATGCCCTTATTTCCCAAGCTGTGGAAACTTTATTGTTTTCAAAAAATTATTTCCTATTGGCTTAAAAATGTAATAAAAAGACCAGACTTACTGATTCTAACTAACTGGAGAAAAAAAGCCCACAAACCCCCCAAAACATACAAAACACCCCAAAAACCCCAAAACATACAAGAAAAAACACAACACTGCATTATTTCTTAACATTTTAAGTGAAGAATCACTGTGAGGATTTGCATTATTTCTACTCAAAATATTTTTTTTTAATAAGAATAACCATAAACTACTATAAAAATTTTCCCATATACAAAGGTTTACCTCCTGGGCTAAGAAGTCCATTTTTCCTTTATCCTATTAGCCATTACCACTATTCCCAGATTTCTTAGAAAAATAAGACAAAAAAAAGACAGTATAAGTCTCTTTCACTCTTCTCATGTATTTCTCCAGAAAACATCGCAAAAGAGGATATTATATGCAAGTTAATTTGTTCTCTCTGTATTTTCAGCTAGTGGGTAGGCCTAGATTTGAATAATTTCTAGCAAGAATACTTAAATTCAAGAGCATATAATCCTAAACACCAAGTACTTGTTTTACACTCTTTGACTTCAGTGTCCAGAAAAATGTATTGCAAGCTCACATACACAGGCATTTGGGTAAATCCCAGTTAGATCAGATTAAATTTAAGTAAATCCCAGTTAGATCAGATTAAATGTAGCAAGTGGATTTGACAACTGAAAGGGGATACTGATCCTGATTCTGCTTACTACTGTAGTTTAGTCCTTCTTCCAGAACCCACCCAGGCTTTGCTCTGTCCCATGCCCTTCATGATTTCCATGACCAAGGATTGCTGAAGAGCACTGGGTTTCAGTGCAGCCTGACCAGCACATGGTGAAACACACCTTGCCAGCTACATAAAGGCTACATAAAAGCCTAAAGGAGCTGCGGGACCAAACGCAGTCTTTAGCTATCCTCAGGCTAACACTGCTTTTATTCCCCGGAGACCCTGGCCCTGGCTGTCTCAGATCAATCGCTGTGAGCTGGCAGTGGCCCCTGCACACCTGGTCCTCACGGGGCTGGTCGGGGTTACTCAACGCCTCCCCCGCAGCCCTGCAGCTCGCTTCAGTAGCCGTGATGGAGAAACTGCCCTGCTCATTAGAATGCCAAGTGGAGCTGACCCCTGCATGCCTCCATCCCTGGGGCAGCTGCTGCAAACTTGAGGAGTTTGTGAACAGCATTGTGGAACACAGCCCCTGGCTTGCACCAGCTCTTCTCCCTTTGCCTTTTTGTTCATATTAGCCTTGCCTAAAGCTTTGCTAAAGTGCTAACATTTGCATAATATGCTGCTTCTCCTGCTGATTTGTGATGAAAATATAGGTTGCCACACTCCGTCTTAAGCAAGGCAGTGACTGAGTCATTGGTCCCAAACCACTAATGCTGGTCTCTATCCTTCACAAAGGCATTTGTGTCATTAGCCTCACACAAGGTTACAAAATGTAAAAATAGCTACAGCCTTGTGACTTAGATGTTCTGCAGTTTAAAAACAAAGATCAGAAATATCAAAACCTTGATCTTACAGAAAGACAGAGCACACTGTTGTACCTTAATTTGGGATGATATTGACATTTCTGGAATGCCTCAAGCTGCTACCAGTCTACAGATTTATAAAACAAATCAGGATTAGAAAGTCCTGTGTGTATGCAGAACTGTTCATTTAACACTGCTGCAGAAAATAAGTGTCAGATTTTTAGGCAGGTAAAAACTGCATTTTCTTCAGCTTCCAGACAAAAAATCTCATACTTCTGAAGATTTCATCTTCCTTTCTCTCCTAAATCCTGCATTTCAGTTTATGCTATTAAACAATGCAATCTTAGACATACATATCTTTTTATTATACATTTATTTCATTCCTTTCTTACACTTTCATTTTTAGAGTGTGAAGATTATCCACCAGACAGAGAATATAGATATTAAGTCTGTATCTCTACCTAATCTGTGTTTGTAGAGGTAAATTACATCTCTCAATACATGATGGAAGTGCCATGTTGTTCCTTCATTCCCAGAAAAATTTCCTTCAGTTTCTACAGAAGCAGTTTTGCCAGAGCAGAGACTGGATTAAAAATGGAGAAAAATATCTTCTCTATATAAATTAGTCGTAGATCTGTCAGTGTCACTCGAACTGGTGACTCAGGCAGTGATTCCAGATTATGCATTTCCCTTGAAATTCTGGAACATTTAATGCTTTCATTAGAAACTTTCTAAAGGAAGTACAAGATCTAATTCCCAGTTAATATAGAAAAGAACACAAAATAAAAGCCATTCATCAAAATCTAATATGTGGATAAAAAGAAATCCTTTCCTTTTGAGTCTCATTTCTGAAGGTTCTGAATACTAGTGATGACACACGAGTATCACACAGACTAAGTCAGAACTGGGACTTTCAGAACAGGTTTCTTGCATGTAACTAATGAAGAGTGGTCACTTTTCCTGTGTTTCTTGCCCATTATGGGCTCACTGGGCAGCAGGAGCTTCTCCTCACTGCCTAGATGTAGTTGTACTCCCTCAGGCTTGGATAACTATAAGCTGGACATCGCTCTGAGAGTTGTAGCTAATGTGCACAAAGGCAGATGGACTAGGGCACAGGGAGAGGGGAGCCAGCAGCTCTACGTGTGCCTGGGGCAAGAGCCTGGTGCAGCCCTGCCCTGGGTAGGCAGAGTCCCAGCACTGATGCCACTGGGGTTGGGGGCAGCCCTGCGGTGTAGGCCCTTGGTTTCAGTAGGATTACAATTCTGCCTCAATTAATAATAAACTCATTCACTAAGGTTCAGAAGGTAAGGTGGAAAATAGGAAGTTTATTACACATGCCTTCAAATCTTTGAGCTTTCTTTTTTGGAAAATACTTACTATAGTGTGTTACAGCTAAATGACATATGGCGAATGGATCTCTCCTAAGGGAATAAACTAAATTATACCACAAAGAAACCAAACCTAATTCTATTGCCTTTTGTATTATCAGGCAGAGGGAATTCCTTATTCTGACTCAGTGCTTTACCTTTGGTAAGACTTACACTTCATCAATTAGAAAAATATTTTTTTCAATTTAAACCAAAGAGGTATGTGAGGAAAATAATAAATATGTTTTTGAAATCTTTCAGCTTTACATATGTGAGGCATACGTAGTGAGTTAACAACACATCTGATGCTCCCGCTGTCAGATTATACCATGTATCAAATAACTTCTGCATGTCCTTGTTTAAATTACAGGGGGAAAATATATGATCTAGTTAACAAGACTACATTTTAGTTTTTAAAAAGTCCATTAATTTATAAAATGTTACTTCCCTTACATTGGGTCTACTTACACTGCAGAAATAGACAGATAAACACACAGAAAAGGAGGATATAGTAAAGAGAAAAAGCTGTATTCATCATCATACAGGAAAATTAAGTGATATAACAAGGAGGTTAACTCTTAAAATAAATGGGTATTTTAAAAAATTTAACCCTGTGCCATTCACAGATAAAAAGACACACATCAGCTATAGTACCCAAAACTCTTTGGCACTTTTTGACCAATGTGTTTTGGGGAGGGTCAGTGGATGAGCATGAGAGGGTTTGCATATTGATCTGAAGTGCCCAGAATCAGGCTCACCCTGACCCCATCAACCCAAAATGTCTCCATGGTCAGCACTACACCTCCATGGTTGGAGTCTCCATGACAACATTTTGGTCCTGTCTTGGCACATGTTTCCAAGACACTCTTTTGAAGCTATTCAGTAAAGGACAGGTTATTTTTGGTGACATTTTAAGTATCTAGAACAGTTAACAGTAATCAGTGTTAAAAAATAATTAAATATAGTAACTGTCAAGTATTTCTGTGCTAGCATGTTGACAGATAAATCTACTTTCTGTATACCTACGTCTTCAAGAATAATCAAATCTCCATTCAAACAGGTCCACACTAACAAATTGTAAGATTAAAAGAATATAAGGCCTTCTATGAAAATAGCTCATTCATTAATGATTTTGCCAGTGTTAGATCAGTTTACGAGTGGTTAAAGAAGTTATGTCCACTGAAGTCAAGGGAAACAGTACTCTTGACATATCCTGGGTTTCTGTGAGAAGTGCAACAGAAAAATAAGTTTGTTTATTCCTCTACATATTGACAATCAACTGCCCATATATAGGTACAGAACATATGTGCAGACAATGAAGATTTTTGCATAATTTTAGATTATTTTTAGATTATTTTTAGATTATTACTGTTAGAAAAGCTTGACAGCTGACTGTAATGAGAAAGAAGATTCAACAATTCTCCCATTACTTCCTGCATAAAGAAAGGTAAGCAAATGTTGAGATGAGTGGAGCATATTCAATAAAAAAACAACAAAGGGAATGAATGCATAACACTGAGTTAGGAGCCTGGGAAGTCAAATATATAATCCAGATCTGCTAATGTGTATTAATTGACAAACGGTGTGCTCTGAGTCTCTATGTAATATAGCTACACATGTTTTGCCATAAAGGAAATGTTCTGTTAATTTCATTTCAAAGCTCATGAAGAAAATTTATACTGCCCTCTCATTTTGGCATTATTTGTACTGGAAATATCATAACAGAGAATCCTTCTCTTGTTGGGACAGACTATTTTTCTTGCAGCACATCCATATAAAATATCTGTATCAGTCAGTTTTATATTCAGCAAGGGAACAAATTGACACCTAGGTGCCAGCAAGCCTATAAAAGTATATTTTTTTATCTATAAGGATACAGCTTCTTACTACGGTGAACTTTGGGCTAGAGGTTCGTGAATACTAAAGGTCAGACCAGCAAAGCATCTTCATGGTCTGTCAGATATCAAGGCCGTATCACAGCTCTGTCATTTAGAATAGCTGAGCTCAGAGGTCTGTTAAAAGAAGGAGCTCTAACACAGATATAAAATCCTCTCTAAGCCTTACTTTCCAGAGATGTGACACAACACTTTTTGTTGAGGGGTATGGTATGTACTTCCTATTCCCTGGGTGGACAAAACTTCTGGTTCCAAATCTTTGTCGTTCAAAAATAAAAGAAGGGCCACAAAGACCTTTATCAGACTGACAAACCTTTCTCAAAGTTTGTCTGATTTGCCTGATTAAGGGCTGCATGTAAAAGGCAAGTTTTGCGGTGGCTTCGTGTGTTTCATGGGATGCTTCACTATGTGGCTCCAATTTTCGGCACCACTGAAACTGCACAGAGAATACAGGGTCCAGATTTGGACTCACAGTGCAGGACAGGTCCTGATGCATTGTAATAAGTCCAGTGCAGGGTCCTCAAGGTGATCAGGGCTATAGAAAAGGATGGACAAGGGAAATAGAGGTTGCTGGTTGTTTGGCCTGGGAAAGAAAAGGGGAATAGAACTCACTGCTGGCATGTTGAAGGTGGAGGGACAGGAAGCAACAAGAACAATTCCCATACAGGAAATTCTGGTTTAACATTAAGAACATTTTTTCTTCATGACAGTGGACAATCAGTTGGAGGTGGCTCAGAGAGGTCGTGTGTGTCTCCATCTATAGAGATGCTCAAGCCTTGAGTGAACATGGTTCTGAGCAAGCAGTTCTCACTAGCCTGCTTTATACAGGAAGTAGAACCAGAAAATTCCTTCAGCTCTTTTTATATCATACAAAGTTTTGGCCCTTGTGTGATTATATGACTTTTAGCATATATTATTTGTTTACTGTAAGCTTTCCCAGCTTTTGAGCCTGCCCTGATCATTAAAAGAGTAGTGCAGTACTGTCATCACATGTTATTTAAGTAAAATCAGGAAATTAAAATATTTTACCCACCTGCTCTTGCAAAGAGGCTTTCCAGAGCCCCATAGATTAAAGGCAGTGAGGAGGATTCCAAGTTCCATACTCATGTTCAGTTGATTCCCCAAGGAAAAGAGTGATAAAACCCCTATGCTAGGCTCATATTATGGTCTGTAACATCTCAGTTTTAAGAACACAATAAAGTATACGGGGTGTGAATATCTGGTGCACATCAGGAGCCCAGCTTCACAGGTCACTTAGCAACTTATGACATACCATAAATGCAGAGTCAGGCAAGGAGGCACAAAGGAATAAATGGAAACTCTTATCAACTATATTGATTTTAGCAGAAGAATCAAATCTCAAATTAAAATGTCTTATTTTAGTTCAGGAATGTCAGAAATTCTATAGGACTGGATCTCTGGGTTGATTTTTGTTTTAACATAAAATAACAGCATATTTTATTCTCATTTTTTCTGTTGATTGGTTCTTACTACACTCCTTGAGAGAGACTTGAGAGAACACTTCACATAAACATTACATGAAATGTAATCCAGCAATACATGTCTCCTTCCCCAAGGGTAGTTGAGGAAGATCCAGAAATTTATCTCTTCATTTGGTTAGCACCCTCTTACTGATTTATTTGGATAACTTCCATTATTGTATTATTTTAATTCCTTACACTTCTTATTTTCACAGAAATAAAAATCAGGATGGACTACTAAATTATATTTCCTAATTTCCTTGGTCTCCCACTGCAGTAGAGCCTCACATAGAATGTAAACTCTCAACAGCTGAGAGTGTATGGTAATTGCTGAGAATAATTTAGTAGATTATAAATAAATTTGAAGGATAAGTCCTATTTAGGACAGTTCTGAATTTTCCCCAGTGGGACCCAGGGTCTGAAATGCAAGGAAATGGGTTGCAGGACACACCGTCTGTCAAACTTCTGTCTGCATCTTCCAAGAGGACATCACCAGGTTATTAAATCAGCTATAAAAACCTGAAACTAGCTTCCTTCAGGCACATGAAAGACAAAAAGCTGACTGGGAATAGCCAGCATAGAACTGTCAGGGACAAATTCTACCTGAGCAAGCTGATTGCTTTTTGTGACGACATGACTTTTGCCGTGGGCAAGGGATAGTGCCCACATTGTCTTTAGAATGATGACATGATTTCTGTTAACAAGGTCCTAGACAAATTGGCAGGATATGACCTGATAAGTAAACGAGAAATTGGGTGGAAAATAGACTGGAATTTGGGGATCAAAGAGATGTGCCAGCTCTATCGGTTATCAGTAGCTAGTGGTATCCAGCAAGGGACTGAGAGGCAAAACTATAAAAAGTTTTTATAGACGACCCAGATTGTAGGACAGAGTGCACTTTCAACAAGTTTGCAGCTGATATCAAATTGGTGGTGGGAAAGATGGGGTTGGGAACAACAGCCAATAATCTGAAGGGCAGTGCAGACATTCAGAAGGACCTCTGAAAGACTGAGAAATTGGCTGATGGCAATTAGGTTCAGTTAGCCACCTTAGGTTCAGTGAGGGCAAATGCAATGTCCTGCATGTACAGAATAATGTTAAGGGTCAATACAAGCTCTGATGAAGAGCTAAAGGAGCCTTGTATACAAGACTGAGGAGTTCTGGTAGGCAGAAAGAGTTGCAAAGATCCTTTGCAGCAAAATATGCCAAAGATGGTCTCTCTTTGCTAGTCACACCAGCAACAAGGATGATCTTATCTTGACCTGCTGCTCAGCATCAGTTAAACCATATTGGTAGCTCAGGTCCAAGGTTTGGGATCCTGGCACATGACAGTCAGATGTTCAGGATATAATCTGCTGGAAGGTCCCCACAGTGACTGGAGATGAACCAGAGCATGTAGAAGAGAAGGTGTAGAGTGCTGGACTGGTTCAGCCTGGGTAGGTGGAGCAGATGAGGACAAGGACAGAGATGGGGGATGCTACTCTTGTACACAACCTCATGAGGGGTCTGCAGTGGGTACAGTGAGGCAGGGCCCAGATCATTTGTGGAATCTCCATCCTCAGACATTTTCAAATCTCAATGGCACAAGATCCAAGGTCCTTGTCCATCTCCATGGCTCTATCCTGATATCATTGCAAAAGGAAGAAGGTTCCACAGCTGTGTGATTTCCTGCTATTTGACACACTGCCTTACATAATACCCATTCTCTGGTGATTCAGCTACAGGAGACATTGTCCTTGCAGGCCCTTGTCCGCTTAGGGACATCAGCCACGCAGAAACCTGCTGGCACAGGTTGCCCAGAGAAGCTGTGGATGCCCCATCCCAGAAAGTGTTCAAGGTCAGATTAGATGGGCCTCTGAAAAACCTGGTCTAGTTAAAGATGTCCACAGCAGGGGGGTTTGGAACCATATGATTTTTAATGTCACTTCTAACTCAAAGCATTCCATGATTTCATGGTTTCATGAACTCACACAAGGTTGTTAGAAGCCAAAAGCCAAGCAGAACAGATATGGCTGGCCACTACTGTTAAGTTAAATAAATTACGTGGAACTGTACAACAGAAATTAAACTAAAACCAGTATTATTTCTGCAACCAATCTTTTGGGAAGAAAAAACATTTACAGTCATTCAAAACCTAGTCTTTTTTCTCTTAAAGACTTTAATAAATAACCCTCCTTTTTGAGAATGCAGCTCTCGAAAATTTCAATTTCATCTAGGAAGGCTGAACTTGGAGATTATTTCTGATAATTTTTTCAACAAATACTATTGACATTTTGGGAGGGTAAATGATAGAAATAGTTGTATACTGTTGTGGTGGTTCGGAACCAGAGGACTTCCGGACAGGTTCCACGGACAGAGGGTTTCCCCCCAAAGCTCCCAGGGGCAACAGTTGGACCACCAATCAACGGACCCCAAGCTCCTGCTATTGGTTACTGGACTTGTAATTTATTCCCATTCTGGGAAATTCCCTGTCACTCCATAGTTCATTCATTGTTCTCTCTTTTCCCCTCCCCTCCCTAAACCCCATTTGATCATGTACCCCAGCCCCTCCTGTGTATTGCCCCCCTGCCCTCATCCTATTGGGTGTTGTTCCTCCCTTAAATACCGATGTAATAAGCTGCTCTTGGCTCTTGGTTCATATGCTCCCTTTGGAGGCAATAAACCTACCGAAATCACATACCAAGAGACCTCCTTCTCTGGTAGTTCTTTGCTGTTTCACCACGCTCCGGAGGCAACATCTCCCTGGACTGAAACGCAGACCAGCTGTGCCCCTTGTCGGCACTCCGAGGAAGTCTTCCAGATCACGAACGACTTCCTAGGGTAGTGCTGGGACTCTGCTGCGGGTACCAGGGTGGGACCGAAGCAGGGAACGCAACAGTATACCACAAACTCCATCTTACATACAATTATTTTTATCATGCTCAAGATCAGTCAGAATATGTTGTTGTGGAATTTGGAATTTTTTAGCTAAAATCTGTCTGTCAAGAAATTATTGAGTAGGTTGCTTTGCCCGAAAATATAAGCTTCTCCTCTAACTGAACATATTTTATGAATATTTTTAAATATCCTCTTTGGGTAAAAGGAGAAACACTAATACAAAAATAAAATTTAAAAATGTCCATTTTTTATAATAGATGTGAATATAATTCAGACTCTAACACCATTTTTCTAATCAGTAACATGCATTTCCATGTGTGAATTTCTGTGACTTAAAGCTCAACACAGTGAGACATCCCAAGTGGTAAGCTTGTACTTCTTCCTTCAGTGAGAAAAAGGCAGGTTTTCCTTCCCAGCTTGCCCAGTCGAGTGCCCTGCATTGCCATGACAAAGGGCAGCATCTGGCCTCTCACTGTGTCCATAGCCACAGCTATATGCTTGCTCCCAAGCTACAAATGGGGATGGCAATGAGCTCTCACAACTTTCAGCTGCAGGAATTAAACAACACCAAGCAAGAAGAAGTATCAGTATGAATTAAATACATTAATACATATTGCAGGTGAAAAGGGTAGAAAGGCAGTGTCCCTACTGCCAGGCATTTCTCCTTTGAGAAAATAAGTCATTTTAGAAGACAGTACAGAGATAATGAAGGCCTTGTTGTTCAGACCGCACATGAAACAAGCAGGGAGAGGATTTCTGCAGCAGTTTTTAGTCTCAGTCTTTTCTCCTCTCTATGCTGAATACTCCTTCCTTGTTCCTCCACCCAGCCAGACTCTTCCCAGTTTTGTTTTGGTGAAGGGACATGCACACTGTGAAGCCTCAGAGCTACATGAATGCTTGGGGCATCTCTTAAGCATGTACCCAGGCAGGCACCGAGCAAAGCAGACTGATGAGCAAAGACCCCACCAGACCAAGCCTGTTGTCTGTCCCCAGAAGGTCTGGTAGTGCTATGATTATCAGTCAACAGCACTATTTTTCAAGGACATTCATTCTATTCTCTGGTACTGATTTAGTCACTCTGATAGTGGTCTGTTTGTGACAAAATTCAAATGTTTTACGTTGTTATAAAACATCTAATGCCCCGATTGATCTAATTTCTCTATAAGAAAGTCAATGGCATTGTCAACAGGATATAAAAAAATGCACCTATTTGTGTAATATCATTTATTTTCATGTACATCTGTTAGTTCAAGCCAAATGCACCTTAACTGTTTGTGTTGCACCCTGACATAAGCCCTGATTAAATCAATTATTTATGCAGTATGCCATATGTCTGAAAGTTATTCTAAGATGTGATGGATGCAGACTTTTTTCTGTTAAATCTGAACAGCCCCGTTTCCTCAGTATGCAGAGTAAAAGGACAGAAAGTACCTCCTTAACCAAACAAATAAATTCTGAAAAGAAATTAACTACTTTAATATTTTGCTTAAAAGTATTGTTATGAGCAAATATTGTTGGTTTTGTTACTTTTATTCAGAAATGAATGAAATAAGAACATCAATAAGGTGTAAATTAAACAACTTAATTAGGCATGTGATCATTAAAGGTGACATTCATCCCTCACCATAAAAAAACCCAAATAATTAGGTAATGTGGTTAGGGTTAATTAGATTCTTTCCACAGACCTCAATAGTGATATATAATACAACACTTAGATAAATAAAATAAGGAAATATTACGGTAGACATATCAATGTAATGCTGTGACAGGGATTTTTGAATATGCAAGGGTTGGAAAATTCTAAATTACACCTCCCACAGCAACTGTATCTCAGCAATAATGAATATATAAAAATGTCAAGTCTAATGCTACATAGTGTACAGTATTAAAAACTGTCTTCGTGACTGAGTAGATTTATTTAGGGCTATTTTGGGATTCAGAAGCTCTGCAGAATGTCTCAGGGACACTGTTCCCCAGTTCAGCAAAGTATTTAAGCAAACATCTAATATTTGGTATTGAGCCGGTCTTTTTGACATCACCTTCAATCACAGAGTTATAGCCAAAAATAAAATTAGTGTTTCACTGAAATAGAGCCACGTAAAACCTATAACATATGTTTTATGTAGCCAAAGTCTCACTTTGATTTCCCAGTGGGAGAAGCTGTATAATGCTAAGCATGTTACATATGTTGACATAATTTCTTTCCAATGGCTTTATTTAAGCCCTGTCATATTCACCTGCATTTGTTGCTGCCCCACAGAGAAAAACTACATTCAAGCTACAGCTTGAATAATATAAAGCCTGACCCTGTAAAATAATCAGCCTCTTCTACCTCCAATGTCAAGAGCAAATAGTTTGAATCCACACAATATGAGGTGCAAGGCACAGCTGTCAAGCCATAGATTTATAAGAAATGCATAATTAGTGCAGACAAAATGGCACTGATAATAGACAAACACATTTTAGTAGGCACTGTGACACCCATAAATATTTTTTGTTTACATTCTGTGAGATGACCCACCTAGCTACCCCTCAAGGACATCAGAAACTCCAGATTAGAGAGAGAAAAATGAAACCATAACTTGGATTCATCCTAATGACTACTAGCAACTTCAGTTACAGCATGAAGGAATTCTGGTGGGAGAGTGGTGGGACTAGAAGAACCATTTCGGGGAAAATACACATAAAGAGAAAGTTAAATGTTAGTGTATAACTAAAACAGCCTTTATGTAAAGACTGACCCACAGATATAGTTTGCACAAAAAAGGTTGCCATATTGGTGCAGAAATATCTGCATATCCTGGAGGCTGAGAAAAACAGACTGAGAGAAAAAAAGTCCCCAACAAAAGTAAGGTTTTAGTACAGATCTAAGAATAGTCATGTATCTGTGACATCTTATTTTTCCTTATGCACATATCTCTAACATCATTTGAAATAATTCTGAAAATATTTAATGATTTATCTAAAATTTTATTTTATTTTTCCCAGAGATAAGATATGCCTTAAGATAGTTGCATATTGATGAGCATTCCTTTGAAAAGGAAAATAGTGCCTTACTGTCTGTCTTTAACACTGCACCACTTTCACAAGATCTCATCTCCTTCATTTAGTCATTTTCAGTGATTCCCAAAAATATGAGTCAGCCCCTTCAGAGTCTGAGCAGTGGGGTAATAAAGGAGGAGTTTAGTGTACAAGCAAAGCTCTGTGTTGGATAGATTTAGTGAGGAGGTTTTCCCATGAGGTTTCCAGCAGTGCTGGTGACAGAGATAGTGTAGGGAGACCTTGGTTTCCAGCTGCCAGTCCTGCCTCCAGACCTGTTTGCTGCCCATCCCAGACTACTCACCTGCCTGCCCAAAACTAATTGCAGCTCCATTCAATTAAGGTTCTCATAATCAAACTGTCCAATTATTCATATTCCCATGAGACCAACTGCTTCCATATGTCCCAAATTTTGTACTGCAGCAAATCTGAAGAATAAAACCTCGGCATGTAAAGGATTTCAACTGCCTTTGTGGCTGGTCTATGCACTTTGCCTCCGCAGTATACACTGATGGTTCAAGGAGATACTGAAGTGATCAGAGTTCTCAATCAGAGGTGTTGACTATCCTCTGAGCCCTCTGGAGGCTTGGTGCAGTGCTTGGGGCATGTTCCAGAATCCAAAAGTTCAGCAATCACAGAAAGCCTGAGGGCTGTAGCACTTTACTCCTTGAACTACCTGCAGCTGTGGTTTTGAGTATACAAAAAATTCTGAAGAATTTTGGGGGGCAGAGGAAGGGGACATTTTCCTCAGCTGGTGGATCAGTTTCAAGAAAAAGTAACAGAACAATTACTAACTACAAGACAATCAGGGAAAAATCAATTTGGGGATGTTTTTTTTTGTTGTTGTTATTTTAAATCATATGCAGACAGAGCCTAGGCTGTACTGTGTTGATATTTCCAGGAGGAGGTTGTTGGCAGAAATCTCAGCAGCGTTGTATAGCTTATCATATGGTACTGTCTGTTCCTGCCTTACAGGACAGGGACAAACAAGTTTAAAAAGCAGAAGAAAGAAAGGTTTCTTCTCCACAGTCCTTGACAGAAAAACCATTTAGCAAAACAAATATAAAATAATTGGATTCTTTTTCTTTGTTTTCTTTGCCTATTCTCTAGCTAAGTGTTTGATTTAGGAGCTTTCTTTACTATTTCTAGGCTTTACATGTGTTGATTAGCAATAAACGTGGCTTTGCTTCTACTCTGATGCAACTACAAAAGCACATTGGGAGTTATTTCAGTGCTATGCATGGTGCAGTGAATATCAGTGGAATTTTGAAGACACAGATCAAGGACACAAAATAGTCAGATTGGTTTGGATTTCCTTCTTATTAAATTCATTACACCATACAGTATTCTTTGTCCCCAGATTCTTGTGCTTTGAATTTCCCAGAATAAGGACTTTTTATCAAAACAGTCTCAAGTATATTTTCTGTTTTTTTCAGGAAAGAAAAAAAAAATCTCCTGTAGTGAATTTCCATTAGAACATAGATTTTTACATGCCAAATGTACAGTCTTCCAATATTGTTTTTTATTATTGTGAAAATAACTTTGATCACCCCAGATGTCTAAAGGATAGCGGAGCAAAAATTGTTTTTCATTTAGTCAATTCCTGGGAACACTGTGTTCCCTATGTTCCCTACTGATTTCCAAGTAACTTATTTTTGTTCCACAGATCTCAATCAGCAGCACTTTTAGGTGTGAAAATAACACTGAAAGGCAATACCTGCAGTAACATTTATGTAAAACATAATTGTTTATTGGTCAGTCTCACCTAGATTCATACAAGACATTTGCATTTAAATAATTTCTAAGAACTCCACTTTTACTAATTCACCATAAAGTACTTGTACCTATATAAAAATCCCACCGAAAAAAAAAAAAGTGGACAGTCTTATTTTGGTAATTATTGCAATTTAGGGTCCTATAGGTAAATAAGTAGGCCCCCCCTAGCTCCCAGCTGCCACATCATAAATTACAGCAATGCCTCTACACTGCTCCAGGTCCTAGTTCCTGTTTCATAAACAACTGGAACTAGAAACCTTAGAACTACTTTTGTATATTCACTTCTCTTGTGCAAAACAATATTTAACAGATTTTAGGCTTTCACTATATTAGAGGAAGAAAAAAAATACTGTTATTAGTATGTTTCCTGTGCTTTTAAAACAGCAATTCTGAACAAAATGTGTTACTCCCCAGATTATACCAAAGGAGAAAAGAAACAGCTGTGGCTCAGGGTAACTGGAAGAAGATTAAAAAGGAGCAAGAACCATAAGCTTCCATGGTATGTAGCAGTGTTTTAACGAGCATTAACTTGCACAACAAGTGTGCTGCCTAGAATGAAATAATTTCCCCAGCTTATTATCACTGGCACATGGTGTCCTGCTTTTTGTATTTACTTTAAGTTACTTACACCTAAATGCCTATTCTTTTTAAAGGCCAGGGCACCTCCCAGTTTGGTTATCTAGCATAAATGTAAATTTGGTGTTTATGCACACGTAGTTCTGTATGTTTTTCATTGTATTTGACAGATTTTTAATTTGCATTTATTAGTTCCTATTGCCGTTACAACTGTCGAAAAAGAAGTAAGATGCTGAACACTCTTTAGTGACTTAGAAACAGCTAAAGCAGATGGCAAATGTTCTCCAAAGTGACTCAGCCTCATTGGTAAAGAGCCTTTAAAAGGCTTTTATTACGGATTCACCCTATGTTTTGAGATAGGCAAAACAAAGGAAAGCAAAAATAATGCTAGAGTATGGCAGAAATGTGTGAAAATTGTAAAATATGGAAAACAAAAAGTAAAACTCTACACAGGATACTGTAACATTCTACAGGCAATGTTTTATGCGTTAGTGGTACACATATAGCACTCTATGCGTTCATGAAGTATCACATTTAGTACAATTGGTTTTAAATACAACATATAGCTCTATTTTTACAAATCATACTACAGACTGCTTATAAATCTACTACTATGTGCAGTATTACCATAAATAATTAAAATCAAATTACATTTGTCTACTAAACCAAAAAAGTGCCTTTTATTATACATTATCCTTGACTCTTGTTTATTGTGTTTTTCTCCTTGCTTGCGGACTGGCAAAAATCAGTATTCTGCAATTGATCTCCCTGTCATTAGAATAAATTAATGATGTTCTACTGTGTTTTCAGTGGAATGAAGAGACTTTTTCTTTTGATTTCCATTTCATCTGATACCAAGGGTACTGATAACACTGTGTAAAAATGTGCTTTAAAACAAATATAAATTGTCATGGAAAAATACCAAAACCAATATAAAAGCACATCAACAACTAAAAATGCAGTAAAGAAATTTTTTGTCATTATCCTGGTCGTGAGATTTATAAAAACTTCTCCAGTTATATCAGCTCACATGACAGAGCTCTTCTGCCCATAACCCCAGCATCACTGCAGGTCATGGCCAGCACACCCAACAACATCCCCTCAAGCTCCATAAATTTCAGATTACCATTTTACTGTCTGGAAAAACCAAAGAATTGCCAAATCCAGGGGTGTGCCCAAGGCAGGAAGTGGCACTAACCTTTTGTAATCGCTGTGATTTTCCAGTGTCTGGGCCAGGGAATGTGGCTGAAGCTGAACTGCCAAGGGTGGGCTCAGCTGCTCCTCAGTCACATCAGCTCTCCTGCTCATTGGTGTGAGCCCTTGTCTCAGTGTAGTCACCTGATGGTCATGCCCAACAGCTGTTTCCACAACCTGGGAATTGGCATTGGATTTTCTTTACCGAACTGAACTTACAAAAGGCTCTGGAGTTACAGCTTCCCTACTTCCCTTGTTCTCCTCAGACATGAAAAGACCTCAAGGGACTTTGGGGACTTGCAAAATGATATAAGTCAAGAAGAATCTCTCTTTACTGAGTCACACCTTTATGTTATGCTCCAGTGGTATCAAAAGCCAAGAAATCTCATGTGAGAGATGCTCCTGTCAAGAGAAGCTCTGAGAAGGGAGGAACACCAGAATAAAGGCATCAGGATATGAGTTGTGATACAACACATTCTAGTAATTCCCATAAGTAGACATGAGGCTTCTCTGATTTTTGCTTACATATCTTCACTGTCTCCTTATACATCCCTCATTTTGCTGCACAGGACTTACTGCAAGAAAACACCAGATTTGTTTGTTTGTTTGTTTACAGCATTTTCACTATTTGCTGGGTGAAGACATCTCACCACAATTCTGACAGCAAAACTGCCAAACCACTTTTTTATAACATCTTTCTTGAATCAGTACGTTCAGCAGTTCGTAACTGTGTGTGTTCAACTGGGTGCCTTTCAGTGTGGTAGTTTGAAAGCAAATCAGTGAGAGGCTCAAAGTCAGAACTACAATTTAATAGGAAAAATGTAGTAATACAAAAAAAAAAAAAAAAAAAGAAATCACTGACAGAGTCAGAATACAACCTGACACCCTGTCTGTCAGGGTGTTGGTAGTAGTCCACTTAGAAGGTGGTTGCAGTCCTCTGGGAGTGATAGATGTGATTCTGTTGAAGCAGTGATCCTGAGAAAGGTGTAATTCTCCTCTGAAGGTCCAGTGGTGGTGTAGAAGGGTCTGGTCTTCCTCTAGGAATCCCGTGGAAAAAGCTGCCTATAGTGCTTCAGATCTCAGTTTATATGGAGATCGGGATACATTGGTTCCTCCCCCTGGGCGGGGCATCACACAATGGGATGATGAGCCACTATCTGCAATGTTTGGGGTGAGTGAAGTGCCCATCCGGCCCCAACGACCGGCCCATTAGCAAACCGTTCTGCGGCCATCAGGAACACTGCCACGCCCGGCCCCCAGCATCCCACGAAGATGGTGATAGAATACATACTATTGTAACCTAAGACATTCAGAGACTGAGCATCTTCCAATATGTTGAGGTTTGAGGTTTGGGAAACGGAACACAAACACCAATAGCATAGTGGTTTCAGTTTGCCCATTTGAGTTTCTGGCTAAATGCCAGCACATTTATCAAAATTTATCTGACTTTTGTTATGAGATAAGGATTAGGAGTACGCAAAGCAGGCTCAAACTTTAAGAATATAAGGAGAGTTTATTAATAAACCTAAGACAAAAATAAAAACAACAAGAAGAACCAGAACAAAACCTTCAGACCACCCCCCACTTCTCCATTTCTTTCCCCCTGACAACACACAAAAAGACAACACTTCGACTTTCAGTCAGTTTACCACCTCTGAAATAGTCTTTATCTCAGTTCATTTAGGGAGAGAAGTTTCTTTTTCTTATACCATGGACTTTCTGTAAGAAAATACAGTTTTATGGACTCAGCCTCACGACTAACAGCTGTCCGAGAGGAAAAATCTGTTTGTTGTGGAAGATTCCTCCCCCCACACCAGCAGCCTTCCCACAGCTACTGCGGGGGGATCATGACAGTCTACGGGGTACCCTTTTAAGGATGAGCAGTTCTATCACAGCAGCAAAGAAATTCCCTTCTTTGTTACTGGCAACACAAGTTTTCCAGCAACTCCCTGGGACAAGGGACAGCTTATAGTCTCCTCGCTGTCTCTGTTCAAGCTTCTCACTAGGCTGTACTTACTTCAGCATCTGCTTATCTCCACACTGATGTCTTGGCTCATGGACTGCAGTTAGAGCCTCACATCCCCCCTTTAGACTATATTCTCATGTTTTACAGAGTATGTATTAGCTTTGTCCCAGCCATAGTTCTCACAAAAGAGCTTTAAGCTCCACTACTGAAGCACTCTTCATGCCCCTCCCTCTAGACATCGGTTCTGCTTTCCTCACTGACTTTAAAGTCTATATATTACATTTCTGTAGGTGTCTTCATGTTCTCCTCTCTGTGTGCAGGGAAGGATGGGTGTCTGGAAGTTTAGTCCGGACATAGAGAGGGTTAATCTCTCTCTCTTTCTTTTTCTTGGGCTTTGCCATGTTCACATTGTCTCTGACGGGCTGTTTGAAAAAGCCTGCGCCAGATGGCACAGAGCAGTCAGAGTCTCGGTGCCCTTGTTCTGTGGAGCCAGCTCGGCTAGGTGGGGCTGGCCTGGCCCGGGGTGACAGAGCAGGGCCCAGCCTGGAACAGGACGGAGTCGACCTGGCCCAGTCGAGTGTGGCAGGGCTGGCAGAGCTGAGTCACCTCAGCCTGGGGCAACAGAAAGAAGCAATTCTCGGCTCGGTCGGGGCCAAGCAGAGCCCATCAGTCTCTCTCGCCCGTAGCTGCCGAGAGGGACTGACTGAAGGCCAGCCCAGGCCCTCATTCCCCCTCCCCCTCCACGCCATCCCAGCCAGCAGCCAAGCCACATGGCCTGGCCAAGCCTCACCATGTGGCGTGGAGGGGGGAGAGCGACCTCTTCTCTCTGTGAGCCTAAAAGAGGAAGTCTTTAGATTCTTTCTTGGTTTTATGAGTTCTGGAGGCGGAAACTGTAATACCTCCTTTTGGATACGTCAGTTCCAGCTCAACCCCTTTCTTTCTGTGCTGTAAACTTCAAATAAGGTTACCCCACAACATAGTAACAACCTAATATTCGGCATTCATATATTCAAAAGAACATGTGGCAAGCCAAGAGCTGGGAGGTCCTCAGAGTTAAAAACCTGGTTAAAGCAGAGCAACTACTCTTCATTTATTCATGCGGCTGAAATGTACAAATCACCAAGAAAAATTCATGAAGATCAGTAGTGAGCAGCAAAAAAGCTTACGGAAACCAGTCTTAGTCTATTTTTCTAAATTTTGTGTTCATAGATTTTATTTTTTAATTTTAAAATGAACACGAAAAGAAGACTATTATAAAGAAATATTAATTTTATTATGTTTGCAGATTAAATGCTAATGCAAATATTTTCATTTGCAGCAATTCAAATATTTCCATTTGATACACAAAAATCAGAAGCAGTAATAATACTCACAATAAATTCTGAAATATTGGCAGTGATTATTTTTGTAGTCATACAGGATCAAGTTTTCAGCTTGGTATTATAAGCCTTATTTCTGAATTTCTAAAATCTTGCAAGTAAAATATTTTTATTTTATATTAGATTATACATTTATATTCTTAAAAAAATACTTTAAAGATTGCTTCTTGAAAATAACTCTTCGGACATCCCACAAGAAATAAGACAAGGAAATGGAAATAGAAGTAGGAGTTGGGCACGGGAACTCTCGCAAGGAAGGAACAGGCCTGTTGGGAAGGTCTAAAGATG
This sequence comes from Eopsaltria australis, assembly GCA_034509425.1. Classification (NCBI taxonomy): domain Eukaryota; kingdom Metazoa; phylum Chordata; class Aves; order Passeriformes; family Petroicidae; genus Eopsaltria; species Eopsaltria australis. Next base: position 487,482 of record JAVTVJ010010687.1, read on the forward strand.
GCAAAACGGCACATGGGAGAACAAAAAAATAGAAAAGTAAAGCTGCAAGGGAGGCCATGTTTAGTTCCTTGTATAATTGCATCCACTTGGACAAAAGTCCAAACCAGCCAACCAACCAAAAACCTGGAAATATCTAGGTCAGCCTTTTCCTCCCATCTTTAAGTGCTTCGACAGAAATGCACACAAAAAGAAGGAATGTGCTGTCTTTGGGGAAAGGGTGGACCTGGCCCACGAGAAAGTAAAAGACAGTAGGAATATATATGTGAAAAGGGGCAGCCGAGTGACAGAGTGATGGAGAGACAGTTCTCCAAAGAGAATTATATGCTCACTACATCTAAACATCTTTCTCAGGTGCATGAATTAAGGACCTTTGCTCCCATTCATGTAACAGAACCCCCAGAGGACAACAGAGCATTTCTTTGCACTCTGGAGTGTGCATATGAAACCAGGTTCCCCACTGATGCACATAAAATTGCAGTAAACACTGTTTCTAGATTTTGCAGTGCTTCCTGGTCTCTACATCATAAGCAATCGCTTCAAACAGGCTGCTATGTGTTTCTGGACCAAATTAATCATAGATGGTCACCAGCTCTGCCTTGAAGCTCTGTTATACCTTTTTGCAGCAGCAAAAGCAATTCCTGGAGACATATACTGGATTGTTAAACAGAAATGTAATTTTGAGCAGCTCTTTAGAAGTCACATCTGAAAAACAGAGTTCTGCAATGGTTACTGGCATGAATCCTAACCACAGATTAAGAACTATCTAGCACTTTACAGAGAACATCTAGAGGCTAACAGAGATTAAATGTAAAGATATATATAATGCAAAAGCATTCATTCTGCATGGGATACTTTTACCCTCTTGGATTTCTGTTTCTGTTGCTGTTGCTTGCTATTCAGCAATTAAGATGAATTTCCCTGCAAATACTTTTATATCTCTCTCTATAAGGGCCACACTAAGATATTCTGATGGAAAGAAGGAATGTGCCCCTATTAAAACCACAAGGATCAGCACCCTGCATATCATGACAAAGATGTCCATTCATACAGAAAGCAAGAGAAAGCTCCAGTTTATTATTTTGCATCACCACACTCCAAGAAATGCCAATCAAACTAATACTTAGCAAAGAATGCAGTCAGTGCCTCTGGTAGAGAAATGCAACATTTCACTAAGCCAGTTAACTTATCTATCTCATGTGAGTGTGAAACCAAGGTAAGAGCATTACCTAATTCATATCTAAAATGCTTTGCTAAAATACTACCCACTAAATGCAGGAATAATTTGGCACCTGGGGTTCTCTGTAAGCTTTACTTGATTTATTTTTCTTTACTCCATTTACGACATTTTTAGCAGCAATAAACTATTCAAGCAAAGCTAACCCATAAATTATGCAGACTTTGAGAGGAAGTGAGTGACCACTTAAAAAGCCCCCTTAAAATTCCATAATAGTCTGTAAATGAATGAAAAATACATGCTTCAACCTTGTCATTACCTTGATCTATAAAAAGTGGCTGCACTTTTAAAATAAAGTTTTATTGGTAGAATTAGAGTTTACCAAAAAAGCAAGCAACTATATAGTGCAAAAGAGGTGTATCCTTTCCTCCTTTTTGAGGTCAATTGGCTTTTTTAGCCCCACTATCTTCGTCACTGCTGTTTGATGAGTCAGCTTTCCTGTTAACTAGAGGTGGAGATCCATCATCTAATGAAAACACTCTGCATTTTATGATTCCCTAGATCATAGTTCTGCATATTAAAATAGATTTTCAATCTCAGTGTAAGAAATAAAATCAAATCTAGCATCTGTGGTTTGAACAGAACAGATAAAAATGCTGCTCATTTAATTTTAACAGTATTTTTAATGTTAGAGAGTATAAAAAGAGGTCCTAGATGTAATTAAAAAATGCCTATAAGTTAGAAATAAATTGGTAAAACCAGCATAATTGTTCAGTATGCGGAGTAGTTTTATTAAACATACAAAACTGATGGCAAAGAATTTCATCTCCTAATTTAAAAGTAACAGAATTACAATTATACCATTTATTACGTATTGCTTCCATCTGTGCAAAAAAAATTTGATCTATTATGGATGGATTTATCTCATTAATCTCTTTAGGTTTCTTATACACTTTTCAGTGAAAATAAACCCTTTTGTTTAGTATGCCTCAACAGCACCTTAGTTTTCTTAAAGCTACCGTACATGAAAGGGTCCAATAGTGTTTGCCAGGAAATACTGAAAATTATTTTGGGGATTTTGAGGGAGCAACTGAATCTTATTTCTTTCAGTTCACTAGGAAGACCTTTAACACTGTGACACAAGAAAAGAAATACCTAATACTAGAGTTAAGGCAAAACAGCTTATAAAGTTTCTATGCATAAAGATTACTTTATTTTCTATATGTTATTTTTTGTATGTAGTGGCTTTTGTCCCTTTCCTATAAATCAAGCAAAATTATAATTTTTCCCCATTTAAGTCCCTTTCCTTCTCATCCTGAGTTAATGCACATGCTTCCTCCTGCTGCTGAACTCGGCTCTAGAAGGGACAAACTATGTCACTGTTGGTTTGCAGTCTCACCTAAATTTTACTATTATTGTTTTCTAATACAATTTTTTCTGTAAAAACCTAGGAATTTAGCACCAAAAGAGTAAGAAAGTGATGCTACAAAGCATTAGAACCAATCCCACTTTTTAATTTTTTTGTTTCCTTTAATTTGCTCCTCTCTTTAAGAGCAGCTACTTAGCAAGAGTGGTACTTTCTGTAACAACATCCAATGTTGCAAGAAACAGATGGATCTCTAGCCATAAGTGCTAAACTTTGGCTAGAGCACAGGTAAAAGACACATAAGAAGAACCATGTTCTAATAAACTGAAATTTCTACAATTTAAGAAGTATATGAACTTATTAAGGGAAACTGTGACTGCCCAAAAAGTTAATATAAATGATGAAGTAATCTCTGAAAGGAAGATTACAGGGACTAAAAAAGCCTAAAGCTATTATTACAGATAGATGGACATGCTTAAAGTGTAGCTGCTTCACATTTCTGCCTGTATTTAGAGGCCACCAGGTCCTGAGTAGTTCTAGCTCAGGATAAATAAGGACTAACTCAGATCAGCCTTACTGTACAGCTGTCCACTTTCACACTCAAATTCAGCATAGTGTCACATGCAAAGACAGCAGACCCTGAGGAACAAGACACCTTTTTCACAAAGGATCATTGAATCAAGATTCTCTACAGTACAGTTCCAGATGAGAAAGAATACAGTTTTTCATCTAGTTTTTTAACTTTGTAATTGGAAATTGTTAAAATTGTGGTCTTCTCCTGGGTGAAATCCTACCTGTATAAGGTTTCCTAGTGCTACTCCACTATGAAGAGCAAACAACATTTTGACTGCTAGCATGATATTCAGACTTAGGCTAGTGGAATACTATTACATGGTGCAAGGACAATTTAACTAGTGTTTCACAAAGCCATCTTAGAAGATCAGTTGTGCAGTCAGAAGCAGTTCTTGCTGAATATTTCATGTTGATGTGCTACAATACTGCAATGATGTTACTTTTAGTAAAACAGTCTCACAGGAACGTGTATTTTGGCTCCTGCTCAGGCTACTGTTTTGCATTGGAGAAATAGAAATGTGTCCAAAGATCTCTGAAAGACAGGCTTGCACTGTAATTTAGTGAAGGAAGTTTTAAAGTGCAGGATGTCATTTTACCCTTGTACTTTCATTTTAAAAGTGAAAAGACTTCGCAGAATGAGTGAAAATAAAGTAAAATCCATGTCCTGTGGGCATAAACACAGGCAGTTCTTCTTTCCTTGGGAGGCAAGTCTTGGTCTTTGCTTGAACTGGTCAGAAAGGCAGTTTCAGACAAAGATTTTTAAAGGCCAGTAGTAACCTTAGATCTTCTATTCTGACCTTGAGTACAAACAAGCATAGGAATGCATGCACACCCAGAGACACAAGCACGACAAAAACTTTCATATATTACTTCAGCTATTTTCCAAACCTGTCTGGCTATAACAAATAACAAGAAACATTAGCCACATGCCCAGGCTATCTATAAAATGTGTATAGTGTTTTCTTACTCCTCTCTTACATGTAAGTGCACTATTCACATACACATGCTTATACCTGGAAAAACTTCCCAGAATACCTTTTTCTGAAATATATATACATTTGTTAATTTATTTGCACTTTCCTGGGTCTCAAAATCTTGGTTATTCATCTCTTATTTATGAAATTAAGGAAAGAAACTTGTGCTTCATTCTGAAAATCCAGACTACTTCTCAAAGGCAGTTTCTCTTCAGAATCTGGACCCCTCCCAACAACCTTCACTCTAGGTGTTCCAAGAGTGTGACCTCAAGGATTTACACTCTTGCTCAGAGTTGGTATTGACTGGTACTGGTCCTGATGTCTGACCCACACCTGTTCTACTAAGCCAGTCAGGTTTTAAGAACTAGAAGAAGAGGATGAAGCAAAATAAGAACTTTATTTTTCCTTCATTCTCCTAGTTTTTTGAAATATCAATTTCTTATACTTGTTTTAAGGCTCAGTGGAGTTATTGTTTCCTTTGATTTTTAGCAGTGAACTCAACAAATCTGAAATTTCTATCCACTTTTAAAAGTAGATACCAATGCTGACATATCTTAAGAAAGAACAATACAGCCATGCAAAACTACCACCTTTTTCTGGCAGCTGCAGGCGATTTCATGATACAAGTGATCAATCAACAGCCTAGAGGTGATGCTTTGTTGAACCTGTTACAGACAAGAAAGAAGTGGTGAAAGGGGTGAAGATCAAGGGCAGTTTTGGCTGGAGTGACCAAGAGACTGTGAAGTTTAAGGCTCTAAGAGAATTTAACAAAACAGAATTACAACTTCGGTCTTCAGAATTGATGATTTTTGGAGCTTAAACAAAGGCACCAGTTACCCAGAGGAGGGAGGATTGAGACAGGGAGAACTTAGTCCAGTCAAACTTACAGAAGCCTTTTGAAGAAGAAAGGAAAAAAACCAAACACTTCACCCATATTAAAGAAAATTGAAGAGGATGGAACAAGGCAACTTACAGGCCATTGCACTCAACATGGTCTTAGAAGGGAAAAGAGCAAATTTTCTTAGAAGCCATTTCTAAATATATAAAGGGCAAGGAGGTAATGGGTTTACCAAGGGCAAATCCTGTCCAGCCTCTCTGCTTTCTGGGATGAGAGAACCAGAACAAGGAGAGGGCAGTGGGTGATATATATATTGATTTGAACCCAATTTGGAATACACCATCGTTTAGTTTCCTTCCGACCAGTTTGGTGAGATATGGGGATGGGTAAGTGGATAGTAAAGCAGGTGGAAAATTGTGTCAAGTGCTGGACTATTCAACCACTACAACTAGTGGCTACTAGCACTGATGCAAACAGCAGCTCTGCAGGATTGCCCTGGGATCCTGAGGGGTAGCAGACTGCCAGGAGGCAGCAGTGCTCCTTGGCAGCAAAGCTTCTGCTGACTCACATCCTGATTTGCATCAGCACAGGGACAGCAGCAGGGACATCCATCGATCCTGCCCTGCTGCTTGGCAGCAGCAATGCAGGGTCCAGGTCTGGAGCCTTTGATGCAAGACAAGAATTGAAGGGCTGGCTGATCCAGAGAGACGAGGGTAAGAAGAGACGTCATGGCTTTCTGATGCTACCTTGTGGGAGAAGACAAGGGAAATGTTTGGTGATAGGAAGGAGCATCAGTCTCAAAATTTGGAACATGGGAAAGCCGGATGAGGCAAAACAAAAGTACCATGAGGACAGCAAAATACTGAAACAAGTTGTCCAGAGAGGCTGTAGCATGTTCCATACTGGAAATATTTAAGACTTAACCAGATAAGTCTCAATGAGCCCTGTTTAGAGCAGGGTGTTGGAGTAGATGACCTCCAGAGGTCCCCGCTGCCCTGAATTGTTCTGGGTGATTCAGAGGTTTTTAATATTTTGGTTATATACACATTCAGACAGAAAGGATATTTGAAAGTTTCCCTGCAACATACTTGTCAAAGGGTGGTTTCAGCAAGTGTAGCAGCTTCTCTGCTACAAGTGATTTCAGCTCTTGTGATTCAGCTCTTTGTGAAATCGCCCAAGGCAGACTCGGGCACAGAGAGACAAGGAAGTCATATGGCAGTTCCGTAAGGAGCTTTATTGTCCAGAAGATCCTGTGAAGGGAAGCCATGGACAGCAGCTCCTCCCTAACTGGAGACTGGGACAGGGATCTTTTTATGGGGGAGGCAGGGGGTGGGGTAAGAACCAGTTAGCCAAGTGGGTACAAGGTATTACCATAGAGGAGCAAGGCATGCTGGGCATGGTTCACTGGTCACCATGACCAAGAAATAGGTTTCTTATCTCTGAGTCATTTTGCCCTCAGACTTTTCTCCAAGGGAGTGCAGAGGGCTCCTGAGCCAAGAACTCACAGCCCTCCACACCTCTGATCTTTCTGATTTTACAAGGAAGATCTAATTTGCACTTGTTAACTTTCCTTAGAATATATCATGGGCATCTCTTGTAATCATGTGTATAAAAATTTTTATAATTTACACCACAAGATCTTTCTGATAGTATGATTCCATCATCAATTAGACCTCAAGTAGCTTCCCTAGCAGGCTGTGTGTCATATGGATTGTACAATCTATGCATTTTGTCCTTTGCCTCAAACTACTGAACCATTAGGAGACTTCTTTTTTTTTTTCTTCTTTCAGTGAGAAAAGAGATTAAGAGATCCATCATGCAAGTGTGTCTGACAAAAAAATGGGAAGTTCCAGCACAATGGCACACTCATAGCCACATTATGCAATTAACTACAATGTAGTAACTGCTGTGGAAGATTACTTTCCTTATTGAAAAATGACAAAAATTTATTCTATGAATGTAAAATCTAATGTGAAACTGCTTTGAATTTTGAGATTATTTTATTTTTTTTCCTGTGGGGTTTTTTTTTGTTTGTTTGTTTGTTTTTTGGTTTTTTGGGTTTTTTGGGGGGTTTTTTGGTGGGGTTTTAATTTGGGTTTGTTTTTTGGTTTTTTTTCTTTGATTTTATATATTATTTAGGGCTTAAAAGTAATCAAAAACTGCTTCCTAACCAAACCATAGGGCATGACAGTTTTTATTTGCAAATTAAAACGACAACGTTGTAAACTTTTCTAACTCAAAATCATGTACATGCTAAGTTGTTGTAGGAATTGTTGTTGCAAAAATCAAAGATGGGAGACAAGGATGGCTTGCCACCATGATGATTTAAAAATACAACAACCTTTGTTTCCCACTCAAATAGCCCAGGGGGGAGAGGGTGGCAGAACTGTTTCCTCCAAACCACTTATCCATAAAGTGCTGAGTTTACAGATATTTCAAAATGCTACCATGTGAATAATATTCCTGTGTACATATTCTTAGTTTATGAGCATTTGCCATATGGTGTTCCTGCAGTTCAGGCTTTTTTTTTTTTTTTTTTTTAACACACAGTGCATGTGGTTGTGTCAGTCTCTCTCCACTGAATTCTGCTCATAATTAATCTCTCAGTTCACGTAATCATGTCCCCTTATATTCTCCTAGAGAAGGAAGTGAGTTCTCAGGGGTGAAACATCTTAGGATTTACTTTTCTCTGTCCGTGTTCAAGAATGCTAATGTGATTCTCTGAGCTCTTAGCAAAGAAACTGAGGATTTACAGAAGTTCTTCTCTCTCCACTGAGGGGTTCTTCTTCCTTAAGGCTTTGAAGAGTTGACCCTGCAAAGAATTGTTTTATTTTAGTGCTCCCCCTTTAAGAAGAGGGCTTACCTGTTTTCTCAGCCTGATGCAGATACTATTAAAAGGGGTTTCCATGGATACTGACATCAATAGGAAATGAAAGACGGCTGTCCTCCTTTCTGACCCACAGGAGTTTCTCACTGTTGCTATGGCAAAGCTTACAGATGTCGCTGGCATTGTTTTGCATAATCTGATTTAAAACCTGCAGTCTGGGCAAACATATTCTTTAGGGATCGGTAAATATTTCTAAGTAGAAAAAGTAAAAAGTTGTGATTGATAACAGTCTTAGAAGTTTTCTCAAACTTTAAGATAATTTATAAAACAAATGGTTTATTTTACTAAATATACTTTTCTGTGGGTCTCTCTCACAGCCGTAAATCAAATGTTCAAAAGAGAATGAATTTCAGCACCTTCTGAAGTTCTCTTATAGCAATTATCAATGAATTTGAATTATCATGAATTATCAATGAATCATAGATTTACACCAGCTACCCCATATATATAAAAGTAATCCTCAAGATATAAACCAGAAAATAACTACATTTGGAAATTTCCTCATTGTGGACATGGGTCAAAGACGAGGTAAAAGGAAGTACCTTGGCTCATCTAAGCACTATGTGAACCTGTTTGCAAAACCCAAGTTAGACATGAAAGATAAAAGGATAGAATTATTTTTACAACTTAATGTCAAGCACTCACTTTTTGTGTTATATGGCCTTTATTTTATTCATTTGATTCTTTGACCAGGAAGGTTTTCAGAAATGTTCCTGCATTTAATAAAATGTTTTCTTTTAAAAAAACTGAACACTTTTCCTACTTTTTCCTATACATACCCAAGAAATAAAACAACCCACTCCCCTTGAGATAATAAATATTTCAAGTGGCATAGATGGGACTTTTTCAACAATTAAGATTTACTGCATGTGTCTTAACACTTGGAAATGGATATAGGATGTTCTGCCAAAAGGAAGAAATTGAAAATTGGTAGAAGAAATAACTGGAGGGGAATACCGGTCAACAAAAGAGTCTGACCTCCCCAGTGAGGCATTATTTTATCATTTTATGTCACCTTGATTAGACTGTTTGCTTGAATCTTCTGTGTGTATGTTTTATTGTTTTATTTCCCATCCTGGTCAAAAAGGGCACATTTATTGTTTAGTAAGCAGAATTAGGCTGGCCGCAGTTTACATAGTCAATAGCAGTCAAACACTAAGGTCAGTGTCTATCAGATCTCAGAAAAATTGGGGTTAGAGCAGGTGAAATTATCATTCAATTTTGGTTTTATGGCTGTAATAGAAAGCCACAGAGTCCCTGACCCCTGCTGCCACTCATGTCTTGCTCTAATAGCAATATATGACCTTTGACACTCAATTAAAACAGGAAATAAGGCAAAGAAGGGGTCAGTATGCATGTTTAGCCAATCTGAGCTTTTGGAACAAAAGGTCCTTAATAGGCTTTCAGAGAAGGAGGAAGCGGGCAAGAGCAGAGAGTAGGAGGGACAGATAAAAGGGGGGAGGAGAAGGGAAAACAAAGCAGGAAGGGAAGAAGGGGTAAAGGGACAGGAGAAAGAAAAAAAGGCTTTTTGCATTTGTATTTTGGGTGACTTTAAGTACATTAAAGCATCCTGCTGCATGGCAATTTGTACACACACTCTTTCGCTCTACTAAAAGCACAGGTCTGTCTTCCTGGCTGCTTGAGTGGGACAAGGTCAATGCATTTGGTTTTAGAATGTAATAAACAGCCCTTTTCTTTAACAGGCTTTGCTACATGATGAAAAATAAATTACTTATCTTCATCTGATGCCTCTGTGTGAGGGAAAAGCAGAAGAGTCACTTGATTTTGAAAGCTAACCCCAAGTAACATTGCAAGTAAATGGGGTGAGCTAAGAGGAAAGTTTTGCAGAATAATCTGATACCTGTCACCAGATCTCAGAGAAAAGGAGGCCCTATCAAGTGCTCTTGCTTGAAGGAATAGGTTTTACCAAAGAATAAAAGTGCTTTAACCATCCCCAGTCTAATTCTACATTTCTATTGTGGTCTGCATAATCCCATAGATTTTTAAGGTTATATGAATCTACAGGAACAACATAATTCCACTTGCAGTAAGATACAGAAGGTGACCTCACTAAAATACGCCAATGAGAAGTCACCACATTTATACTGAGTACCAAAGGCAGTTTCAGAAAGCTATTCAGACTAGCTTGGTTTTAACCAAGGAACCACCTGGCATGACTTTTAGCTGAACTTTTTGTGGGTGTTAGCAGGTCTTCCTGTTAGAAAAGGCATGCACATCTTCTATTTGTGATTTTCTAAGCTTATGTTTTCAGTTGCTGATTTGAACTGTCATTTAAAAAAAAAAAAAATTCTGTTTGCGGAACAAAAAATCACAAGAAAAAATCAGTTTGAGATTAAAAAAATTGCTTTCCCTTAAAAAATATTTAAATTGAAAACAGATTAATTTTTGAAAACACTGGAGATTTCTTAAAAGATCTTTGACAGTGAAACATAGAAAAGTTTCAGAACTAATCTACCCCCAAGTTTTGCAAGAAAGAAAAGTAAATTGAAATGGTTTGTATTTTTCAAAAAGAGATGAGGTTTCACTGAAATGAGTCAACAGTCCAGATAAGCTTTTTGAGTGAAAGTAGATGTTTTCATTATCAAAAAATATTGCCATATCTCTTCTCAGCATGTTTTTTAGTATGAGATGAGAGTTGCATATTTCCATAAAGCTGTTCCTTCCACAAACAAAGGCAGCAAAGCTCTAGATGTATCACACCATACTATTTCAGAGGAGCTAAAAACTGCATCTTTGGATTTGCAGCAACAGCACATGATAGTTAAGACTTACTGTGGGCAGACTGAACAGTGTGCCAACAAATTTCAGTCAGGCATCTCTTTTACCTCACCAGAAACAAAGGGAAAATCCCTTTTAAAATGTGGACAGGTTGCAGATTTCTGTTCATTCTGTTCTTGGAATTCCCTTCAGACCTTTGCAAAGGCATCCAGAAAGGATGATGCAATGCAGTTTGCACAGAGACCTGGGATTACATCTGGGCCTGATAGTGCTTTACTGCCTGTTTTACATCTGTTTGACATCTTTGGTGGTGACACAGACAGTGGGATTAACAGCCCCCCAGCACGCCTGCTGAGCACCAAACTGAGTGGTGCAGTTGGCACACTGGAGAGGAGAAATGTCATCCAGAGGGACTTTGACAGGCTTGAGAGGGGTGCCTGTGAAAATATCATGAAGTTCAGCACAGTCAAGTGCAAGGTGCTGCACCTGGGCTGGAGTAATTCCAAGCACAATCACAGAGAATGGATCCAGCTGGAGAATGGATCAAGAGAAGCCCCATTGAGGTGCTGGTGAGTGAGAGGCTGAAACAGCCCAGAAAGCCAACCTTATCCTGGGCTCTATCAAAAGAAGTGGGGTCAACAGGGCAATGGGGATTATCCTCCTCTGCTCCCCTTGTGTGAGACCTCACCTGGAGTGACACATCCAGCCTCTGATGGATGTGTACTTGTTGGAGTGAATCCAGAGGAGGGCCATGATCAGAGGGCTGAAGTATTTCTTCTATAAAGACAGACTGAGGCAGGTGGGGCTGTCCAGCCTGGAGAAGGACAGGGTCCAGGAAGACCACACTGCAGCCTTCCAGTACCTGAAGGGGATGTACAGGAAATATGGAGAGGGATTTTCACAAGGACATGTAGTGACAGAACAAGGAGGAATGGCTTTAAACTGAAAAAGGACAAGTTTAGATTAGATAGTAGGAAGAAATTCTTCACTGTGAGGGTGGTGAGGTACTGGAACAGGAATCTCAGAGTAGCTGTGAATGCCCCATCCTTGAAAATGTTCAAGGCCAGGCAGGATAGAGCTCAGAAAACCTGGTCTGATGGAAGGTATCCCTGTCAATGGCAGGGGGGACTGAACTAGATGATTTTGAAGATCCCCTTCCAGCCCAAACCCTTATAGGATTCTATGATTTACTGGTAAACAAAAACTAATTCTGTGGCTGCATAATTGAGGAAAACAATCAGGAATATCAGATGCATGCTGATTGGCACTAAAAATCAATAATGACTTGATCCAGAGATTAAATTAGAAGGTTCCATAAATTCATGCCAGAGTCTAAACTAACATTTAACTACTTTCCCAGCTCTTTGTGAATGAAAGTGACAGTTTCTTGGGTGTTTTGCAAAAAATATAAACCTCTAAGCCTAAGACGCTATTTTTAAAAAATCTTTTTTCTTTGATAGCACAGAAGTTAAAATATTTAAAGCAAATGTGCACAATCAGTACAAAGGGTCACAGAAATCAGGGGCAGCCATTTCAATGATTTTTTTATCATTAATTTTCTTAGCTGTATCTCTTTCTGCAGATCTTCTGAAAGATCCTTAGCAAGAAAATAGGATCAGAAGGTCTAGTAACTTGAGGTAACTTACAGAAGTCAGCAGAAATTATGTTCCAGCCAGCTCAGTTTGAGGTTTAATACTCTGCATTTTCTGTTAATTCCTTTCTCATAATCACTCTTTTTGTCACTCTTTTTTTCTTTCTTTCTTTCCCCTTCTCCCAAGAGAGGTAAAGCCAAATTCTCTAGCTCCTAGTATTTCCCTTTCTCTGGTTCATAGTAAATTATTAGAAATGTTCTGGTTTTAGTTGTAACCACAGCTACCCAAAACAGATGAAAGCAGCAAAATGTAGTTCCAACTAAGTCAGCTGATGTCAACTCATAAATATGTTTAGTTTGACAGCAATACTTCCTCAGCCTTTGGAAAAATTTAGAATGGACCTCTGAACTTCATAACGGGGAAAAAAGTTCTCCTCACTTTCAGCTGAAGCAGTAAGATCTCCTCTGCAATGAGTTTATACTTGGTTGATGTGCTGGTTTTGGCTGGGGTAGAGTGAATTTTCTTCACAGTAATCAGTGTGGGTCTGTGTTTTGGATTTGCACTGAACACAGGTTTGATCATATGGAGATGCTTTTATTACTGCTGAGCAGAGCTTACACAGAGCCAAAGCCTTTTCTGCTTTTCACATGGCCACTGTGGCAAGAGGGATGAGGTAATTGGGAGGAGATACAGCTGTAACAGCTGACTCCAATTGACCATAGAGATACTCTTATATCATATGGCATCATGCTCAGTACATAAAGCGGGGGGAAGAAGGAGGTGATTTTGAAGTGACAACTTTTGTCTTCCTGAGTCACTGTTAAGTGTGGTGAGGCCCTGCTCTCCTGGAGGAGGCAGAACACCTGCCTGCCCATGGGAAGCACTGACTGAATTCCTTGTTTTGCTTTGTTTGTGTACATTGCTTTTGGTGTCCCTATTAAACTGTCTTTATCTCAATCCATGAGTTTTCTGGCTTTTACACTTCTGATTCTCTCCCCGATCTTGTTGGTGGAGCAGTGTGCAAGTGGCTTGGCTGCTAGGTGGAGTGAAATCCCAAAAGCTGCAGGACTAGGAAGAAATAGGGAAGAAAAGCCCACTGACTGCTATGCATTTTGAAGACTTCAAGAGGATCGATCCCTTTAATTTTCAACGTGAATCAGTTTAGTTATGTTGTTACAGTAGAGGATTTTCCGCAGGTGAACTTCAACAATGTAGTCATTGTGAGCCACTCTAATTCTAATAATCTGAATTGCCATGTTTTTTGTCTTACATTACAATATGACTGTACCTACAGATTCCTGTCTCTAGCTAGGAGAGGTGAGAATTTTCCCAGCTTTTAAGTATGTATATTTCTCCTGTACGTAAAAACTTTTTAAGCAATCTCTCCTTTGTCTTCTAGCTCTCCATTTCCTATATTATAGAGATAAAAAAGTCAAGAGGCATGATCTATTCCACTAGTTTTGAGGGGGTGTTTTTTTTTTTCTTCATGGCTTTATTAAATATAAGTAAATCTGAGTTGATCAGCAGCAGCAAACTAATGCATCTGCCTATTCAACCAAGTGCACAGCATCTTCCAAATCTGAGGACCATCTGGAAATGATTTCTTAGAGACCTTTTACAGTGGTTCTCAAACCTTTCTCTGTTTTCTTCTTCTCTGACTTCAAGCATCCTAAGGTCCATGCAATCCTTTCCACTGACTTCTCACAACTTTAACAGGATTACGAGTAGAAATAGCTTCATTTTGCAAGAGGGAACTTGATTATTTTGAGAAACTTTGCACTGAATAATACTGGGAAGTATTGCATTTTGTCTAAAGGATGAGCTTGCTTTGAATTTGCCTTACTTATTGTAGTTACAGTTAAAATGGTTCTGCCATGTATTGCTCCATTCTGTGTTCAGGAGTGAAAATAGAAGTTAAAACTGGAAATACTATCTGACTTTATTCTAATATTCTCATTCTAATGCCATTGCAGGCCTTATTAACAGTCCCCTTTACAGCTAAAAAAAAGGAGAGGGATTTTATCTATTAATCTTATGTAATGCATAATCCTAATGAGGTGTTGTTTTTATGATGTATTAGATGATGCATCATCAGAGACAGGTGTCATTCCAATGATCTATTGATAAAATAAATCATAATGGGACACACTGACAAAGTATTACTCAAATAAGAGTGGCATGCATGTGAAAAGTGGTACGGCAAAAATTCAGATCAAAAAAGAAAAAATGAAAGGAACACAAAATTGTGGCCTGGACCTGGATTCTGTACCACCAGAAAAATGGAGGAAAGAAACTGCAATCAATTGTTGGCATCAAGGCCTTAAATAGAATAAATCAAAATATACCTCCAAACAGGATCAGGCTTTGAATGTCCTCTGAACTACAATTTCTGGTATCAAAAGAACCACTCATGGAATCCTACTTCACACAGCTCAAAACTGAAATCCCAAGTCACCAGTTCAAAGTCTATAAGGGGTACTTATCTGAAATTATTTTCATTTGGGTTATGCTCATCATTCAGAAATAAAAACATGAAAGAGAACAGAAGAAAAAGTCCTGACGTGCTGAAGCATTATGATTTGACCCTTTTAGGCAAAATTCTTTGATATTTTATTCTGAAATATTTTGAGTTATGCATTGAATGTTGGAACACAAAATGAGACCTTGAACCTTCATAAGGATTTTTGTATGTGTATGAAACAAAAATTTTTTTATTGCTTTTTTTAAAAAAAAACTTTTCCAGACAATGATTTTTCATAATCACTTTTGCCTCAATTTCCTTTGTAAACTTAAGAAGTGAAGTGGAAATTTTACCATATGAGTCTAATCTCATATGATCAAAGATCATTTTCTTTGGTTAGTATTGAGCAGAGCAGCCCTTTATACACAAGCAGAGAGATGGATGGATGGATGGATGGATGGATGGGATGGATGATATCTATCACAAACACAGCTGTCAGAGAGTTTTCCATAAAATAAGTCTGTTTTCTTTGCAAGTACTGCAGCTCACGCAGCAAATGAGGTGTTTCTGCTTTCAGCAGAAGTAATAGTCCAACACTCCCAGCACATCAAACCAGCTGCTAAGTCACTGAGAACTACTGATTGCAGGTCACATCAACTGCAGAATCTGGGCCTCGTTGTGCCAACAGTTTTCTCATAAAGCCTTACAAAGTTCTATGACCTTGAAAATTTGCAATTAACAACTTTGTTGAAGACATGTACAAAACCAGCTAATGTTACTATGGTTACAAATGGTAGACTGTGGTATTTTTTTCAGGATTTCCGTTAAAATATAAATATACAGATGCTAATTACATCTAAATAGTAAGAAACACTTCCACTTTTAAAGGTTTCACTTTTAAGATACAATTATAAAGCAATGTTCAACTGATCTCAGTTCTTTATCAGAATGCAGCTAATTCAATTATTTATGATTATCTAAGTGAATTATAATTATCTAAGTGATATGGCCAAACTAGTTTCAAAAGACCATTCCACAAAGGCAAGCCATGTCTCTCCTTCCCCTATGAATGACAGGCAGGCAGAGAGTTATTATGAAATTAAGATGAAGCAATTGTGATGTGATGTTCGCCTGCAATCTGCAAACAGGTTTAAATCAGCACCTTGTAGGAAAATTGGAAGAAGTCAAAATTGTCAAGAAAAGCCCCAGGATGAAGTCTTCAACACCTCAAGTATACAAATTACTTGCTGGGTCACCAAACCTGAAAGCTGTAATGTTTGTAGAAGTAAAATCTTTCTTACTAAATTACCCACAAAATAATACACTAGGAATTCAAATGAAGAGCATCTCTTTGTATTAACAAGACTTCGCTTAAGAGATGGAAGTGACATTTCCATCCATTAATGTACAAATTCCAAAGGTCACTCAGACATCCATTTGAAGCCTGCAAACTCATGCTTCCAGATTGTTCAGAAAGGTAACAGCTTTTCTTCCCCCATCAGTATTACGCTTTTCAGAAATTATTTCAGCCCACTGCGTATGAGTTATCAACCATAAGGATGTGGCAAGAAATTATCATGACCAGAACAACAATTTACCTTGAGTTTGTATTTTCTGCACTTTTTGTATCACTATTTGAGCAGCTTACACATACGTGAGAGTCCCCTATATACATTTAGCACCCTGTCATAAATGAAAGGCTGTCTGTTTCTGCCACACTGAGGATATGAGAACAATGAAAATGGTGTTTGGTAAACTTTTTATGAGAGGGGTTTATTTGAGTTTTGCATGCATGGGGAAATAACAAACAAGAGTGATCACTACAACTGTTTTTTACATTGAATTTTGATGTTAACTCAGTTTCCAAAGGAAAGGAGTAAACTCACAGAGAGATGTGAGGCATGAGAAACCATTTGCATACTCCCAAATAATTAAATTTACTGAGCAGCCTCTCAGACTGGTAAAACTTGGCTGGAATCTCATGAGTTTAGTTTTTCATTCCTGTAAGTTTTCAAATATCCAGGTTTACATTAGAAATAATGATAACAACATTTCTGATGAAGTTGTGTATGTCTGCTTCCTAGCAGGATGGAAGCATAAAGAAGGCCAAAAATAAAACACAATTTGAAAAAAAGAAATGCAGGAAACTATTTGATACCCTGGAAGCTACAGAAACTCAGTCTATAAGGGAGTAAAGAAGATTCATCTGTTCTTTCTGTATGGTCAAATTAGATAATTTGACTGTAACAGTGTTTTAGCACAAACACGATCTACATACCCTAGAATCACATATTTGCAATTGTTAATCAGTAGTCTCCCTCATACATTTTGAAATTGTATAGAAAATTTCCGTTTATTGTCTTTTGATTTTAACAGTTTTTCTTCACACCACTCAGCCACAGATTAGGCAATCTAAAGTGTTGTAGAACCTTAAATGTAATCTTCCACATTTCTTTTGCTTCCTTGCTTCTTCCTTTGCTTCTTATATTATTTGATTAGCATATGCTTAACTAAGAGCTACGCAACACATTCCCAAAGAAATTTTGGTTCTACAGAGAGCAAAATCTTAAATCTCACAGACCACCATAAGACTGAGATTTCACTTAAAACTCCATCCTAAAACAAGATTGTAAAGTTTTATATTATTTTTCGGTGTAATACCTACTCGTCCTCCGATCCCAGGCACGGTGCCTCTGCTCGGTGGTTGCCTTCCTCACCACTGTGCTACCTCAACCCCCTGTCCGTTAGGATGAGAGCCGAGGGAACCCCGAGGATTCCACACGGGGAGGAAGGCGTGGAGGGTCGTCTTGGGTTTGGTTCAGGAGGAATCACAAAGGCAGGAGCGACTCTAAGCTTCAGGCAACAGAGAGGTTTATTCCCTGGAACCCCAAAGTCAAAGGAGCCCCGACTAGCTCTCGACAGCAACTTATGTAGTACAATAAACAACCAATCAGGGTAAAGGCTTGGGGTGGGAGTAAGGCGGGAGCTTTCAACAGCAGCAAATAATATAGAAACAGGGGAGTGGTTTGGGGATAACAACAAATCATAAACAGGGGTACAGAGAACTTTCCAGAACAACCTGTCAATTACCTTTGTGATAGACAAATAACATATTCAATAGGAACAAGGGGTGTCAACTTTGGGTGTTAACTGGGGTGTGACTACAACCAGGCTAAACCATGGATGTTTTAATAGCAGGGGGGCGACTCCCCGATGGACCAATCCACCAGGAAGTCCTCAAGCCCCTAGGTCTCGTTTCTATATTGACAACTGCCACATCTCCCCCTTTTCTTTTATTTAAAAAAGCCCGTTGTACTAACGATACTAGAATATTTTTTTAAGCAACCAAACATACTTAACACGACAACGATGACGATTAGGATCCATAAAATAGATTTCAACAAGTCCATGCCCCATTTTGAAATGCCCCAGTCACTCATTAGATGGTCCAACCAGTCTTTACTTTCAGTCCTTAGTTGAGTGAATTGTCCTTGCAGTTCTTGTAGCGTTGCATGGATGCTTTTTGAATGGGATGATAAGTTCATACAACACATCCCTTCAATGTCCTCGCACCCGTGCCCGTGTGCGAGAAGGAGAAAGTCAATCGCCGCCCTGTTCTGCAGGGTGGCGTGCCTAGTAGTGTCCTTATCTTCCAGCAGCTGGGTCAATGCCCAGGACGTGAGGTTGGCTTGTCTGCCAAGCCAACCCTCTAAATGGCCTAATTCCCCCAAGGCCTTAGCTGCCGCCACCCAGGGCACGAATATGGAGGCAGCCACCCTCTTTGAAAAACTCCAATGTTCAACAGCCGAATTGCAACTTTCGTCCCAAATTCTGAGTGATCTTTTTTGACGGGTCAGATTATAGAATTTTCTCCATTGAAGAATTTGGGTCTTGTTGGGGGTCATGAGGGTGAGTTGGCCCCACGTGCATGGGCCACCTGAAAGATGGGACGGTATCCCAGCCCAGACTCTATCTCCACAGATTAAGAATACGCCAGAGGGGAGAGTCTTCGGGACGGGCGTGGACTTGGACCGTTTGAGGACAGATCTCGTGGTATAGTTGCACCAATTTTCAAGACTGTACACTGATCTTTTTAGGGGATGCACATCCTGGTATGGAATTTTATCATATCCTCCAAATATTTTAGCATCTTCCCACTTAGTGAAGTAGTCAAAATTGATACAAAAGTCAGCTTTGGAGGACCCCAACAGTGCCAATTCTTGGGGCTCCTCTGGTGCATGGGGAAGGGTCCTCATCCACGCATCCCAGTTGTCAACAGGTTCGGGCCTTTTACCTGCGAAGGAGGTGTCATTCATTCGCAGGGGGATACCTACTAGGTAGGTCGACATGGGATCTGAAGTTGCACCCATACTCAAACACATGCTGTCTTGGTTTAGGGCTTTGGCTAACGTGATCCAGATATTCTCTTGTGGCTGTTGTACAAGCCATCCTTCGATTCGGGGCAGGACGTTCAGCATCACCCACATCAGGGCCATGATGACTCCCGTGTTTTTCATTGTCATGGATCCTTTAAATCTAATATCAAAACAAACATGAATAACTTTTGAATCAAACCAAAACAATTTTTCAATTTTCTGATTCCTTTCAACTCCTCTCCGCCTCCCCCTTTTCTTTTACTTAAATTAGGATACAAGGTGGGATAGGGTTATTACGGGACTGTTAGGTTGGGATATAAACAAGGAGAATAAGGTAAGTGAAGGGATATGGGGTTGGAACACAGGGTAGTCTTAGAGGGAGTGTCATAGAGGGGTTAATCATAAACTATGGCTTCTCTGTCTGGTATTCGCTGGTCGCTGATCGGTACACGTCATATCAGGTAAGTCCTTTCCCTTTCCATTTCTCCTTTTTCTTCTTTTCCATGCGACTGATGGATTGTTGTCGCTCTTATCCTTGTCTTTCCCACGATCCTCCACATACAGCTTCACATTTTTTGCCGGAATCCACCGCGGACCGCCTGGGGTGGAGACACATGCATACCCCCTCCCCCAGACGATTAACGGTGCGGGACCTAAAATTTGATGACTCTGCGGATCCTTAAACAGCACCGGCGGTCTTTCTGTCAATTTGGAATTTGTCGAATTCATGAAATGCCGGAAGACGGGGGGAGTTGGCTCACTATCAGAGCAATTTAAAAAATTTAACGTAAACAGAGCCTTGCAGAGGCGCTCAACAGGCGACTTCTCTCCTGCCTCTCCCCGCTGCTGTGTAAGGATGCGTTTAATATCTTGATGTTTCCTCTCAACTAACGCTTGTCCCGACGGAGAATGTGGAATTCCGGTCGTATGTTCTACTCCCCAGTTTTGAAAAAGCTGACGCAAGGAGGCAGATACATACGCCGGTCCGTTGTCTGTTTTAATCTGTTTTGGAATTCCCAAAACTGCAAATGCCATAGTAAAATGTTTTTTGGCATCTCTCGCCTTCTCTCCGGCATGAGCCGAGGCGAAGAGAGCGCCTGAAAATGTGTCTACTGACACGTGTATATATTTCAACTTCCCGAAAGGTGTAAAATGGGTGACATCTGATTGCCAAATCTCATTGGAGTTCAGCCCCCTAGGGTTGACTCCTGCGTTGAATGTAGGTATTTGATAGGACTGACATGATGGACATGTGGCCACTATTGCCTTAGCTTGCTCCAAGGATAGGTGAAACATCCTACGGAGTGCTGGCGCATTCTGGTGAAAGAATTGATGGCTAAGGCGAGCCTGTGCGAATGTGTCAGGTACGGTACACTTCATCACAGGCTTCGCCAGAGCATCGGCTCTCGCATTGCCTTCAGATATAAAACCTGGCAAGCCAGAATGTGATCTTATGTGCATCACAAAATATTGATGCTGGCGGTGGGACAATAACATTACGAGCCGCGCAAGCAAACCAAATAATTTTTTATTTGGGACCTCTCTCAGTAAGGAATGCTCTGCTCTAGAAACTACTCCTGCCACATATGCCGAATCAGTCACGAGGTTGAGTGGCAGTTCCTCAAACCTCTCAAACACTCTAACTACAGCAGCTAGTTCAGCTATTTGAGGGGAACCCTCAACTATCTGAACTTCTTCGTCCCACTGGAGGGTCTCTGGATCTCTCCAAGTCAACACTGACTTATGAGAAGAGCCAGAGCCATCTGTAAAAACTGTTAGAGCATTCTTAATTGGTGTTTTACTTTGAGCCACATCAGGAGCCAATTTAAACTCAGTATTGAACAATTGGTGTTTGAGCTTTTGGTTGCCAATTTGGCCTGAGTAATTTTCGAGGGCAAGCTGGAGGTCCTCACTTTCTTGGAGCACTTCTTCAAAACTATTCTGCTTCCAAGGAACTTGGATGTACGCAAAATCACATCCTGCTAGTACACGGAGCCGGTGCCGAGCCTTAATGATCAGCTCGGCCACCAATTCCTGTGGCCTTGTTATTGTCTTGGACGATGTGTGGGGCAAGAAAATCCACTCCACGATTAGGAGCGACTCCTTGACCCCCTCGTCCCACTGAAAAATGAGACCATAATACCTTGGTGTCTTTCCCAGTACCATACATCGGTACGGGAGAATCGGGTTAATTCTGTGTGCGTGTTTTGTGGAGATCGTAAACATTACCTTCTTGATGACCTGTTCGGCCTCTGGTGTCACGGCTATTGGGGCGTCTAGGGCTTGTCCTCCTCGTAGCAGCTCAAATAAAGGTGACAACTCTGGAGTTTTCAGTCCGAGGAGCGGCCTGATCCAGTTTATCGATCCACACAGTTGATGAAGTTCGCGCAAAGTTGACGGATGCTGCTCTAACTTCAGCAACTGCGGTGTTACTGTTGTCTCCTGGATCTTCATTCCCAAGTACTTCCAAGGTGGCATCCTCTGTATCTTTTCGGGATGTACTTGCATTCCCACGTCCTCGATGGCCTTGACAACCTCCTTTAAGGCAGAGTCTAGAGTCTCTCAGTTAGGTGAGCACACTAATACATCGTCCATATAATGATAAATCTTTGACTGTGGAAAGGTTTTCCTAACCAGGGAGAGCACCTTCGAGACATACCATTGGCAAATTGCTGGGGAATTTTTCATTCCTTGAGGCAATATGAGCCAATGATAATGTCTCATCGGTGCCTCCCGGTTTATGGAAGGCACTGAAAATGCAAATTTCGGCGCGTCGTCAGGGTGCAAAGGAATACTAAAAAAGCAGTCCTTAATGTCTATTATAGCTAGAGGCCAATTCTGCGGTAACATTGCAGGTGAGGGGAGACCTGGTTGGAGGGGGCCCATTTCCTCCATCACTTTGTTCACTGCTCTTAGATCTTGTAGCAGCCGCCACTCGTTCTTTTTTGGTTTTTTGATAACAAAAACTGGAGTGTTCCAGGGGCTGGACGATGGCACAATGTGACCCTTAGCCAGTTGTCCGGCAACAAGGTCTTCTAGGGCGCGCAACTTCTCTCCTCTGAGGGGCCACTGCTCCACCCTCACCGGTGTGTCAGTGAGCCACTTGATAGGTGGGGTGGAGCGCGCCGCAGTGGCCCCGACTAGAAATTCTGGGGTGTAAAAGGAATTTCTAGTCTCGCACCCCATTGCGCCATCGCGTCCCTTCCCCATAACGTAAAACCTGAGGGGACAATATAGGGTTTTACGCAAGCTACCCGTCCTTCCGGACCCTCAATGGAGATGTTTGTGAGGCTCCTTTTGGGGGTAATTTGGCCACCCACTCCGACTAAGTTTCCTGGGGAAGGTTTTGTTCCCCATTCCGCGGGCCATTCTGTCTCTGCTATAACAGTGACGTCGGCGCCTGTATCTAGCATTCCCACTCGATCTATTTCGGAATGCCCATTTCGCAGTCTACATTGAAAAACAGGCTTGTCTTTTCCCACAACCCTTGTCCACCACACACACGGTGTGCGAGCATTTCTAGGTATATTCTCGGGCAGCACAATCGCTTGTGCCAGCCAGGTACCTTTTGGAAGAAACCATGGTATGTGGTTGGGTTGTATGGTCACTGCAATGTTCTTCCCCGGTGCGTAAGTCTTAACTTCAGGAATCACAAAGATCCCCGGTGGACTCTTATTGGAGTCACCAATAATTAATACATTCACGGGTGTCATGGGTGGATTTTTAATTGTCGCAGGAACACGTTGGGTGTCATCACGCGTTATATGTTCAACAAAAGCACTCACCAATTGGAGTCTCTCAAATGGTGTAGGTGATAAGTCTCCTGGATAAAGCTGTTGGTGTTGGATGTTTCTAGGCTCTAATGGTGTAGTGTCGTCAGAGGTAGCAGTCCTTAATTTGTTGAAGGATCGCGAGGCTGCTTCGCGCTCCCATCCTGGTTTCCCGACCAGTAGGGTGATGGTGTTTGAGGGATCCACCATGGCATCGTTGGTGGGTACCATCCCCACGGCGGAGGATTTGGTGGCTCTTGCGGTTGTGGTGCTGGTGGGAAAGACTTGGCAGAATTGTTAGCTTGAGTCTTATTCTTATTTAGTTTTGGTTTTTTACAGTCCTTTGCAAAATGTCCAGTTCCATTACAATTTAAACACTTTTGTTCTTGTTGACCTGCATTTGTCTTTGATGTCTCCTTAGTATATTGAGTTTCTACTGGATATGTCACTTTACATTTATGTCCACACATTTTTGATTCATTCCCTGGTACACGTGGTTTAATTTGTGCACACTTTTCTGTAATTTGCTCAATTGTTGGTGGGGGGTCAATGGGAAACATCTCAATAACTCGTTTACACTGTTCATTCGCATTTTCTTTAGCTAATTCAGTTAGCATTTCTCTCAGCATCACTGTATTGCTGATAGCTTTACTCATCGCCTCCCTGAGGCGATCCACAAAGGCTGTGAAATTCTCATCCGGGCCTTGCCGGATCGTTGTGTAACTAACTGGAGGCCCCATGTCAAGAGACATGGTAAACAAAATGTTTTTTGCTGCTAACTGTACATCCCTTAGTATTTCCTCTGGAATGTTATTTGCTTGGTCACGAGGTTTGGATTGATTCCCCTCCCCCACAAGATGGTCTATAGTAATATTGGCTTTATTTGGGTCACCTTTATATGATTCAAGCAACTTTGTTAATTCTCTTCTCCATCTTTTGTCCCATGTCCAGTAGTGACTCTCAACTAAAAGACTTGACATCAGCGTTTTGATGTCATCAGGTACTAAGACAGATGATTTAAAGGTTGCATTTATAAGTCCTTTAAAATATGCTGAATCTCTTCCAAATTCTTTTGAGGCTTTACAGATTTCTTTTATCGTTTGTTGTGGGAGAGGCTCCCATCTGGGATTGGCACCTGTCCTATTGTATGTCACTGGTGCTACAATGGGTGTGGGCAAGGCTGCTGCCAAAGCTTGTTGGCTATAGGCTTCAGGCACACCCCGTTCCGGTGTAGACCCGTGGGAACCGAAAGCCTGGGCGTGGGAAAGTGAAAGGGGGGCGGGGTTCCCAGGGGAGGAGACAGGGAGGTGGGCGGGGTGCGCGACGGCAGGGGTGGAGGGTGTTGGGGGGTGGAGCTGGGAAGGAGGGAGGGGACCCGTAGGATTGACATCGCCGGCCGCAGAGGGTGGGACCGACGCGTGACCAATCGATGCCAAGGGGGTAGGGCTAGGGGAGGGGGTTAGGGGGTTCCCGCCGCGATCTCCCGCGCATGCGCCCTGAATTCCGCATTGCGGCAAAACTAATTCAATGGTATACCGTGGCGCAGTGAAAATTCCCCTGCCGCCATCTCCCGATGGCGCAGTAAGAATTCCCCCGCCGCCATGTCCCGATGGCGCAGTAAGAATTCCCCCGCCGCCATCTCCCGATGGCGCAGTAAGAATTCCCCCGCCGCCATCTCCCGATGGCGCAGTAAGAATTCCCCCGCCGCCATCTCCCGATGGCGCGGGTTTAAAGTCTATTAAACTATTATAACGTGGGGAGGGACACACAACCGGTGCAACTGGGGACGGAGGGAAAGGAATAAGGGCTGGGGTGGGATCTGTCTTGGGTGGATCCGTCCCAGGACAGAAGGGGTCGGTGGGATCACGAACAGAATCGGAGCTTCTGTGGCTCCGGATTTCTCCATCACGCTGCTCGCTAATGAGGGGTATCCTGCCGTTTTCCACACCGGAGGGAAGAGGGATCGGGTTAGTGGCATTAGGTTCACTTTTCGGAGAAGGGGGAACAGCTTTATCTAAACCAGAACTCTTCTCCCCGTTGTTAGATAAAACTCGATAAATCGCGATTTGTAACCCGAAAAATTTCTGAACTGCACATCGCCCCTCGCTGTCACATTCGTTTAGTTTAAATCCTACACGATCCCAAAATTCTAAAGTAAAAACCTCTTTTGGTGCTTCAAAAGAAACATTTTCGATTACCCACTTTACAAATTTCCGTAATAACTTTTTGTCAAATTTTTCCCCTGAAGTAACTAACTGAACTTTTAAACCATAATAAATAAATGAAAGCTCCTTTTCCCTCTTAGCAAGGTGGTTGCCCATCCTTACTATAGAAGAAAACTCCCCCACCTTAAACTTAAAAAAAACCGCGGCGGAACAAAGTCCAAGCACTCACTTGCTCTGCGAATTCTTCTCCGAATTCTTTTTCGCCGGCTTCTTCAAATTCCCCTCTCTTCTCGAGGGTCCCCTCTCTTGTCGAGGGCAAACCACCAAAAGAAATCAAAAGAAATGGGGGGGCCTTTGTGGAGTGAGCTGCTTTCCCGCTCCCAGAGCCGGGGGTCGCAGCTCGACCTGCAGAAGCTGCTTTCTTAAACGAAAGGCGGTTTCGCAGGGAGTGGCCCGCAACGGCGTCTTCGCTGCTGGTAGCGAGCTGTCTTTCGTGATTCCTCCAGGAACCACTCACGTTGGGCGCCAACTGTAAAGTTTTATAATAATTTTCGGTGTAATACCTACTCGTCCTCCGATCCCAGGCACGGTGCCTCTGCTCGGTGGTTGCCTTCCTCACCACTGTGCTACCTCAACCCCCTGTCCGGTCGGATGAGAGCCGAGGGAACCCCGAGGATTCCACACAGGGAGGAAGGCGTGGAGGGTCGTCTTGGGTTTGGTTCAGGAGGAATCACAAAGGCAGGAGCGACTCTAAGCTTCAGGCAACAGAGAAGTTTATTCCCAGGAACCCCAAAGTCAAAAGAGCCCCGACTAGCTCTCGACAGCAACATATGTAGTACAA